>CM047524.1:3549448-4114448 GCA_026122265.1 Ammodytes dubius
TTTTAACCGGTGGGGTTCAAACAAGTAAACATACAGGGCTGTACAGTGCAACAGTAGCGAGCGATTACATTACAAGCCTCGGCCTGCACTGATTACCTCAATAAAATATTCAGGCTGAGACACTGCTTGCATTTGCAAACACGTATCCTGAAACAAGCACAAAACAGTCAACTTTATGATGCCCGTGTTTACATGCATAGGGATGTACGTGACGCATCCCTACAGCTGACTGAGTGGCAGAGTCACACATCGGGACACCAATCCTCCCTTTTAATGGCTGTCGCAATATTCTTCTACTTCTTTTAGCAAACAAGGGGGGTATTTCTTAAACATGTTCCATCCGTTTTTTTGGCAGTTGGTTCACTTAATAGTACAACAACTGCTTTGCTACTTTGCTCCAGAGTTGGCTTTCTGCCCCTATGTATGACGACCCCGCCCATGTTCAGGAGGTACTATTTGCAGTGGAAAACGACCCGTGCTGCTACCAAAACCAAGTTGAGCTGAGTCGAGTTGATTCGAGTAGAGCTACATGTGCGGTGGAAAAGCGCCATTACTGGCCTGGTGCTTGTCGAGGGTCGACTAACGCCTCTTCGTGCTCCAACAGTTGATATTTTTTCAAATTGTTAAACAGGTCTGTGCTGTTTCCCATCTTAGCTGGTCCTTATCTTTGGCACAGTTTGCAGTGCACACTGCTTTATTATTGGTGGGATTGTAAATAGCTAAACAACTCCAGACTACAGTGGAGTGAACGTCCTCCCTTGAGGATGGCTTGGTCTTGCTTCCTGCTTGCTGGTCATTGGCGCTGTGTTGGGTTTATGAAAATGATAGTTACCAGGCACTCAGGACACAGGACTTCAGCCACCCCGACATTCAATAAGATCACAAAATCCATTTGAGAGGAAAACATTGGGGGACAAACTACTAAACAGACAACAGGTTAGCTTAACAAAAAATGTACGTGCCATGTATGAGTAGGCCTTTCACTATAACAGGTTTTTCTTTGCGATATATTTTCCCAGAAAATATTGCAATAAACAATGGAATGTCGACGTTGTTTTAAGATGATCTTCATAATATTCAACAGTGGAATTGAAATGTGAAAAAATAATAAGAATATCTTTAATAAATAAATAAAATAAACCAGACCAAAACAATAAATCAAATAAACTCTCAGGTTCTGTTAACAATCATTGTACTTTAATAAATATAAAAAATTTGGCACAAGCTCATGAGAGTCATTCATACTGCCAATCCAGGTTCTCAATGGTTAAGACCTTTGTAAACAAAAACCGCAAAGTAACAACTTATTCATTTGGTTTTAACTAAGTAACAACACAAGTCGTTGACATGTAGAGACCTTTTGGGGTCTCCCTGACATGTATAAAATACTTGTTCTGCCGTTGCCTCCTCCTGTTGCTATAGTGTTTATGGAGAGAGCTGAAGCCAACAGAATGTTTCATTGGAGTTTTGTTTGATTTTTACCTTGTGTCAGAATAAAGAGAGATCCTGCTGGGCTGATCATTCATTCACAACTATACAACGCAGACAACACTCGCCACCAACGGTTACATTTACAACAGCTTTAATGTGTAAAAATAAGTCAATCAAAATGAGATAATAAGAATTTATTTGTTATCTGAAGAGAAGAGATGTTGTGACTCTGAGGAATATGCCGCAGTTATTCTCTCAATTTGGGCAAGGAGCAGAAACCCTGATAACTGTGACATTTTCTCTGTGTAGAAATGGAGACGTTTGTCCAAGCTAAACTGAAGCCAGAGCCCAGCTTGTTGAAGACTGCAGCCATCCAGGAGAAGCAGACTGTGGCTCACCCACAGGCCAAGGCAGAGGAGGACAAGCAGAAAGACAGCAGTGTAAAGGCCAGCAGAGAGAAGGGAGTTCTCCCAGCAGTCATCACCACTCTGCTGCTAGTGCCTCTGCTCATGGTGCTCTCCATAGGAGGCTTCATCTGCTGGAGGAAACACAGTATGTATGACAAGAAGCCAGGCATTAGCCAGTGTACACAACACGCTTCAAAAGGTTTTGAGATTGAAGAAATATAAAGAAATGAAAGCGGTGTTGAATGGGCCCTTACATTGCAAAGGGGGGAACAGCAGCTGTGGTTAGCAGACACGACAGTCACAGTATGAAGGAGTTAAATATCACTACCTGATCCACCATCCAGAGAACACACACTAATAATACACCACATTTATATTCACAATATAAAGCTTAGTGACACATGTAAATCTCATGTAATCTCATATGTTTGTTGTTACACATGACTTGCTTCCTTTTGCCAGTACGCTAGGACTACAACTCAATCCTCTAGCCCAGACTTATCTAAGCTTGTCATATTGGGGCAGATGTACAGTCAAGTTACAACCGCTTCATGATTCATAGCAAACTATGCAAATTATCTGCCTCATGGAAAAGTTCCTGACGGGTGTAAGCCAAGGATTTATTGTAAGTAACTTACCAAATTTAGTATATTTGGATGAACCTTTATATAATGAAGTTATTCAGGGGGCCCTATCAACCCATATAATAGTTAAGAAGACCCATACCAGATGAAAGCTTAGCCACTTCTAATGTGTGTGCCAAATGCTCTGAGTTGTGCTCCAAAAGAAAAGGACCATCCAGATTGTTACCAATACAAAGTTGTAAAGCCAGCGTTTGTGATGGTATGGGGGTGGGTTAGTGCCCATGGCATGGGTAACTTGCACATCTATGAAGGCACCATTAATGCTGAAAGGGTACATACAGGTTGTGGAGCATCATGCTGCCATCCAGACAACGTCTATTTCAGGGACGTCCCCCTTATTTAAGCAAGACAATACTGAGCCACATTCTGCACGTCTTAATACTGCTTGGCTTTGTAGGAACAGAGTGTGGGTACTAGACTGGCCTGTCTGCAGTCCATACCTGTCTCCTATTTAGAAAGAATGTGGTGAATTATGAAGCACAAAATATCACAATGGAGACCCCAGAATGTTGACCCCATCTGAAGTTGTATTTCAAGCAAGAATGGGAAATAATTTTGCTTTCAAAATGGCAGCAATTAACGTCCTCAGTTTCCAAACGCTAACTCAGTGTTGTTTAAAGAAAGGCTGATGTAAAACAGTGGTACACACTCAAATAATTAAAAGCTATTTAATGTTAGAAACACTACACACTGCTCTGCTCTCTATTCTTTGTTGTATTTCGCACTATCAGGGGTTGATCTACTAAACGTTTGCGCGTATAAAAACGTGTGCAAATAGGGTTTCACCCGCAAAAAAACTTTCAAGCTGATCTACTTACGTTTGCTCACTGAGGATTGCGTTTCAAATAACACACACTGTCCATTTAGTACGTTTGCCTGATTTAATATGCATTTGGTAGGAGTAGATGCAAAAGGTTTATTTAGCACATGCACTGTGATTTACAAAGCCTGAAAAGAATATATGATATTATATCTGTGATTCTTGAGAACCGGGACAAAAGGCTGGGACAAAATGTAACTGCTGTTATCTTTAAAAATAAAAATATTTAAAATTGTAGATGTTATTAGGGATTAAGAATAGAATGTCTGGAGCACAATTATCCACTTAAATTTAATTGTATTATTATTATGTCAAATTTATGACACTTGTTATCTTCTCATGACGTCAAAAACAGTGTGTCCACAGAGAAGGTTTTAATCTTTCAGATGCAATAAAACCTATTAAAAATGTACTTTAATGATTAAAATGAGCTTTTTTCATCAAAGGCAACACAAAATAATCTCATATCAATAAAAAAAAAATCTACAACACATTCATGTTTTATAAGGTTTCTAAGTGGGGGGACACTTTGTCACCACCGTCAGACATTTCATTAAAATGTAATAAAATCAGGCAATATGAGGGGCAGCTGTCTCCGTGAAGGACCTATTGTCACAAGCTATCTGTGCAGAGTACATTATAGTCAGACAGGCTCTGATTAGTGTTGTAGTTTTAGAATATTTTACATTACAAATCTTGAAAGTCCTGCGTCACAACCATGATACGTCAACACCGACTTACAATTTCTGAAGAAGTTATATGAAATGTTTCGATAATTTTATTTTCCTGAAGTAGTTCATGCTAGCACCTATCATCAACAGAAAAACCAAACTGCTACGAGAAAAACTCTATTTGTTCTGTTTAAGAAACATTAAATATGTCAACACCGTCAGATATCAAAAACATGTACAGTATCTCACAAAAGTGAGTACACCCCTCACATTTCTTCACATTTTTCTTTATATCTTTCCATGGGACAACACTGAATAAATGACACTTTGATACAATGTAAAGTAGTCAGTGTACAGCTTGTATAACAGTGTAAATTTACTGTCCCCTCAAAATAACTCGACACACAGCCATTAATGTCTAAACTGCTGGCAACAAAAGTGAGTACACCCCTTAGAAAAAATGTACAAATTGGGCCCAAAGTGTAAATATTTTGTGTGGCCACCATTATTTTCCAGCACTGCCTTAACCCTCTTGGGCATGTAGTTCACTAGAGCTTCACAGGTTGCAACTGGAACCCTCTTCCACCCATTTATGACAGATTCACAGAGCTGGTGGATATTAAAGACCTTACGCTCCTCCACCTTCTGTTTGAGGATGCCCCAAAGATGCTCAATAGGGTTTAGGTCTGGAGACAGGCTTGGCCAGGCCATAACCTTTACCCTCAGCTTTTTTAGCAAGGCAGTGGTCGTTTGGAGGTGTGTTTGGGGTCGTTATCATGTTGCAATACCACCATGCGGCCCAGTTTACGAAGGTTGAGTGCACGTGGTCAGCGTCGTACACAGAGGTTGGCTTTGGAAAATAGACATATGAGTGCTGCTAGCATTGCTGAAGGGCTTGAAGGGGTGGGGGGTCAACCTGTCAGTGCTTAGACCATACGCCACACTCTGCATCATACTGGTCTGCATGGCTGTCATCCCAGAAGAAAACCTATTCTAAAGATGATGCACAAGAAACCCCACAAAAAGTTTGCTGAAGACAAACAGACTACGGACATGGATTACTGCAACCATGTCCTGTGGTCTGATGAGACCAAAATACATTTATTTGGTTCAGATGGTGTTAAGAGTGTGGAGCGGCAACCAGGTGAGGAGTACAAAGACAAGTGTGTCTTGCCTAGAGTCAAGCATGGTGGTTGGAGTGTCATGGTCTGGGGCTAAATGAGTGCTGCCAGCACTGGGGATCTACAGTTCATTGAATTCTAACATGTACTGTGACATACTGAAGCAGAGCATGATCCCCTCCCTTCATAAACTGGGCTGCAGGGCAGTACTGCAACATGATAACGACCCCAAACACCCCTCCGAACGACCACTGGCTTGCTAAAGAAGCTGAGGGTAAAGGTTATGGACTGGCCAAGCATGTCTCCAGTCTTAAACCCTATTGAGCATCTTTGGGGCATCCTCAAACGGGAGATGGAGGAGCGCAAGGACTCTAATATCCACCAGCTCCTTGATGTCGTCATGAATGGGTAGAAGAGGGTTCCAGTTGCAACCTGTGAAGCTCTAGTGAACTACATGCCCAAGAGGGTTAAGGCAGTGCTAGAAAATAATGATGGCAAAACAAAATATTGACACTTTGGGCCCAATTTGGACATTTTTTCTTAGGGGTGTACTCACTTTTTCTTGCCAACAGTTTAGACATTAATGGCTGTGTGTCGAGTTCTTTTGAGGGGACATTTAAATTTAGGGGACAGCTGTTATACAAGCTGTACACTGACTACTTTACATTGTATCAAAGTGTCATTTATTCAGTGTTGTCGCATGGAAAGATATAATGAAATATTTGAAGAAATGTTAGGGGTGTACTCACTTTTGTGAGATACTGTATAGGGCTGCAACTAACGATTATTTTGATAATCGATTAATCTGTCGATTATTTTCTCGATTAATCGATTCGTTTTTTGGTACGTAAAATGTCAGAAAATGGTGAAAAATGTTGATAAATTTTCCAAAGGCCATGTTGACGTCCTCAAATGTATTGTTATGTCCAAAACACACAAATATTTCAGTTTACTGTCATAATAGGATTAAAGAAACCAGAAAATATTCACATTTGAGCAGCTGAAATCAGAGAATTTGGAAAAATTTTATTAAAAAATTACTCAAAACGATTAATCGATTATCAAAATAGTTGGCGATTATTTTAATAATCGATTAATAATCGATTTGTCGATTAATCGTTGCAGCTCTAATACTGTATATTCATATACATTTTGAAAACATATTTTTGTGGCTCTATCAGTTTTTGTGAATATTTGTGATCACTATACATCTCATGGGTCTAGCATAAAATGAGGAAACATTTATTTGTGTTTTTTGGTGTCTGATGGAGTTGACACAAAATAAGGAATGGCAAGCTAAAAAGCCCATGTTAAAAAGGAGAAGCAAGGTAAAAAGTCCATTATGATAAAAAGGACAAAAGCTGGGAGGTTGTGTCAAAACTTAGCTCAGTAGCTTAGTATATGTTGGATACATACATGTAATTTAATTTGCCTAAACATAGGGTTTGTATTTTTTCAACATTGCACCCTGTTTTGTCCCACTTCTCAAGAATCACTGATATATTATATATATATTTATATACACTCAACAAAAATATAAACGCAACACTTTTGTTTTTGCTCCCATTTTTCATGAGATGGACTTAAAGATCTAAAATTCATTCCAGATACACAATATTACCATTTCTCTCAAACATTGTTCACAAATCTGTCTAAATGTGTGATAGTGAGCACTTCTGCTTTGCTGAGATAATCCATCCCACCTCACAGGTGTGCCACATCAAGATGCTGATCTGACATCATGATTAGTGCACAGGTGTGCCTTAGACTGTCCACAATAAAAGGCCTTTATTATGGCTTACAGTTTATAAAAACCCCAAATTCAAAATCTCAGAAAATTAGAATATTACATAAAATCAATAAAAAAAGGATTTTAAATACAGAAATGTCGGGCCTCTAGAAAGTATAATCATGCATATGTACTAAGTAGGGGAAGGTGGGGTGATTTGTGCGTTTTGGAAGTTGCAAAACCCCTTGTTTCTAGAAAACCGTGGAAGAAATTGGAAATGTGACCACATATTTAAGAAGAGCCATCCATTTGACTCATCCTGTAAAGAAGGGAGACACAAGGAATAAGATATAAGCACATTTAAGCTCAAAAAACTGTGTTTTGCCTTTCAAAGTAAAATTTCCATGATCAAGGTTTTTTGATTATTGTGTCTGAACAATTATAGACACGTTTGAAAACATTTGACACATGTTTTAGTGCTTTGGTATGCTACACTTTGAGTCTATATAGTTAGCACAATGTCAACCCTAAATTGCTGCATCATGCCTATTATCCAAAATTCTGGGGATGGGGTGATTTGTGCGCAAGGGCCTGGGTGAGTTATAAGTAAGTAAGTAAGTAAAATGTATTTATAAAAGCACATTTATGACAGTTTGCACTGTCCAAAGTGCTGTACATAGTGCATTCAGTAGGTAAACAATGAAGGTACAATAACAATAACCAAAATAAAAGACGTAAAGCCCATACATCCACATAAACACAGATAGTAGTGCAGAGGTAAGATAGTTAATGGGGAGGAAAAGCCAGGGTGTACATATGGGTTTTGAGCCTTGATTTAAAGGCAGAAATGTAGGGGGAATCCCATTTGTCAGGTGGCAGTTGATTCCACAAGCACGGAGCAACTAGTGCAAAGTACATTTCTGAGAGTTGTGCCAGTGGCATGGCTGTATACGCTGGTCACCAAAAGAAAGTGATTGTCTACAGTAGCTCAGAAGAGAGTGACATCTCAATTCCACTTAACGACACCACTGATGAGAGTTCAGATGGCCAGAAAGATGATGATGGTGACTTTGTCATTGTGACACAATGACGCACAAATCACCCCACGTAGTGGGGTGATTTGTGCGACAAGACAACTTTTTTTCCGAAAGCTATATTTCTTAAACAGTTTATTCCAGATCCAAAGTTTTTATTGCCAGGGATGCACAACATCCTGAAATATATGTACATATTTGAGTTGGAGACATAACTGTCAAGGCCTCACTTTAAAATCACTTTGAGTAAAAAGTTGCACAAATCACCCCACCTTCCCCTACTTGGTTTGGGCCCCTTTTGCATGAATTATTGCCTAAATGCGGCGTGGCATGGATGCTATCAGCCTGTGGCACTGCTGAGGTGTTATGGAAGCCCAGGTTGCTTTGATGTGGCCTTCAGCTCGTCTGTATTGTTGGGTCTGGTGTGTATCATCTTCCTCTTGACAATAGTCCATAGTTTCTCTATGAAGTTCAGGTCAGGAGAGTTGTCTGGCCATTCATGCACAGTAATACCATGGTCAGTCAGTGGCGTAACTTTGATGTTCATATTGGTGGGGACACATTTTGGCGAAACGTCACACAATTTGGCGAAACGCCCTCGCCCCAGATCCAGCATCCAACCGCTCACTAGTTTATTAACCAAACCAGTTTTATCATGTATCTATGTAGCCTACAGTTTAGTCAAGAGTTGAGCGGCTATCAATCGTTTTGTACTAAAAAACGTATTATATTCATACATCATTGGCTGCTTATGTTTCACAGTAGGGCTGTCCCCGACTCGGAATTTCAGTTTACGAGTGAACCGGGGAGTTGGAGCGCAGCTTAAGCACGAGCGTGCCCGAGCCTCGGCGAGCCGCTGAGAGAGAAACAACACAGAGCCGGTGACGGCTGCAGAGAATGGTGATTTGCGCGAGTAAAAAAGACAAGATGCTCGCGGTCTACGGGGGCTTAATTGTTTCCAAGGCGACCTATCTTTACTACAGCACATAGCAGAGCAGAATCAATAGGCCATATATGGTGCGAAATTTGCCCAGTGCGTTCTGCTTTCTCCTTTCCAGTGGCGTGGCGTGGGGATTTTTTTTGAGGAAGCCAAGTGAGACAACACCTTTAATCTACATGTTTATTGGAAGGTGGGGGACAGAAAAGAGTAGGCTACGTCGCAGCTTGTATTTAATGTAGGCCTAACTACAAGAGCTATTATAGCGCCTGGTCACTTTACCAGGACTTACACACGCCTGTAATCTGTCCGACACCGCTCGCTCTCTCTCTCTCTCTCTCTCTCTCTCTCTCTCTCTCACTCACTCTCTCACTCACACACCTCCTTATCGTCTTATTAAATTATAAATTTTATTATAAATGCACCCCCCAACCCCGACCGGAATGCACAACTAGCCGCTTAATGCCCAATGCAGATTCGAATTCATTCATGATATAATTAGGGGACGTTTTAGGCTATTTTAAGTTTCACGTTCACATGAGACACGACTCACACAATCAGTTGTAGGTGCTTGACATACACACATACTTTTTATACATCCTTTCGTTTAAGAACTAGGCCAAATGTTCATTACAACACTATACTTAAGACAACCCAGAACAACTTCAGTGGATATACAGTAGGCCTACCAATGCAACTTAATCCAGGCAATCAAGGCACAATTAGCAATAAAATAACACAAAACACAACACATATAGCTACACGGACAGTAAAGGGAACAGTTAACCCGCGCCGGGAGAAGGTGTGTATTTTACTCACTATTTGTAGAGGAAGGCCATTAGCTGAAGTTTGCCGCTACCAGCTAGCCACTCGGTGTAGACATACTTATCCTCACGGAAAGTGCGATAAACTTTCTTTCTCTCCACACGCATTGGCCTGCCGTCAGATTTGATTTTTAATGGCTTCTCAATTGGCAGTTTGGTAAAATAATTTGTTACTAAATACTCAATATCTCCACCCTCCATAACTGTTCTTGCTAATATGATAACAATGCAAACATGCTAATCTCCCACTATTGTTATTGTTGTTAAATTTCAGTGACGTTGATAATGATGCTTTGATTTGATTGGTGTGAAGCCAAAGGCCGAGTGGCTTCCCTTGGCACCCTCCTGACCAATCACGGAGGGCAGTGTCATGGTAATAGCCTCACCTGATTGGTCAATTCTTTTTATTTTTTTTACCAAGGGAAGCCAGGCTGAGCTGGCTTCCTCGCAGACATACAGTGTGCAGTGTCGTGTTTCGCCGCGTCTTCAGAATCTAAATGTAAAGGGGCGCTGTTTCGCGCATTATCCTTCTCATATTGGTGTGGACAATTTCAGCACATTTGAATATTGGTATGGACACGTCCACACCGTCCATACGCAATTTTACGCCCATGTGGTCAGTCAACCAGTTACCAGTGGTTTATGGTACCGTGGGCAGGTGCCAAGTCTAGCTGGAAATGGAAATTGTCATCTCCATAAAGCTTGTCAACAGACAGAAGCATGAAGTGCTCTAAAATCTTCTGGTAGATGGCTGTGGTGACTTTGGACTTGATAACACAGTGGACCAACAGCAGCAGATGACATGATACCTCAAATCATCACTGATCCAAATTAAATGTTGCGTTTCATTTGGAAATCAAGGTTCCACAGTCTAGAGGAAGAGTGGAGGGGCACAAAATCCAAGGGGCTTGAAGACCACTGTTAAGTTTCAATAGTCCGTGATGATTTGAGGCACCATGTCATCTGATGGTGTTGGTCCACTGTGTTATCAAGTCCAAAGTCACCACAGCTGTCTACCAGGATATTTTAGAGCACTTCATATTTCCTGTCTGTTGACAAGCTTTATGGAGATGCTGAATTACTTTTTCCAGCAAGACTTGTCCACAGTGCCAAGTGCCACAGTGCCAAAACCACAAGTAACTGGTTGACTGACCATGGTATTACTGTGTTGATTGGCCAGACAACTCTCCTGAACTGAACCCAATAGAGAAACTATGGACTATTGTCAAGAGGAAGATGATACACACCAAACCCAACAATACAGACGAGCTGAAGGCCACTATCAAAGCAACCTGGGCTTCCATAACACCTCAGCAGTGCCACAGACTGATAGCATCCATGACACACCGCATTTAGGCAATAATTTGTGCAAAAGGGGCCCAAACCAAGTACTTAGTACATATGCATGATTATACTTTCTAGAGGGCCGACATTTCTGTATTTAAAATCCTTTTTTTATTGATTTTATGTAATATTCTAATTTTCTGAGATTTTGAATTTGTGGTTTTCATAAGCTGTAAGCCATAATAATCACAATTATAACAAATAAAGGCTTGAAATATCTCACTTTGAATGTAATGAGTCTACGGTATATAATATATTAGTTTCACCATTTAGGTTGAATTACTGAAATAAATGAACTTTTGCACGATATTCTAATTTTTCGAGTTTCACCTGTATACTGTATATATATATATAGGGGAGAGTTGCCTAAGTTGTGCAACTTTTTACTCAAAGTGATTTTAAAGTGAGGCCTTGACAGTTATGTCTCCAACTCAATATGTACATATATTTCAGGATGTTGTGCATCCCTGGCAATAAAAACTTTGGATCTGGAATAAACTGTTTAAGAAATGTAGCTTTCGGAAAAGCTATATATTGTCGCACAAATCACCCCACAACGTGGGGTGATTTGTGCATTTGGAGAAAATAAGATGGGGTGAATTGTGCCAATTTATATATATCTCAAAAACTGTAATGCAAGACAAATCCATTAGACAATCACTTATTTAAGGTGTATTTAAAGTAAATAAAGTAAATAGTTGACAAAGATTGAAGGTACATTTTCTTAAACAAGGCCTAGCAGATCTAGGTGGTTTTGCCTGCAAAGCTCACGATGACAAAGTCACCATCATCATCTTTCTGGCCATCTGAACTCTCATCAGTGGTGTCGTTAAGTGGAATTGAGATGTCACTCTCTTCTGAGCTACTGTAGACAATCACTTTCCTTTGGTGACCAGCGTATACAGCCATGCCACTGGCACGACTCTCAGAAATGTACTTTGTACTAGTTGCTCCGTGCTTGTGGAACCAACTGCCACCTGACAAATGTGATTCCCCCTACATTTCTGGCTCAAAACCCATATGTACACCCTGGTGTTTCCTCCCCATTAACTATCTTACCTCTGCACTACTATCTGTGTTTATGTGGATGTATGGGCTTTACGTCTTTTATTTTGGTTATTGTTATTTTACCTTCATTGTTTACCTACGGAATGCACTATGTACAGCACTTTGGACAGTGCAAACTGTCATAAATGTGCTTTTATAAATACATTTTACTTACTTACTTACTTATAACTCACCTAGGCCATTTGGCACAAATCACCCCATCCCCAGAATTTTGGATAATAGGCATGATGCAGCAATTTAGGGCTGACATCGTGCTAACTATATAGACTCAAAGTGTAGCATACCAAAGCACTAAAACATGTGTCAAATGTTTTCAAACGTGTCTATAATTGTTCAGACACAATAATCAAAAAACCTTGATCATGGAAATTTTACTTTGAAAGGCAAAACAGTTTTTTGAGCTTAAATGTGCTTATATCTTATTCCTTGTCTCCCTTCTTTACAGGATGAGTCAAATGGATGGCTCTTCTTAAATATGTGGTCACATTTCCAATTTCTTCCACGGTTTTCTAGAAACAAGGGGTTTTGCAACTTCCAAAATGCACAACTTAGGCTACTCTCCCCTTTATATATATATATAGCTATATATATATTTTTTTTAATACGTTTGAAAAGCAGGTGTTAAACTGTTGCACACAGACGGCCAAGTTATTGTGGTGAGGAGGAGACATAAAAGACAACGGATAAAGGTTTCTTTCTGCTTTTGTTATGTTTGGATTGACAGAAACACAAATAATCCAGACATTTCGCCCATCCAACTATGACCATCAGAGGGGTATACTACGAAGCGAGATTAAGGGCTGAGCGAGGTCTGTTGAGTCTAAAGCGGTCTAAAGCCAGAGTTTTCAGTATCACGAAAGGTGGCTCTCTTTTTACCTGGCTAGATCACCGTGGTAACAGAGGCTGCACGGCTAACCTGCCCAGACCAGTTTTTGTTCCAGAGTTTGAGTTTAAATTCGGCTCTTAGAGCGCTGCCCTTTAAGGAAACTACACACTTTGAAATCCTGCGAAGACGCGGACCTGACTATATTGTCTGAGCGATACTTCTCAGTTCTCACTGAGTAAACTAGTTAAATCAGTAAACTTATTGATCAGTAAGTTAATGAACGAAACGAAGCCGTGACACAAGGCTTACATTAGAGTGAACTGTAACATCGCACTGCGGCTTTTTGCCACATGCATAGTTATTGATGCAGAAAATGTAAAATAGTCTAGACCTACTGTATGCAGCGCCACTCTAGCTCTCACCTCAAATTATTTTACCTGGCGATCTACACACACTGGCTCTTAATGAAGCGTTCTATAAAATCACAGGTTGCAACATTATTTCACTGTAGGCTTCTTTCTTTTCATCAGTAGCGATTACAGTAGGGACGTGACAGGTGACAGCTGTCACAGTTCGGACATCGCTGCAGACTCGCAGGTTAAGCTTCTCACAGTAGATTCATATTTGTCCGGAAAATACAGACTAGCCTACAGGTTTTGTATCTAGGCTATTTATTTTAATGGTATTTAGAAGATGCAAATAAAGGGCTGTTAGCCTAAATCAAAATCAAAATTGTATTAATTTTGATCTGGCCCAAAACTAATGTGATTTTCCACATAGGCTATGCTATTCATTAGGGGACAGTGTCAGATTTAAATCAGATTCTTAAGTGTAGGATTATCAACTTGGCTAAATGGTGTATTGTTTAAATCTGAGTTCAACCTTTAATTGCTTTATAATGTTACGTTACGCACTGCGAGATCTGTAAAATAAATTAATCAATTCAGTAGCCCAATTTTCAGACAACATTGCCCTCTCCTTATTTGCAGTAAGAGTTTTTTTCGGCTCTCTGTTTTCTGCTGTTCTGTGATCATTCAGACTGACAAACTCCTCAGCTGCTCGCAATCATTCCGTTAGTGTAAAGTTAGCGGCACAAGATCAGTCCAGTCTGTGCGGAAGCAGAGTCAAATGACGGCCAAACGCCCCCTCTCATGGGGACGCGCACAGAGCCTGAAGCTGAAACCCTCGTTCAACATAAGAGGTTGATAACTGCCTTCGTGATACCGGTTAGCTCTGAGCGAGGGTATGTGTTTTGTTGAACCAGATCAAAAAAAGAGAGCCGGGCTCTGTTGAGTTTGCTTTGTAGTATACCCCTCTGGAGTTTATGATGAGTTAAATCTTATCTGTAGCCACTCACAAGAAAGACACAATACCTGCCAGGACAAAAGGCATTTCCTCCCGCCTGGGTCGTTCAAGCGCACTGTAACTGCTGTATTTCTGCTGGCGTCTCCCACTTGCGTCATTTGCCCATTTACACTTAGTTGATCACACACAGAACAAACTACCAACAAACAAACCAAAAGGACAACTTTTAGAATGCTCACGCAGTTTAGCAGTATTTATTTATGATCTTAGTAGATCAACCCCTCAGTATTTTGTTGGCTTTCCTGTAAATATTGCTTGATATTGCTGTTTTGCAGAACAATGTGAGGTGAAAAGTGAACCCAGCTCTGTTGGAGGGATCTTGGGAAAATTAAGAGGTAAGTCATTTCTGAAACTATTTACTTCTAATACTTATTATTTATATATTCATGTTGTG
Organism: Ammodytes dubius; assembly: GCA_026122265.1. Lineage (NCBI taxonomy): Eukaryota > Metazoa > Chordata > Actinopteri > Uranoscopiformes > Ammodytidae > Ammodytes > Ammodytes dubius. Next base: position 3,564,064 of record CM047524.1, read on the forward strand.
TGTTAACCTGTCTTGGACCTGGGTAGGGTTCTCATCCCCCTGCACACACTTGCATGTGACCTGATTCTGACAGATTCTTCATTAATGTGAACTATAAATGTTCTTTTTTAAATAAGCAAGCCAATGCTGGTAATATACAACCAGCATTGGCAACTTCCATGCAAACTCTGTTTTTCTATTTAAAAGTCTGCCAATGTATGTCGAACCTTAACATCATTATATTGATGTATTACTAAGCATTGCTTAGGTGCTGTGAACTGTAACTGTAGGTCACACCTCTGTAATATGTTAGGCCTATAATTGTTAACCATTGGCAGAGCCGGCCCAAGCCTTCAGGGGCCCCTAAGCGAAATATGATTAGGGGGCCCCTCCCCAATGGTAGCGCTGCTGAAACTATAGATCTTTGCTCAATATTATTCACACACCCAGTGTTTTCCGCTATGCCTCCACTGTGCAGCTGTGCGAAAATGTTAGACAGCCGAGATTCCACCTTCCTAGGGGGTCCGGGGGTATGCCCCCCTGGGAGATTTTTTTTAACCTTTTTAAAGTGAAATGCATGAATCTGGTGCACTTTGAGAGGAAAATTAAGAGGCTAAATCTGAGAAATTTTGTGTGAACAAATAATTTGGATACACTGGGTCAGATGATTTAGAAGCTATTGAAGGACACATGTATTTTCCATACAAATATTAATATAAAATTAAATATTATGGAGGGTCCTCTGGGTTGGGCTTGGAGGTCTTTTTCTTTTACGGGACATATTTCTCTGTAATATGATGAATGCATTTAAATTCAGTGTGAGGAACGAAGCAGAAGAACTCTGTTGTCCAGCTACTGTATCTTTTTTTCCACAGACGAGGCTGAAATAGGCTATAGACTATACACAGTGCATGGGCAACTGAGGGCAGCCCCATTTCCAATTGTTTTTAAATAAACTCAATACACACTGTGCATGGATGTGAACGTGACATGATCAGATAATTTCGGATTACCTCCCAGATGAACTGATTACATTTTTAGGCTATTAATTATCTAGACCAAAACATTTTATTATTATTTTTTTGTATGTTAACTCACATTTGCATAATATGATGTTAATATCAAACACACAAACTAAAAAAAATATATATATGTTTTTTTTTTTTTTTTTGAGGGGGCCCCCCTGGCGGTCGGGGGCCCTAAGCGACCGCTTAGTTCGCTTATGCCTCGGGCCGGCTCTGACCATTGATAAAAAGTAACAAAGTACATTGACTCAATCACAGGTAATAAGCTTGACCTATTATGTGTCGATGGAAGTTTGTGGGAGAATTTGTATCAGCTCCTTCAGTGACAGACTGATCCACCGCGCTGTGTAAGAGAGATACTTTTCTCCCTGCAGCACTCACACTGCTGTCAGCAATGTTGAACTGTCTGTTTACTCAGTATATTAGTGTTTACTGTCACTTGCCTTTTTGATGTTTACATAGGTTACTATATGCATCCATGCTGACAGTGGTGTAAAGTACTTAAAGTGGACCTATTATACTTTTCGACTTTTATGACCTATAAACGTTGTTATAATGATTTATAGTCATGTTTAACCATACTAGCGTATCAAATAATTACGTACATGCATTTAGACGTATTCCCTGCTGACCGTCTGGGGTGGCTGTGCAGAGCGCTAAACACTAGGGCAGCCGGTCGAGAAATCACGCGTTCAAATCGGTTCAAATTTCCTGCCATCGTGTCGTCACGATTCCGGATTTTTCTACATATGTAATGCTGCAACCTTGCTGGCGCGCTCCGGCCATGCCCCCACCTTCCTGCTCTCAAATCTGCCCGCAAGCTGCTAAAAATGTTCCGGAAGGAAGGTAACCAATCACAACGGAGTGGGGTTTGCAAGAGGGGGGGAGGGGGCGGAAAAGCACAAAGCCGAGTGTGGAGAGAGACTGCTGTGCTCGCTCAGATGAGAGGAAGAGTTTCCCAAAAATCTACATGGTTTTTTGTGATGTGATTTGTGTCAGGTTGCTCTATAGCAGTTTTTAACAAGAAATTAAGACCAGAAAAGTAGTATAATAGGAGATCTTTACAGTGGCTGCGAGTAACTTTTTTTATTTTGTAATTCACACATTTATTAAATGTTCACAGGTGGTATTTGGTCACAGGATTCAGGGACACATGATAAAAATTCATAATACAAAATCATATATTTCATGGCTTCAATAGTATTGTTTTCATGGTGACATATATAAAAAATAAGAAAGAAATAAGAAAACTAAAAATGTGAGAAATACTTCACCCATGTGGAGTCGGCGTTCTATCATTACAAAATCGCCACCGTAACACAACAAATGAGGTTTTTCTTCTCTCAGTCTTCCCCCAGTCCTCCCATGGCCCGGCTGTCTTGCCGGTCCTAACTCCATGGGATGTCACATGGGAAAACGTAGGGTCAGACAGTGAGACCACAAAACACTCCCTCTACCCCTTCTCAGGCTAGGATGAACAGCTCTCCAAACACTTTGCACATCTATACTACACAGGATCCCAGATTTCAACACACCTTCAAACTGCCACCAGTGAAGCAGGTCCTTAAATATAAAGCATTCCAGCAGATAAGGGCCAATATTTATTTCCCTTTCTTCTCCCCTCAGTGTGCCATGGTCAGACCCCACAAGCAAAATCAGGCCAATGTCAAAAACTAAATACATTTGTTACCATGGAACCGGTGAAGTTAGCTGCCTTTGCAGTTATAGCTGTATTAATTTGGGTCACTGTCCACCTTTATGTGGTCCCAAAACCCTTCCCAAGAGGACACCCCTCCCCCCAATTGCCACTAATGGCACTTTTCCACCGCATGGTATCAGCTCAACTCAACTTGCATTTTTGGCGTTTTCACCTCAATTTCATGGTACCTGGTACCTGGTAGCGGCTGCTTTTTTGGTATCGCCTCGCTCTAGGTTCCAAGCGAGCTGAGCCGATGCTAAAAGGTGACGTCGGCAGACGGCCGGCCACTGATTGGCCAGAGACTATTGTCTGGCCAATCAGTGGCCGGCCATCTGCCAACGCTTCTGATTGGCCAGAGACTACCGGCTTCATTCTGTTGTTTATTCTCCCCAACTCTCTGGGACTTTTGAGTGTATTTATGCCGCGTGCAGCCTACTCTGCCTCTCTTTCATTTGATTTGCATCACAGACCCGATTTTTTTTTCCATATATTCGCTAAGCTCACCCAGTGTTGGTTGTTGGGGAAGTTACTTTTAACATACAAGAGGAGACATGTAGGGCAGCTAGCAGCTAGGCTAAATAGAATATAGTAGCCAGCTGGGACAGACATGATAGCGAGCTATTACATTACAAGCCTCGGACTGAACTGATTACCTCAATAAAATATTCAGGCTGAGACACGGCTTGCATTTGAAAACACGTATCCTGATCAAGCACTAAACAGATGTGTGGCAGAGTCACACATCGGGACAACAACCATCCCTTTTAATGGCCGTAGCATATTCTTCTACTTCTTTTAGGAAACAGATACAAGGGGGTATTTCTTAAACATTTTTCATCCGTGTTTTTGGCGGTTGGTTCAGTTAATAGTGCAACAACTGCTCGTAATTCTGCTTTGCTACTTTGCTCCGGAGTAGCTTTCAGTATGTATTGTATTTTCAAATGTGACTTCTTTGTCTACTTGTGATCCGATTCCATTTACCCGCGCTGTATTTAAATCAACACGTAGGCCTACATCATTTCCGTTTGCATTGCTGTTTTTAACCGGTGGGGTTTAAACAAGTAAACATGCAGGGCTGTACAGTGCCACTGTTTTAATCGCATTTTCTATTAAAATGCATTACGTGCGAAGATAATTACAAGTCTAGGTTGACGAGATAGGCTACTGTCTCATTTAGACAAGGACACTGCTTAGAGGGCTCTACATTAACACTCGCCAAATACGCAGTGTTGCCAACTCTTCAGTAAGGAAAGTAGCTATTGGCTGTCCAAAAAGTCGCTAGAAGTCGCCTGATGACGTCATCGCCTAATTTGCATATTTGTTGATGACGTCATCGACCTAATTTGCATATTTGTAGACGGGGTTTTATACAGTAATATTTGAATAGATGAGGTTCTTGTGTTATGAACGTGACAATCGCATAAACAACCAACGTGGTAATGTTAAGTCTAGCAGTAGTCATACATGCTCATGGTTTAAAAAAGCACTGCATAACATTTTGAATTGCACTACTCGTAGACTGTAGAAGAGGTGGGAAAAGCTGCTAACTGCTAATAGTGACGCTAACGGAACACGAGCGGAGAGGTGTATCTCCTGCTCTGACCGCAGCTGGGAGGGGCTGCTGCGCGAGGACCGGGCCGTCTGTCAGTGCTCTGTTACGGGGGACGGGCCGGGAGGCTCCCGCTGCTCGTTGAGAAGCGTTAAAAGTGATACTTGCTTCGGTGAAAAAGTCACCAATTACACCAGAAAAAAAAGCTAGATTTGTCGCTTGCCGCTGTTTTGAAAAAAAAGTCGCCAGGGGGGCTGAAAAGTCGCTAAATATAGCGACAAAATTGCTAAGTTGGCAACACTGCAAATACGAGTAAATATCATAGATAGTATATAAAAGTAAAAACTCTTAGGCAAGTAAGTTATTACACCACTTTGGGCTGCAGTTGAGTAGGAGGTCCCTAATTTGGACAAAAGTCACATTGGTGTTCCCACTACAAAATGAATGTGGACACATCGGACACAAGAGATATAAACCACCTCTGAATGTGTTTTTTGTGATCCAATCTCAATGCGTCTTGAGAGTGTTTTCACCTGTAGTTAGAGCTTTATTCATGTGATTGAATCACAAAAATCAGATGTTAAAGATAAGTGGAAACGGGGTCTTAATCGGTTCAACATGCATTCACAAGATACAGTTTCAGTCATTGCATTGGCCCATTCTTCAACTTGTGGGGCCAGTGTCTTAAAATAACACGGAAAGCCGTTACTATACCTACAATTAATTACAGAAAACTCACACTTCGATACGTTAGGTATTTGAGATTTGTCCCCTAGTAGACAGAGCTCTGGGCTTAAAGGAATTTCTGAACCAAACCAATGACTTAAAATAAAGAGAATCTCAGTCCAGAGAGGCCTGACCATAGCACACTCCCAGATACAATGGAGAAAAGTACCAATTTCAGTTTTACATTTCCAGCATAGGTTATCATTCAATAGTTTCATTCTGTGGAGTTTAGAAGGAGTATAATAGTATCTATCTTGTATTGTGTGAGCTCTCCCCTCGCCTCCCTCACATATTTACCACAATCAGCCAAAATATTTGCCCAGTTGTCACACTTAATTTCTCCACCTATATCTCTCTGCCAATCGATCTCATAATATTTTAAGCATTACACATAGAAGCATTAGCAGTCTTGTAAAATTGAAAGGCTTTACATTTTTCTGGTGGTAGTTTCATATAATTAATGACATTATTATCAGCAACACTGTATGGCTTAGAACTAATACAGCTCCGTATCTGCAAGTATTTCCAACAGTGATCCTTTCCCACCAGGTTAAATCGCTCTAAAAGTTAATTGTATGATAACAGCATCCCGTCCTCAAATAAATCGCTAATAGTACATACACCTCTGGAGTGCCACTGTTTCCAGTACACAGATGTTTTCCGATGCGGACATCAGGGTTATGCCATAATGATGAATATTCTTGTACAGTATGTTTAAATTTAAAGATTTTATGGACTTTAATCCAAACATCCTTTTAATGGAAAAGTACGGGGTTTTTGATATTGGACCTTTTTTTGAGATATAACCTCAATAGGATTGAAGGGTGAGCATATCTCCCTTTCAATATCCATCCAGGCTGCATTATTTTCTGTAACATGCCAATATCTTGCAATTTTAGCCATTTCAAAAGATAAATGATACAATCTCACAACCCTCCATTGTCTTTATGTGAACATAATTTTCTCAGTTTAATTCATGGCTTTTTCCCTTCCCATAGGAAATGTTTTACTATATCATCTAGTTGCCTAAATATAGTAGATGGTATTATAATTGGTGACATAATTAAACTGTGGGGCTACCACCATTTTTATTATACTGACTTTTCCCCATAATGTGAGTCTGATCTTCTCCCACTTTTCAAAGTTAGTTTTGATCTTTTGGGGTAAAGGATTAAAGTTTGACGTTACTATTTCCCCTATGTCCTGAGACAGTTTAATGCCAAGGTATTTCATCCCGTTATGTACCCATCTAAAGTTGTACTTCTCTACCATAAATGGAAAGCAGGACTTGGAGAGGGGCATCGCTTCCGATTTAGTCCAGTTTAATAGAATAACCTGAAACATTTGAAAAGGATTGGATTGTGTCCATCAAATATGATAAGGATGTTAGGGGGTCAGACACCACTGCTAAGATGTCATCGGCATAAAGTAATAGCTTGTGTTCTTCATCTCCTCCCTTAACACCTTTAATTCCAGTGTGTGCCCTAATGGACACTGCTAATACCTCTAGGAAAATGATAAACAATAATGGGCTTAATGAGCATCCCTGGCGTGTACCTCGGGTCAGATTAAAAAAGGGGGATACCGTTCCGTTGGTCATCACTGCTGCCTTCGGTTTTTTATACAACGTTTTTACCCATTTAATAAAGTTAGAGTTGAAGCCAAAATGGGATAGGGTGTAGAACAAAAATTGCCATTCCACCCTATCAAAGACTTTCTCCGCATCGAGGGAGATGGCAGTAACTGTGGTGTTTTGAGATTGACTCGACCACATTAAATGTAACAAAAGTCTAATATTGTCAGTTGAGGTTCTATTTTTCATGATACCAACTTGATTGGGATGAATAATACTAGGTAATACACATAGCAAGCGTGTGGCTAGGATTTTGGTCAGGATTTTACAGTCAAGATTAAGCAGGCTAATGGGTCTAAAGTTAGATGGGTCTGCTACATCTTTTCCTGCTTTAGGGATCAGTGTATTGTTGTTGTTGTAACCTTTATTTAACCTCGAAAGATCAATTGAGGGGTGACCCTCTTTTACAATGACGTCGAGTTTCAGATACACAATATACAATGATAATACATAACAAGTTTACACACACACACACACACACACACACACACACACACACAGACAACAACAATTTAAAACATTCAGATCAATTGAATGAAATAAATAATAGCCTAATTAAAACAGTTACAAGTGTGGAGGGGTTGATTCAAAATAATACTTTTAAATTGGTTAACAGATATGAGTGTGTTTATTTTAATTGTATGTTGTAGGCTGTTCCAGGAGTCAGGGGCACTATAGCTAAAAGCGGTTTTACCAAGCTCAGACCGGGCATAGGGGACATATAACATGATCATGTCAGTTGAGCGGGTTTGATAAAGCCCATCTGAAATAAGCAGCATTTCTGTCAGATAGAGTGGTAGCTTTCCAGTCAGAGCTTTATATATAAAAATATGCCAATGTGCATCACGTCTCTCCTTAAGGGAGGACCACCCAACCTTTTCATATAAAACACAATGGTGTGTATCATAAGCATCTCCTGTAATGAATCTCAAAGCAGAGTGAAATACAGAGTCAAGGAGTTTAAGGCATGAACGAGATGCATGCCGATAAACCACATCACCGTAATCAAGGACAGACATAAAAACTGCCTCAATAATCCTTTTCCTACTAAACAACGGGAAGGTAGCTTTATTCCTATAAAAATATCCAATCTTTTGTCGCAGACGACAGACAAGATTTTTTATGTGAAATGTAAAAGAGAGTTTTTCATCTAGCCAGATACCAAGGTACTTATATTCAGAGACTTTTTCGATCAAAGAACCGTTTACAGCATAGATGCTACAGCTTCATTAAAAGTAGGAGCTACCAAAACCCTTGTCGAACATCTCGGAGTATACCCTTTGTAATACTGGTGCAAGAGTGTCTATGTAAGCTTTATAATATTCTATTGGTAGTCCGTCAAAACCAGGCGTCTTCCCATTTTTCATTGATAAAATTGCCTTCCTTATTTCAGCTTCTGTTATGGGGGACTCCAGTTCAGCTGCATCCTACGAGTAACTTTGTCGGTTGGCGGACCCTTTGGACAAAAGCGGTAGTATTTTTACGACGCCAGCTGTCGTAAAGCTGTTTTCTAGCGCGTGCGAGTTTCAAATTATTAGGACGCAATATAGTGCATGTCCGTTTGTTGAAAGTGTGAGGGCACGGACTCTTTTGGGCTCTGTGAGAGTGGTTAGTGACATTGCATCAACTAATGCCAGTCAGTGCCACACACACCTGATTGCAATGAGTTGATGCAGTGTCACTAACCACTCGTACGGACCTGAAAGATTCCGTGTCCTCACAGAAAGCGAATGAACGAGAGACGGCAGTTTGTATGGATCACGATGAGGTAATGTGTTTATGTTGTTGTAAATAATGACTATTTCAGATGAATAATGGTCATCTGATGATGGTGAAGCAAAGTAAACTTTCTTTAGTACCGCTCATTCATTTTGGAGTAAACACTGCAGGACTAGTTCACTCCCGTGAAATTGTGTACACGTTGCTTGGCAACGCCCTCTTCCCGCCCGTCTATCACTCTCCCTTTTAGCTTTTCTTCATTGCATTTTCTTTTTTTTTCTTTGATGGTTCAGCCCCGTTATAAGTCATTATGACGACACATAACTATCTCAAACAAGGCTCCCGCTCCCCTTCCCTCACCTGGAGGGATAGGCTTCTCGCGTTGCTGCGCTACACTGAAATCTGCGACCAATACGAATATGTGACCATAGAGCCTGCATGCGCAAACCGAAAATCGGACTGGGTGTGCAACCAGACCAAATGCAGTAATAAAAACTATATAAAAACGTCTTGTTTGCTGTTAAAGGTAATTTATGAATATCAGAGAAAACATGAGGCTGTTTTAAAGATATTTAAAAGTTACTTGTAGTGGCTTTAAGTACAAGAACTTCCCTACTGCAGGTTTTTGGAGTATCTACTATACATGAGTTTTAATATTTAGTTCAACTTTTACTATTACTTCACTACATTATTTAGAAAAAAATACATACTTATACTTTACTACATTTACATAGAACACTGCAAATACAGAGTAAACAATAAGAATGATAAATGTCTCATGATGTGGTATCTAGACTGAATGTATTCACACACGGACAACTGCTGCTCTCGTCATGACAAGTTGGGGCGTATCCAACAAGACCACGCAGTGCAGTTTCCACCTAGTTAAACAGACACATTGAAGATGTGATTTAAATTGAAACAGTTATTTATTTATTTATTTTTTCTTTGTACTTTTACTTCTGATACTTAAGACATTTCAATGCCTGGCATGTACTTTTGATACTCAAGTAGATTTAATGTAATCTCCTTTAGGTCTTTTACGAAGTGATTCTCTTATGGGTGACTTTAACCAGAGTAATTTTCACCCAAGATATCTTCTTTACTTTTACTCAAATGAAGCATTTAAGTAATTTATACACCACTGCATGCTGATGCTTTTGTTCATTTTAAATGCACTATCCTGTTGCTGCTGTGACCCGGAAGATAAATGTCGAGTGTGGGACTAATAAAGTATTTTCTAATCTTCTTATCTTAAGCCCTCTGTCATAGTATGACCACAGGACAGAAACATAATGGAGGCATTGACGTTTAGGGCTCTGAGGTCAGGGGCGGTTCTACAGGGGGACAAGGGGGGGCAGTGGTCCCCCCACTGAAGAGCCTTGTCCCCCCCCCAGCTGCCCCCCTAACTTTTGCATTTTCAAAAATGTACTTGTAAGAACAAAGCGCCACTATGTCAACAAGCCACTCAAATAATTGAAACAAACAATACATTGAACAAAAGTAAATAATTTTTAATCTAATCTTATGCCCTGCCCCTCAAATACTCAGCCACGGCCCTGCATCATATGCGCATATCGGCGTTCACACAGTTTGTCACACACAGCGAGTCAGCGCGCAGAAATACATGTGAGGGATGAAGAGGAGGTTTTCTATTCAGACAGAGGGACAGAGGCAGGTAGTGATCAGCAGGCAGGTGAAAGGTAGGCAGAGGGTCTGACTACAGTCCCAGCCTAAACTACTGCTCCCAACGGCACTGATTTTGAAGGAAGGCGCGCGAGAGACAGATCCAAACTAGAGGTTAATAATAACGTTAGGAACTCGTGAATGCTTCGGAAAAACTACAATAACGTTCACATGAGCGAAGATTGTGCACTACTGTAGCCTACTGATCCAAATTCCACAACTCATTACTTGTGTTACAGTTTAGTACAATATTTATTCATTTATATTTGGTTGCTCCACCTTAAGTCAGCCCAGGCAGGACAGGATAGTTAAGTTTCGTTTTTCATCTCCGTGTTGGTTCGCTCAGCTGATGGGCTCGAGCCTCACGACGCAGACAGCGGGAGTCAGTCTAAAGTCAGCGATGATCACTCTCACAAATCAAAAAGTTAAATTATAAAATAAAGCTATCTCTTCCTCCCTCTTTCCACTGCACACTTAGGGTGTATTCACACTGGGAAAGTCCCCTAGTTCACTTGCTTTGGTCCAGAACAAATAGAGTTTAGATTTTTTTTGTTTGGTGTGGTCCACTTTCATATTGCCCCTTTTGCAAGTGAACCAGCATTACGAAGCAAAACCACACGTGATCTGAGGTCATTCATTCATTGGACAGACATTCTGGGGTGGAGAGAAACAGGAAGCACGAAGTAAAAACTGCGAAATATATATCATTGATATAATATGGGGCTAAAAATAATAAAAGGACCTACATTTAACCTATAAATAAAGAGGAAAAACATAAAATTATTGTTGTTTCATATGGTTATAATGTGTACCCCTATGTCAGTGCCATATTATGTGGCTTGTAGCCTACGATATGAAACATCATTTTTACTGTATTTTTGGTGCTGGACGCGCGTCACGGAGAGAAGAATAGGCTCAAGCTGACACTCAGCTGATTAAACTGTGTATCAGCTGGGTCGGCGCAGTTCAGCTCCAAACTGACACGGGGATAGTATTGACGGTCCCGTACATGGGAAGCAAAATAAAAACACACACTTCTTGCGCAGCGTGAACCTGTTGGCACTGTGCGGGAGACGCTCCCCTCTCCTTCATCTGATCGCTGAACACATTCAGCATTTTTACGCGTCCTCTCGATCAAATGTAATATATTGTTCTGGGCTCCCGGTCAAACCACAACTTATCGTCCTAACAATGGCGACAACAACACTTTCCCATAATGTGAAGCTGACGGCTATTTATTAAAAAAGAAAAGAAAGAAAAGGCACAGTGCTTCCTGCATTTGGGTCGGATCGAGTCCGAACAAATTCACACCACAAACGAACTGCAGCAGAGTGCGTTTGGAAACGCACCGAGACTACCTCTTCAGCTGGGTCTCGGTGCGTTTGTTTGGTCCGCACCCGAGTGCGATTGCTGTATTCACACCTGCCTGAAAGATGCGCACCGAAAGCAGAAGTGCATCTGAGTTCGTTTCAACCGAACTAAACACGGCATGTGTGAATACACCCTTAGTCTCTAGTAGCTTAAAGGAAGTACATGAGGATTAAAACCTCATTTTGCACTTTATAATTTTTTAATATTTGAAGATTGCAGGCTAGTAAAATACCACCAGCCACTACATTCTCAATGATAGACGTGAATAATCACTTCTTCTTTTTTTACAATGTAAACCAATTTTTTTTAACAATAGAGGAGAATAAATATTTGAAAGCAATACAGAATGCATGATATTACTGCATTGAATTCTATTCTATTTTTGTCACTGGGAACCTAAATGTTGTCATTTACTTTACATATACTTGATGGAAATGAAGTGATGAATGCTCAAAAATTTCTGGGGGGGCACCACCAGACCCCCCAATTAAAAAGTGCCCTAAACCAAGGTTTAATCATAACCTACACCCTTGAAATTCATTAATTATTTTGTTTAATTTTATCTATAGGTCTTTGTAAGGATACTTCCTAAATCTTATCACACTATTTTAAATTAAAGTCTTAGGTCGTGCTTATCAATTGCTCCTAACCAGTAGGCCTATTTCTGTGTTGGACATTACTGAACCTCTTCCCATTGTGTTTAACAGGTCACTTTTTGTGACCAAACATAGGAAAATGCCACACAAATATTTATATGAATGATTTTATCTGTATTGTATGTAAATTACTAGAATATTTGAATAACTTTATAGTTTCACTCAAGTTAGACTGATGATTGAGATCTGATGGGAGTATCTCATATTAACACAGACACATACCAGAGACTTACTGTTAACAAAGTACTTATTGCAGCCCTATTTGCATAGCTTTTGAGCCCCATGCTGGTGTATTAGTGCAGGTGTTTGTTGTGAGGCAGGTAATGTAGTAATTATTCAGTAATAATAATCTTTAAAATGTTGTCTGACACCTTTTATGTTTAAATGTAAGGCTTCACTTGTGCTACAATACATTAATTATTATATTATTTAGTCAACATATCTAAATGTGGGGGCTTTCCCAAGTAAATATTTATTTATATGGCTTTAATTAAATCGGCATACAGCATCCGCCACAGGTTGCCACCCCTTAAAATCTCCTGCCACCCTCTTGCCACCCCATGAATATTTTTCTAGATCCGCCCATGTCTGAGGTTTACCCAGACTAGCAAACATTTCAAAATGTGATAATTTATTTTATTGTTGGCCAAGATTTTACATCTAGCAACCAATATGAAATCTAAATGTGCAATGCATGACCAAGTTTAGTATTGGAGCCAGAAATCTACAGACATCCTTATGTGAAAAGTGAAACATTTTCTTGTCAACTGTATACTGTGTATATTCATAATGTTAAAATTAAAACTCACTGTTCAGGTCCATTAAGAAAAATCCTCTGTTTTTATTGTTTCTTCTATGTGTAGCCCTTAAAGTATAAGATATTTGATGAATTTGAGGTAATTGCGTGATTCCTAATATTCTTGGTTTGTATACACATGGTTGAATCCACTTATTGTAAGACGCTTCAGATAAAAGTGTCAGCTAAATGAATGTAATGTTAATGTCATGTGGCATGTTCTTTTCTTTTTGTCTGTGGCCAGGTAAAGCAGTGGGCGGTTTAAACTTGGGGAACTTCTTCGCGTCCCATAAGGGTTACAGTCGCCAGGGCTTTGACCAGCTGAGTACAGAGGGCAGCGATCAGGAGAGGAACGGTGAAGAGACAGAGTCAGAGAATGAGGAGTACTCTGCTCTGCCTCAACCCTCCTCTTAAGCAGCCAACCTTCTGCTTACATTGCTAACAAGTATGTTTGTCATGTGTGTAGCTGTTGTATTAGCTGCCAATCAGTTTGTTTTATATATTTAAAAATATACTGTATGTAAAAATTATTTGGCATAATTTGAAACATTATTTTAATCTTTATTAAATATTCCCAAGGTCTTGATATAGCCTTGGTGAATCGATTCATGTTCATCACTTTTTTTTTAAGATTAGTGTTCCCCAAATCAAATTTGCATTTAGTAAATTGTTTAGCACAATCCCCTGTGCATTTTTTATTATCTGTGTGCTGTCAAAGAGTTAGGGTTTGTCTTCAAACAAATTGGCCAATGGACTGAGATAATCGTCCCTTTTATTTCAACAGTTTTCTTTGTTACTTTGTTTCTTTTTTTTATTATCAGTAATTTTAGCAGATGTATGCATTTTTAAGCTAGGTCTGCTAAGGTTGACATGTTATAAAATAAACTAAAAATTCACTGAATGGCTTTTTTGAGATGGGGAATTACTATGACTGCAATTTGTTTATTGATGTGATATTATTTTTGTACTAAAACTGAGCTGTTGAAAACCTGAAAAGCTCTGTCTTAATGGCGGCGCTGTGACCAGCAGAAACAGCTCAAAAAGACTTCTCTTTTCTTGACCATGACATGCTCTGCCCATTGGTTGGCCTGTCACACAGGTGGGGGAGAGGTTCAAACAGGTGGAAGTAAAGAGAGTTCATGATATTTTGACAGAAGTTAGAAAGCTGAAAGACAAATGTCTCAAAATCTATTTCTGGGGCAAGTTAAACAGCAACCAACCAGTTGATCCTGTCAACAACTAAAGCTTACATTTGTAAAGAAAGTTGTAATTAAACTCTCTAACTAGAAAAATAATGAATTTGGTTATACACCTGAAAGTATTAATCTGAAAGGCATTCTAATTATAGTTAATATAGAGTCATATTGATTTCACATAAACAAACAATAAAAAAAAACATATCATTATAATTATTTGTTAAAATTTAGCTTGTTATAGCTGTGTGTTGACAATGACATTGTGCAGCAATGTTGTCATACACCACTGTGATTGGCTCAGCTGTTTTAGAGCATTGAGAGCTGGTATACTCACCAGACCCTGGTGCGTACCCTCACATTTCTATTCCAATAGCTCTGATTCACATACAGTACCAGTAAAAAGTTTGGACACACCTTCTTATTCAATGGTTTTTCTTTTTTTCTCTACATTGTATATTAATATTGAAGATATCCAAACTATGAAGGAACACATATGGAATTATTTAGGAATCAAAAAAGTGTTTAATAAACCAGAATATGTTTTTTGCTTTGATGACAGCTTTGCACACTCTTGGTATTCTCTCAATCAGCTAAATGAGGTAGTCACCTGGAATGGTTTTCCAACAGTCTTGAAGGAGTTCCCAGAGGTGCTGCGCCCTTGTTGGCTGCTTTCCCTTCACTTTGTGGTCCACCTCATCCCAAACCATCTATATTGGGTTTAGGTCAGGTGATTGTGGAGGCCATGTCATCTGACGAAGCAGTCCATCACTCTTTCTTGGTCAAATAGCCCTTTCATAGCCTGGGGGTGTGTTTGGGGTCATTGTCCTGTTGGAAATCAAATGATAGTCCCTCTAAGCTAAACTAACAGATGGGATGGCATGTTGCTGCTGAATGCTGTGGTAGCCATGCTGGTTAAGTGCCTTGAATTTTGAATAAATCACCAACATTGTCACCAACAAAGCCCCCCCATACCATCACACCATCTCCAACATGCTTCACAGGGGATAACAACATACAGAAACCATCAGCTCACTTTCTCTGCGTCTTTCAAAGACATGGCGGGTGGAACCAAAAATCTCAACTGTTGTTTCTCTTTACTTAGTTGAATGGTTTAGACTTCATATGGAGTAAAACAGTAGTCAAAATAGGGCTATTCACTGCATAGAAACCCTTGTATCAACCGTCTGCACAAAACAACCGATGCTCTCAAGCAGATTAAAAAGGCAAGAAATTCCCGAATTTAACTCTTGACAAGGCAACCCTGTTAATTGAAAACCATTCCAGATGACTACCTCATGAAGCTGCTTGAGGGAATACCAAGAGTGTGCAAAGTTGTCATCAAAGCAACACATGGAATCTTTGAAGAATCTAAAATATAAATCATTCTGGTTTGTTTAACACTTTTGTTTTCTGCATAATTCCATATGTGTTCCTTCATAGTCTGGATGTCTTCAATATTAAAGGTGAAGTAAGGGATTTATTTATGTTAATATAAGTGTTAAATCGCTCTTTATTCATATAGTGATCACTTACATTATATAGTGTGTGCGTTTCATAGAGCCGATCTCTCAGTCACCCGCTCTGCATGTTATCTGCAAATAAACTTTTCAGGGATCCCACTACTGATAACCAATCAGAAGAGAGAATGCTGCAAACCGGCACCCGTCTCACTGCCGGTGCACGTGCAGAGCGACAGATGGGTGAATGAATGTGTATGCGCCTACAATGGCGGAGCAGGTAAAAATCCTTCCCAATGTCTGTTTTGATAGTTTTTATCATGTTTACACACTTATGGATCTGAGATGATGCTAGATAACTCGCTGTTTGAAGACCACAGTGCATTAATGTGGTGACGTGGGGACGAGGGAGGGGAATGCTAACTGCAGTCACTGACAGGAAGTTAGCTAAACTGACCATTCCGCTTACTGAACCTTTAATCTACAATGTAGAGAAAAAAGAAAAACCATTGAATGAGAAGGTGTGTCCAAACTTTTGACTGGTACTGTACATTAACCAAAACAGCAGTGGAGTGCTTTAAGTCAAGGTGCTTGTTCCATTAACACAGGGCCATAAAAACACCAAACTGCTGTTGTTAAGTGGTTGGCTGTTTATTTTGCTGTTCAGTGTTTTCATTCTAGGGAGTCAGAACTGGAACTAAACACAGTATTTTCATTTATATATCTGGGCAAGAATTCATTTAAGCAGATGTGTTAGTGAAATATTGCTATTTTACTATATGTTTATACATGAATAGTTTAACAGCACTGGTATAGTATACAGTTCAGTTTTGCATTACCCTTTGCACCAGTCATTTCCATGTAGTAAAGCTACACCCACAGCATTATGTCAATGTACTTTTTGTTGGTCAACATTAACTTGTAATTCACTTCACTTGTAATTTGTGCCTTTTTACATCTGGGTTTTGCCTTTTTTTGTAGCGCCTGCCATTTCCAGACGTTTTTGAAAATAGCTGTTGCTATTAGAACTTGTACGATATTGATTTGTCTCCAAGTGAATGGGAAATTGATATTGCTTATATATGTATATTTATGTCTGTGTGCACTATTTTGTGTGTACACTGTGCCAATCAAACTTTTTCAACAGCCAAGTCCCTAGCACTGTCACTGATACTGCATTAAACTCACTGGCTTACTAAACAATGTAAAGAACGCCGTACATTTAGAGAGAGTTGCTACCGACATCTTACACATCTGTTTCCAATCAGGTTTTTAGCTCAAATGATGTACATTATATTTTTGCTCTCCTTTTTAAAATGCATGCTCATTCATTCATTGACTAAAGCTGCGAACACACTGCACTCGCCGCCTGCTGCCAAGTGCCCCTGACTGCAGCTCACAGATCGAGGAGGGGCTAAATGTGGGTTGGGCTAAACGTTAAACTCCGCGGGCGCCATCTGGTGGCGGAGATCCGGCAGCACATTGTTGTGTAGAATATAACGATAATATTATATTTGATAGGCCTATATACATATTACATAATGTAGGTTTTAATATTACTATATAATATATGCTAATTTCATAGTTAAGTGTATGTTTTTCAAGGGGACACTGTGAGAAAACCCCAGACCCACTTTCACTCACTCTAACTCGGCCACATCCATAACGCCAAGCTCATTCGCCACTTCCATGCCGGCCCCCGGCCGTGTGCCTGAACCCAGCCCCGCCAACAGTGACTCTTGGTCGGCCAAACTTCATCCAGAACGCCCCGCTGTTTCACAACCTCCGGCTCCCGGCCGTACGCCTCAACCCAGCCCCGCCAACCGTGACTTTTTGTCGGTGTTGGTCGGTCCTGGCCGTCGCAATTGGTCACGCCTTCGAATCACGCGCCTTCGATGAGGCGTGGCCACGCACTGCGGAAACGCCTGCCGCTGGACGCCGATTCTTGGGTGGACGCGTGGCCACGCGCTAGTACATTGACTTTGTATGTAATCTCGCCGTGCGGCCAGTGCAGTGTGTTCGCACCTTAATTGCTTCAGCTCTTTTCTCTGCAGTTTGGATTTTCACTTTGATGGATTACAATCATTGTATGAAAACCAATGCATACCTTGCACACATTCACAGCTCTAAAGCAGCATTGTTTGAATGGAAATGGTTTGCTGTCATTTAAAATATGCAATCTACAGGCAGACGGGCCAAAACAGTTGTTAAATTCCTGTAAATGAAATGATGAATTCAAATGTATAAATTCGAATTGATCAGTTCCAACCTTTTCTTTATTTTTAAACTGTTGAGAGTGCACAGGCAAAGCAGCCGTTGGAAAGTCCACTTACTGTTACAAACTGGAATGCTTTGTAAATGTACATCAGGGGACTAGATACATAAACAGCAACCGCATCATGCAGGACAATAGGAATATATTTAGTCTGTTCAGTACAAAAGCATTGGGATCACGATTTGAATAAAAAGTGTTCATTAGAAATGATCCTTTAAACTACTAATTAGGTCTCTCGATCATAAAGATTGAGGCACCATTAAATCTCAATAATTTCCAAGAAATTGTAACATTCCTCAATTTATGCTTAACTTTTCTGTATTGCAAACGTAATGTATTGCTTCATTAAATATTTCTCTTTCTGTCCATTGACTCAGTTTGCCATAACATTTTAATGATTTTCCTTAATTGCATGCCATAGAAACTGCATTTCGGATGTTGCAGTCAGATGTGGGCCATATGATATTTATTGTGGTTTTGTTGCCAGAGTACTATTTTCAGTAACTATGTTATTTGTGTAATAAAGTGTCTGCAAAGCATCACAGTTTCTTTCTGTTGTGGGATCAGGCCACCCAGGCATTTTGTTTTTGGCATTATTTTTCTTACGACAGTCTATCACACCAGGTGTATTTTTCAGAATCAGCCCGTGGAGTTTCTAAGCCAGGTAAAGCTATGTTGTGTAACTTTTTTGGGGCGTTTTCACAAAGTTGTTAAAGCTTTCAGCTCCACAAAACTCTCTCTGTATTTCTGTGTGTGGCAGCGTTTACAAACTGGTGTCGCCCCCAGACACTGGCGCATGAGCTCAGATGCACAGTGGTGAGTTTAATAACACGACAGTAAAAGAACAGTAGTAGCGTTCTGCTTTGGAGACTAAGAGACGGAGCAACAGGTGACGGCTGAAAACCCAGAGAAGAGCCACCAAATGTTTCAGTTATTGATTCTTCTGCTAAGAAAAAACCTGGACGTACAGCAGAAGGTTTAAAATCCATGTGCCATCACCAGAGGCTTACCTCATGTAGATGCCCCGACAGTGTTTTTGTAATTCCTAAGAATTCCTTATGGGGGACAACATACGCACTATAGCTTTAATTTCAATTAGATAACAGGACTATGGTTGTCAAGCAGCTAGTAGGTTGTTAGTCTTGTCAAAAGTTAGACTGCTTTCCCTACAATGGATTGTTTTGCTGATGGCTGAAATAGATTAGTACAAATAAAAATTACAATTTGAAAGATAAGAAAGAAAATTTTAGAATTTATAAAAACTAAACTTGATGGGAGAATGTGCGGTTCACCACTGACACTGACCCAGGCAGGCTCACAGAAACTGGAGAGGACAAAACGTAGAGTTACGTATGTAACTCCGGTTCTATGAATCCTGGATGACCGCCAGAGGCGGTGCATTAAGCACTGGATTTATCCATCTAGCGCAGGGGTGCCCACTGTTTTTCAGCTTGTGAGCTACTTTGAAAATGTCAAAGTGAGCTACCACCTACTATTAGGGGTCAAAAGTCACGGTTCGGTACGTACCTCGGTTTTTAAGTCACAGTTCTGTTCTGTATGGTACGGTTCTCAGTTAAGAGGAAAAATGTGTGCAGAATTGCAGCCTAAAGGTATTTTCCAGTATAGAAAAGAAAAAACTGCTGCATACAACCAAAGTCTCCAATAAATAAAATACTTGTGAAAGTTCTGCACCGCAAACCAAACAAGCCTGTACATATTTATTTAAACATATTGAAAATAATGTACAATATAAGTTGGTGTACCTTGCATAACTGCATGAACCTAGGGATGCACCGATCCACTATTTTTAGTTCCGATCCGATATCTGGGTTTTGGATATCGGTCGATACCGATACTGTCCGATACAATATCATAATTGTTATAAAAAATGTTGTTGGTGGTGATGTTATGTATTAGGCTAGGAAGGCTGAAGCAATTCTAATTTAAAAGAGCAAGAAATATACACAAATGCATATAGGTTTATCTTAAAGGCAGAATTATAGTCATACAAAAAAAATCCTTCTCAATGATCACTTCTGTCCCACTAGAATATGTGGTGGTCTGTTTGTCTGAACAGTCTTCCTCTCTGTGGCTGTATTTTACATAGTAGAATTTGTCACAGTGCAGAAGCCTCTCCACTTCCTTGACTTGGATTAGCTTTGGTTAGCTCACTGGCTAACAAACTGATATGTACAGTATGTCAAAATAGAAAGTGGTGTCCTCTCTCCATCCACCGAACGTCGGGCATGCTCGCACGGCTCGTTCGCTCTTTCATAGTAAAAAAAAAAAATTTTTTTTTTTTTTTTTTTTTTTTTAAGAATACCACGCGATCGACCCACACTACCCTCGCAATCGACCGGTCGATCGCGATCCCCCTGATCTAGCGCATGTGCAGTTCGAGTACCTATATCAACAAAGTCACCTGTGACCCTCGTGACACCGGAAGGGCTATATAGCCCGGTGTCTACAGAGGATCTGTTCCCAGAATCTTCTCGCAAACCACAAGACTTCTGGGTGACCTGTTACTCTGTCATCCAGGATTCATAGAACCGGAGTTACATACGTAACTCTGCGTTCTATTTCATCCTTACTGACCGCCAGAGGCGGTGCATTAAGCACTGGATGGCCAATATCAACAACGTCACAAAGAATCCAAGCACTCGCCTTACTGACTGGAGACAGCAGAGCTTGGCATCAGGACCACGCCGATTGGATGAGGGGTGGCAACGTTGACACGGTAGAACCTTGAGAATGTGCTAGGCGAGGCCCATGATGCCGCGGCACAGATGGTCCCCAGGGGCACTCCTCTCAGGGCAGCCCATGATGTAGAGACGCTCCTGGTTGAGCGACACCTCACCCTGGATGGCGGGGGAAGCCCACTGGTTCCGTAGGCATGTGCTATGGTATCCACAATCCAGTGGGACAGCCTGTGCTTTGTTAAAGCACGACCCCTGTTAGGGCCACCATGGCAAACAAACAGCTGCTCCGACTGACGAATACTGGCAGTAGCAGAAATATAAGCCCTAAGAGCCTGCACTGGGCACAGCAGCTCAGACCCACCCTCCACAGCTGGGGGATCAAAGCACGCTAACTGGATGGGTTGGTTCAGGTGATTACGTGGAAGCACCTTCGGCAAGAACGCAATGTTCGGCCATAGAGTGACACCCGAGCCATCAGAGTTCCACCTCAAGCATGTTTCACTCACCGATAGGGCATGCAACTCCCCGACCCGCTTCGACAGAGGACAAGGCTTCCAGCACCAGGGGCAGGTCCTATGTCGGAGCCCTCATGGCTGTCGGGGGACGCAGCCTCAGAGCCCCTCTAAGGCAGAGGGACACTAACCTGTGGTATCCTACCGTGGCACCGTGGCGCGGTCAACCCTATCATGTAGGGATAGCAGCGACATAGACCCTCAAGGTAGAGTGAGATCGGCCACTATCCAGGAGGAACCTGGGTGGCCATGTTGTCCAACCGGACTAGGACGTGCCGGCCTGCCAAATGGGGCAGAAAGCTGGCCAGGAGCTCTAGCACATTGATGTGTTGTGTAATGTCTTGGGCAGACCATCGTCCCTGCACAGTCCTGCCCCGCCACACTGTGCCCCACCCTGAGAGGCAGGCGTCCGTCGTTACCATCTCCCGGCGTGCCGGAATTGCACCCATGGGCACGCCTGCCGTCAGATACGCTCTCTCTCTCCATGGAGCCAGAGAGACGAAACACTGCAGGGTCACCTTGACCCTCCTTTGCCTGTGCCACCTGGCATCTAGGTGCAGGCTGTACAGCCACATTTGGAGTGGGCGCAGGCACAGTAAGCCCAGAGGCACCACAGCTGAGGCAGCTGCCAGTTTGCCCAAAAGCTGAAGGAATTGAATAAAAAGCAGCCTCCTGCCGGCCGTGAAGAGGGGAAGGAGGCGGAGGATGTCGCTCACGCGCCGAGGTGACAGGTAGGCCTTCATGGCGACCGAGTCTAGGACCAACCCCAGATTGGTAACCCGCTGGGAAGGGTCCAGGCAACTCTTAAATCGGTTCACCGTCAAGCCCAGCCAGGCGACGTGCGACAGAAGGCGGGCCACCTGGGACCTGGACGGTGCACAGACCAGCCAGTCGTCCAGAGAAGGCAGGACCTTCATGCCCTGCGCCTGCAGGGGTACGAGGGCTGCCACCACAACTCTGGTGAAAACCCTCGGGGAGCGGGAAAGCCCGAAGGGAAGAACCTTGAACTGGAAATAGGCAAACCTCAGGAACACATGAAAATAGGCGTCCTTTAGGTCTATAGTCGTGAACCACTCCCCCCTGGCCACTACCCTCAGGGTGTCTGCCGAGGTGAGCATGAGGAATGGTAAAACTTTTAAAAACATGTTGAGGCCCCTTAGGTCCAGAATGGGCCGGAATCCGCCGTCTTTCTTGGGTACCAGAAAGTACACCGAGTAGAACCCCCCCGGGTTGCGACTGAAGGTCCACCGGCTCGATCGCACCCTTGGCCAGGAGGGCGGATAGCTCCTGGGCCAGAGTTGAGGCCTCCGCGGATCTCGGATGGGGAGATTTCGCGGGGGCGCGAAAGTTATCAGCGGGCTGCTGGGCGGGCCGCCCAGACCTTCGTACGCTTTCGCCTCTTGCTGGATAAGGCTGGGAACGGCCCAGGGGGACAGCCGGGGGGCTCTAGGCCTGCCAGGGGCGGGCACACTCCTGCAAAGACCCGACAGCTGCATGTTGGTTTGTCTAGCTTGGGCAACTCGCTCCAGCGACTCCAGGGCAGCTGATCCAAACAGCTCACTGGCACGGCTCTGAGGGCCTTCCTGCACGCCCCCGTCAGGGGCGACTGAGCCAACCAAACCTGGCGGCGAGTCTGGACCAGGGTGGACATAACACGCCCCAACTCCCTAGACATGAGGGCGAAGGCCTGTAGGGACGCATCGCTAAGGTCCTGCATAAATGGCTCAACTGCAGCTTGTTGCAGCGAAGTCGAAAGCACCAGCATCAGGTGGGAGAGGGAGTTGCCTATCCGACCCATACGCGCTGCTGCGTCGTAGGCCTTTGAAAGCAGGTCGTCTGTGATCCTGCACTGGGGCCGAGGACACCTGGCATCCGGCCGCAAAACCTGATCGGGAGCCAAAATGAGGGAGACAATGGCGGGCTCAATGGGTGGCATGCGACCCAGCCCATATTGTGCTGGATCCTTCATGGCAGCCAAGGCGCGAGCATTGGCAGTAGGACGGGAGAGAGCCTTGGCATTCTTCCAGCAAACGTGTAGCTCCTCCGAAGGAGGGACAGAGAAAGAGGCTGTGGCAGGGCTGCCCCTGAAAAAGACATTAGGCTGAGCCAAGTCTGCCTGAGGAGCATCGAGCCCCAGGCGAGCCAGGGCCGCACGGATGACGGCCCCCATAGGGTTACCCTCTGTACTGTGCTCAGAGCTCTGAGCAGAGGAGCGGGAGGCCTCCCCAAAAGTGTCCGAGGCTCCCTCCTCACTGAAGAAGTTCGCCGAAGCCGCCAGCGACAGGACATCACCCATACCAGGCACGTCCCCCACGGAAGGGACAGGCTGGTCGTCAGCCACTGCCCCACCCGCCCCTGGTTGCAGGGTCAGGAGGAGCTCCTGTATTCTCACCATGTCGGACGAGAAGCGATCCACCTTGGATGTTAATTTATCCTTAGCCCTTTTCCTGGGGGGGGGGGGGGGGTGGCACTGCTCTACCCCGCGCCAAGAACAGCTGGGCTGAGCCGAAGGAAGTGGTGCCATTGAGGGAAGGTCGACGGCTGTCGGACGCTCCACCGCTGCGAGTCTAGCCACCCTGAGTGCCAAGGGCATAGAGCCGCAGTTCATGCAGGCCCTCTCAGTAAGGCCCTCCCGCAAATGCTCAAAGCCGAGACACGAGGGGCAGCGATCATGGCCATCGTCAGGCTCAAGGAGGGCCACACAGGCACCACACACATGAGCCTGGGAGAGGGAGCGAAAGCACTGCCTTCACCAGTAAGCTACTTAACCAAAAAACACAAGACAGTGTTACCGGGAGAGGACGCGAGAACGCAGTATTCACCAGTAAGTGACTAAAAAGAATTACACAGCAGTGTTACCGGGAGCGGACACGAGAGCGCTGCCTTCACCGGTAAGTGACCGAACAGAGATACACAGCAGTGTTCCCCGGAGAGGACGCGAGAGCACTGCCTTCACTGGGAAGCAACTGACAAGAATACAATGAACAAAAAACCTCTTCCCTTCTTTTTTATATATTAAGGTTGCGTTCCGAATCGCATACTCTTTCTTTTTTCTATTCTACATACTACATCCGACGATAAAAAGAATCTAGTTAGGATGCAGTAGACATACTATTGGGACATACTTTTCTCTCTTATTTCATCATAACATTGCGCCTTGATCTTGCCTCTTGCTTTTATATCCGTCGCATCCCCGTTTGTTTTCATAACATGGACCTATAGGCTTCGTCGATGTTACGTCACTTCACGTGCGCACTGGATTGTGGGTCAGAATCGCCCAAATAGGATGCAATTTTCAACACTAACAATCTTGGCCGCATGAAGTAGACCATCCGGGTATTCTAACCATCCTAAATCTGGCCACAAGAATCGGGACATCCTAAATCTTTTTTCTACATACTATATAGTAGAAAGTATGCGATTCGGAACGCAACCTAGGTTTACCAGCCAAAAACAAAAAATGGCAATCTAGAACAGCCTCTATCAAAAACAAATGATATTCAATAAGGGAAGGTACAGCTACAATAGTGGGGGGAAGCCAAAAAAGCTGCCCCACCAACAACAAAGTAGCGGCGATAGCACTTCATGCTGTAAGGCTGAACAGCGCCTAAAGGACGAGCTCACCCGTTTGCTCCGACCTTGGTCGCGAGGCTGCACACCGTTGATCCTTTCCAAAAAGCGAAAAACTATCCGCACGAGGTACGATCTGCGTTTTCTGCGAGAAGTGAAAGGAACAGATCCTCTGTAGACACCGGGCTATATAGCCCTTCCGGTGTCACGAGGGTCACAGGTGACTTTGTTGATATAGGTTCTCGAACTGCGCATGCGCGAGACGGATAAATCCAGTGCTTAATGCACCGCCTCTGGCGGTAGAACGGCTTCTACCGTTTTATACAGTGGTAATACACTTATTTATAGGGTGTTGCTATTGTGTTCTATTACAACGCTGGTGAGGCAAGAAGGTTCATTACTGACTGAGACAGACACAGGAATTCTAAATAAATGGGGCTATTACACACACACTCACACACACAGTAGGAAATGCTGTTTGTGTTTTGATTCAGAATTATTTTCTCTGAGAATATCCGATTTTATGTTGAACATTTCTGAAAAAAATACCCGGCTTCTTTTTCCTTTCTCACACTGGCCCTAAATGCGCTCTGGTACATATTACCGACATTGATATGTCACATTTTACATTTTATAAATCCTTTTTGCTGTATTTTGGCTTTTGTGCATTTTTAAACAGCTTTCCCCTGATTCTTCACTGCATTTACTCATAGAAGGGATGGTTAATATGGACAGAATCCTTAGTTTCATTAAGAGAACATTCAATTGATGTCCATATACTATCCTTTTCACATAATCATATTAAATAGTTTTTACCCCGTTTCAGATGTAAAGAACATGTACCATTGTTTAGACCTGAGTTGGTCTTAGGACTTTAAGGGTGTATTCACACAGGGAAAGTCCGCTAGTTCACTTGCTTTGGTCCAGACCAAATAGAGTTTTGATTTTTTTTGTTTGGTGTGGTACACATTCATATTGCCCCTTTTGTAAGTGAACCAGAATTACGAAGCAAAACCACACGTGATCTGAGGTCATTCATTCATTGGACAGACATTCTGGGGTGGAGAGAAGCAGGAAGAACGAAGTAAAAACTGCGAAATATATCATTGATATAATATGGGGTTAAAATAATAAAAATGCCTACATCTAGCCTAAAAATAAAGAAGAAAAAATCAAATTATTGTTGTTTCATATGGTTATAATATGAAGCCCTATGACAATACCACGTTATGTGGCTTGTAGCCTACGATGTGAAACATCATTTTTACTGTATTTTTGCTACTGGACGTGCGGCTCACGAGAAGAATATGCCGACACTCAGCAATATCACATGAGAGGGAGCATGTTGTCGCTCTATATCAGCACTGCTGTGATTCGGTCGTAGGTCGAGGCCGCAGGCCGAGTGCCGAAGAGAAACACAGCAGTGCTGATATAGAGCGACAACATTGCGACCTCGAGTGTGATATTGCTTTTATACAGCAGTTTTAAACTTAAATTCACAAGTTAACTTTAAAATGTGATCTTTAATCATTTAAGAATGTATTTGCTTCCGCCAACACAAATAGTCCGACAACAGCAGTCAGAGCGGAGCGCGTTACTAAGCAACAACTTGACGGGAGCTCGTCCTGCTTTGTTTACTCTGGTAACATTAACCACGGCGGCCCGATGTCCCGTAAAAATCACCAAAGAAAATGAACGGCGGATCTTAAATCTAGTTGGTGATAAGGTCCGCTGCCCAATCCAAACCCCCCGCGCTTCATTTCCCAGAGTTTATGAGTGTATTTCGGCCCGGGGGAAGTTATACAATGAAGTGGGAAAGCTAGGCTAGGCTAGAGCTATGCAGCGTCCGGATCGCGTCCGCTCGGCGCTCGTATTATTCAGCAGCCTGAGTTTATCTCCACACACTATTGCTGTCTTCAGTAACGTGAGTGACTACCGCACACTGTCTCTGTCTGTGTGGCAGCGATGCCCTCTCAAAGGGGAGAGACTCGCCACAGTCAACCTGAGTCACACACACACAGACACACAGTTTACACAAGTGAAGCTCCGGCTCATCAGTGAGTCCGGCCAAATTCACACCACAAACGAACTGCAGCAGAGTGCGTTTGGAAACGCACCGAGACTACCTCTTCAGCTGGGTCTCGGAGCGTTTGTTTGGTCCGCCCCCGAGTGCGATTGCTGTATTCACACCTGCCTGAAAGATGCGCACCGAAGGCAGAAGTGCATCTGAGTTCGTTTCAACAGAACTAAACACGGCATGTGTGAATAGACCCTAACATTTTGGATGCTGGTGACTCCAAAGACTACAATTCCCTATGAATCTGACCCGGTAGATTGATCGGCTGAAACACACACACACACAGTTCTCATTTTACTCAGATTGTTTAATTTTCTACAACAGAATAAATTGAAAGATGCATTGACCATATCAAATTTCAACACAGAAGGTTAAAATGATACACGTTGATTAAATGAATTACATTTTCTATTGCTTTAGTGACAGTCTAACAAAAAATAAATCCCAATCTCCTCATAAAGCATCACAAGAACTGGTGTACAGATGTTCTACAGAACATGTTGGCTTTTCTTATGCCCAATATGTTCACAGTGAGCGCTCAATTGGTACCATCATGCTGGCAATATCAAGGTGTACTAACATTTCCACAGTCTGTTTCAGATGTCCGATATAGTGCAATCAGGTGCAGAAGACACTTTTCTCTGCAGTAGAGGCAATGGAAACAAAACGTTTACCAGCTCTAAAACACACTCATTAAGACACACCTCTACATAGGGTTGTGAGCCATTGTACAAACCTAAAGATGCACCAATATGTTTTTGTTTCTCAACGTATTCCCAAACAAACTTCCCAACAATAAACCAACTCAAAAAGACTAAAGTGATTCTCCACACATATAACCATCTGTCTGGCTTGTGCATGGGAACGCTTTTACCCGACATCTGTAGTGGGTGATATGATGGAGGCGGCTATCTGAATAAAGTTATTCTCCTTGCACTCCTTTAACTGCAAGAGAGAGAACAGATCTCATTCAATGTAAAAATACATTCAAAGTTCAAAGAGGCCCTAGTAGTCTGAGAACTACAAAATTGATTATCTGCCTCAGATTTTACAGTGTTGTAACTCCATTATGAACAGGATGTTTTATTGGGGCTTCATGTTGACAAGCCAATAATATAATGAAAAATCCCCTGGTTCAACAAGTCATTTGACACCTTACTAACGCTGGTTATCAGGAAAATGCAAAAATACCAGGGAAAAATAGTAAAATATGTGAAAAAGGAAAGATTGACTTCATCAGTATGGACATTTTAATGGGAACAGCGACCAATAACTGTTTATACGCACATGAACAGATTTTTTTTTACAATACTTGAATAAACACATTTTATATTATTTCCAAAATGCCAATCTTATAAGATATTTTAAAAAAACACATTGATGTTGACTGACATCAATAAAACAGCATTAAACAAGCAATAATAAAAATATTATAATAAGCAATACAACTATTATTGGAATAATAGTAGTGGTGCCTTTTAAAGCCAAAACAGTATGTGATGTGTGCTTTTAACGGCTGTGAACTGATCAATCAGTCTGTGTCTGACCACTAAAAACACACAATAAATAGGTTTTCCTGTTATTACTCATTTTATATTATTCACATTTGCTAAACCTCAACAACCTCATTTTAATGTGAAGTTATTGAAAGATTTTCATCACAACATTATGTGTTCAGTGCAAGGTAAAAGCCCCAGTTAATAAGATTATTATACAGTCTTCTTAAGGAACTGTAATCAGTGTAGAAAGAAACCATCTAGAAATAGCACCTAAATCCCCAAGAGGGTTTAAGATGCCAAATAAGGCCTTTCACTGTGCTTTTATGTCTTGTTTCTGGTGAAAATGCGCTCCCCTCGCAGGGTGAGGTGCTGCAGTTGGTACTGTAACACCTCTGTTTCTGATGACTCTTTGATGCTGATTTTGTCCAGATTGAGGTAGTCCAAAGACTTGGACTGGGCCCTCTTCCCTTTAAGCAGACAGAGAGGTAGTGGAGCATGCAGAGACTTCCCAGACTCAATGTGGGCCATGGGCTTGAGGAAGCTTTCACTGGAGCTAGGCATCCGCCTCCGTCTGCGCCCGTTGGAAGCAGGAATGTCGTAGGGTTGGTAATAGCGACTTTTGCCTTTGCAGATTCGTGAAGAGCGGTGGATACCAAAGTCCACAGCCTTGGGGCCAGTGCTCTGGATGGAGGTAGACATGGTCTCCTTCTCTGGAGGGCCTTCTGACCACTGGTGGGCCAGCTTGAGCAGCTCTGAGCCGGTGGTGAAGCCCACCAGGTAGTTGGAGTCCATGTGGAGGATCTGGTACCCTGCTACAGTGCCTCTGATGGGGGAACATGGGGTGCTGGCACAGCGCGGTCTCTCTGCCTCAGGTTTGAGAGAAGCTTTGATCTCAGCAGCAGGGAGAATGGAGACGTGAGTCCTGGACACTCCACTCAGATCCATGTCCATCCTCACAGACATATCCTGACTAATAAAAGGTAGACAGAGAGAAATCACGTCAGTCACTTTTGACTATACAGCAGTTACACAAAACACAAAAACCTAGGGGCCATATTAACTAAACAACTTCATTTAGCTTCATTTCTACTGCAAATATCAGCACACTCAGCAGTTCTAAAGCAGAACCTTTACAACTGAAACTGTTCAGGCAGGAGTTTGAGCTGAAAACTGTGAAAATGGCATCAAGATTTCTGGTTTCCCTGACATTATCCTCTACATGTACAAATCATTTGCATATCAATTTAGGTAAAAAAAAATTAAAAAAAATTGCTGCATGCAAGCCTGTGTCATATCCGCACGTCGCCCACGCTCCCAATGGATGGACACTCGCACAGCTTACCGCTATGAATGTCTGCTGAAAGTTCTACAGCTCAGCATTTTAAACCATGAATTGATGAACTTGCATCAATGAAAAAGATGTCAGTGTTCTAAAGGGCTTTAAATAGGCCAATCTATGTGGCTAAATAGCATGCTTATATTGGTGTTTGATTGTCTAAGAATGAATGCTAACATTATCTGGTTATGTGTTATGTAGCTAACGTTAGCTAGCTGCTGATAGCCCATCCCTTTTGTTTCCAGTGGTGGCTTTGCATTTCATTACCAATGTACACTGCCATAGATAGTTTAAACCGGTGCTGGGTCATGATTCCTAAAAAAAATGATATTCCATAATAGCTCTTTCTCAATGAACCTGAATGTTGTCTTCTCCTTCACAGAAACGAAATACATTTCCACTAAATTGATTCTAGAAAAGGCACAGATCGGTGGATTTTTATCCACCAGAATGCAGGAAATTAGGTGTTAAGTTAAAAATGTTCTGGGGGGTGCCCCCATACCCCCCCCCCCCCCACCTATAATTTGTACCCCCAAAACCTAGCCTATATGCCCAGTGCGCAGGTTGTTTTACAATATATTCATAGGTATGTTGTTTTTACTTTTTGTATTTAAAAAAAAGGCATGTCGGTAAACTACATGTCTGGCCCTTAGTGTGATTATCATATCGTAGAGTGGCCCTTTGTGAAAATGAGTTTGACACCCTTGGTCTAATTGATATTTCCTACATTCAAACCACATCACTGCAGCACACATATTCTTATAGTCCAGGTTGTGGCCCAAATAAATGATGTTCATAGCTTGACTGCTGTGCGTTAAAGGGGTGGTGAATGCAATCTTAATTAGAGAATAAATCCAGGCAAACCAAAACATCTCAAAAATAGCTTAGGGGCTAGGGTTAATAGGGTTAAACTTGTTTAAGAGTCAGCATCAATTATCCTATCTATAGTAATACACACGACTCCTTGAATGGGATTTAAGTGCCTATTCTTCTCTCAAAATGCACCAGATTCATGCATTCAAATGTAAAGGGTACAAAAAACTTTCGGCCAGGGGGCATGCCACCGAACCCTCTAGGGGGGACGACACCACTGCTGCTGAGAAAAATCCTGCGGGAAACACTGTATTACATTTTAAAAAGTCCAAAACCCCATCCTCTGCAAAGACCTTTCCAGAGCCACGTCTCCTACAGTCTACTGGAGGGGGAAGACCCTGTAGATGTTGAAGCAACGGTCTAAAAACAGACTCATAAGTACATAAGGAAAAAATAAATAAATGAAATTCTCTCTATACAGTTGCATCTATAAAATTGTAATAACATTAAAAAGTAAATTTAAAAAAGTTATTTATTTATTTGAGATTCATTACACAAAGTGAAATTGGTCAGGCCCATCTTTTGTTTTAATGTAGATGAATATGGCCTACAGCTCATGGAATAAAAAAAACAGTATCTCAAAATATAAGAATATTACAGAAAACCAAAATCCCCCAAAAAATTTATAATACAGAAATGTCGACCATCTGAAAGGTATGTTTATTCTAGAGATTCCATTCACTTTATGTGTAATGAATCTAAATTATATGAAAATTTCACCTTTTGAATTAAATTACAGTAAAAAAATTTTTTTTCATTGATATTCAAATTTTTTATGATGGTTTTCCCCAGCTGGAAAAAGAGACTGTTTTATTGAACTGTAATATAACGTACTGTATCACAGATGTCACAGCTTCTGTAATATTGCCTTTTTTTATTTTAAATTGATCATTTCCACCTTTTGTTGCCTGTTTAAATGTATTTTATTAGGATTAAGGATATGAGGTTTGTTTTCAATCTTTCATTAATTTGTCACCTTTGTATGTTTGTTACCTGGACCATGAAAGAATGTACATTGATGTAGATGTGTTGTTCCATATTTAGACACATGATTTCTGTGGCACTGATTGTGTAAAACAATAAAAAAACGCCCCTTATTCTGCCAAAAAAAAAAAAAAAGTCCAAAACCATCATTAAAAATAAAGCAGTTTATTCATAGCCAGTGAAATGGAAATATAAATGTAGGTAACAAAAATGCTTTTGTGTTCTAATGTCAATTAGGGAGATGATAAAAGCCCTAAAACCCAGGTAACAACCCCTCAAACAAGACATGCTCTCAAATCCACTCATACCTGCATGCCATTGTACAGGTGAAACTCGAAGAATTAGAATATCGTGCAAAAGTTCATTTATTTCAGTAATTCAACTTTAAAGGTGAAAATAATATATTATATAGACTCATTACATGCAAAGTGAGATATGTGAAGCCTTTATTTGTTATAATTGTGATTATTATGGCTTACAGTTTATAAAAACCCCAAATTCAAAATCTCAGAAAATTAGAATATTACATAAAATCAATAAAAAAATGTCGGCCCTCTAGAAAGTATAATCATGCATACGTACTAAGTCTTTTGTTTGGGCCCCTTTTGCACGAATTCTTGCCTCAATGCGGCATGGCATGGATGCTATCAATCTGTGGCACTGCTGAGGTGTTATGGAAGCCCATGTTGCTTTGATAGTGGCCTTCAGCTCGTCTGTATTGTTGGGTCTGGTGTGTATCATCTTCCTCTTGACAATAGTCCATAGTTTCTCTATGGAGTTCAGGTCAGGAGAGTTGTCTGGCCATTCATGCACAGTAATACCATGGTCAGTCAACCAGTTACCAGTGGTTTATGGTACTGTGGGCAGGTGCCAAGTCTAGCTCGAAATGGAAATTGTCATCACCATAAAGCTTGTCAACAGACAGAAGCATGAAGTGCTCAAAAATCTTCTGGTAGATGGCTGTGGTCACTTTGGACTTGATAACACAGTGGACCAACAGCAGCAGATGACATGATACCTCAAATCATCACTGATCCAAATTAAATGTTGCGTTTCATTTGGAAATCAAGGTTCCACAGTCTAGAGGAAGAGTGGAGGGGCACAAAATCCAAGGGGCTTGAAGACCACTCTCAAGTTTCAACAGTCAGTGATGATTTGAGGCACCATGTTATCTGATGGTGTTGGTCCACTGTGTTATCAAGTCCAAAGTCACCACAGCTGTCTACCAGGAGATGTAAGTGCACTTCATGCTCCTGTCTGTTGACAAGCTTTATGGAGATGCTGAATTACTTTTTCCAGCAAGACTTGACACCTGTCCACAGTGCCAAAACCACAGGTAACTGGTTGACTGACCATGGTATTACTGTGTTAATTGGCCAGACAACTCTCCTGACCTGAACCCAATAGAGAAACTATGGAGTATTGTCAAGAGGCAGATGAGACACACCAGACCCAACAATACAGACGAGCTGAAGGCCTCTATCAAATGGCGCTTTTCCACCGCATGGTATCAGCTCGACTCGACTCAACTCGCATTTTTGGCGTTTCCACCGCAATTTCATGGTACCTGGTACCTGCTAGCGGCTGCTTTTTTAGTATCACCTCGCTCTAGGGACCAAGCGAGCTGAGTCGAGCTAAAAGGTGACGTCGGCAGACGGCCGGCCGCTGATTGGCCAGAGACTACCGTCTGCCGGCTTCATTCTGTTGATTATTCTCCCCTTGATTCTCAACAACTCTCCGGGACTTTTATGTGTATTTTGTCTCGCCGCGTGCAGCCTTCTTTGGCTCTCTTTCATTTGATTTGCATCACAGACCCGATTTTTTTCTCTCCATATATTCGCTAAGCTCACCCATTTGTGTTGGCTGTTGGGGAAGTTACTTTGAACATCCGAGAGGAGACATAGCAGCTAGGCTAAATAGCCTATAGCAGCAAGCTGGGACAGACATGATAGCGAGCGATTACATTACAAGCCTCGGACTGCACTGATTAACCAGGGTTCGACATAACGTATAGCCCGATGGCCCGGGGCCAGTAAAATCATATGCAGGGCAAGTTGATTGGCCAATCACTGTCCCGCCCGGGCCAGTGACTGGCCAATCACAGTTCAGTATCTTTTTGTAGACTACATCATGGTTCATTGAAATGCGCGTTGAGAGTCGGAATGAAAGCGGTGTTTATTTAAGACTCAATATAATAAACCTAATATAAAATATATTTTTTAATGAAAGGCCAGTGGACAACCGATGCGTGGGCGGATGCACTCTCGCTCCGTTGGCAGAGCTGCCTACCGTCCGCCTGCGAGTCGACAAATCAATCGACTTGCTTTGCCCCCTTTCTTTCTTCCCACAGCAGAGGTTGAGGTGCAGAAAATGAAGTGATAACTGCGCTTTTCCTTTAGCTGCCGCCGTAATGTTACAGTATTTGCATCCAAGCCCCAATGGTAATACAAATGAGAGGCGTTATTTAAACGCTGTGAATGCGTCTCCGGTGATTGTGTCGGTTGTAGACAGAACCGAACGGAGGGACTCCGCTCACTGTACAGTTCCTATAGTCGCGCAGTTTGGCACTGTGTTTTCAGGCTCGAGACATTCAATCAGATCGCGGAAGTCTTTCCCATTGAAATCGCTAACGGGGAGAATATCCCCGGTTATTATTTTAGCCACAAACCACAGTTCATCTGCGCGGCGGCTCACTCGCTGGCGAGATCACACGGTGAAACGCTGCTGTGATCGGACGAAGGCATTGTGTGTTTCTAAGGTGATTTAACGTCATAGTCTTAGACGAGCGTTTAACTTTTGCTGCATATTTCGCACTGCGTTGTTTTTTATCAATGGTTTGAAAAAATGGTCCCACACCGGACTCTTATGTGAAGCTGACACTTCATGGAGAAGTGACACTCCTGCAGCGCGCTCACGACCAGACATGAACTCGCATATACGGTGAAATCTCCCATTAAAAAAACGGCATAACCCCCTGATTTTCGGATTTCTATTCTATTTTTAAAGTCAACTTGAGCGCAAGTGGAACACCGGTCATTCGGTCGACACATTCACATCCCTAATGCATATAGAGAAAGTAATAAAAACAGCCTACCACACCACAAAGACTGATCAGACCTTCATCTCTTTTTCTTTTTTTTTATGTTTGAACATGACTTCTGCAGGTGAACTATTCATTAAACTGCCAAAATTCAAGAATAAAAACAACCATCAAACTACTGGACTTTAAAATACTGGCCCACTCTTTCAACATACTTTCAGTTGTAGGCTTCAAATTCAATGTTTGCCTGGTTTTATATTATGTGTATGAGCAATATCAACATTTCATATAATTAACTAAAAGAAAAATAACCAAATCTAAAGGGAATATCTATACTGTTACAGTATAGATATTCCCTTTTAGATCTGGTTATTTTCTTTATTTTTCTAATACAGGTATTATAATTATTGACACTAAATTATGAAGAAAAAAAAGTGTGTGCAGGGCCAGTGAAAATATACAAGGGGCCAGTAAAACTCGGATCCACTGGCCCGGCGGGCCAGTAGGAAAAAAAAGTTATGTTGAACCCTGTTAACTCAATAAAATATTCAGGCTGAGACACGGCTTGCATTTGAAAACACGTATCCTGAAACAAGCACTTAACAGTCAACTTTATCATGCCCGTGTTTACGTGCATAGGGATGTACGTGACGCATCCCTACAGCTGTGTGGCAGTCACACATCAGGACACACACCCTCCCTTTTAACGGCCCGTAGCAATATTCTTCTACTTCTTTTAGCAAACAGATACAAGGGGAGTATTTTCTTAAACATTTCTCATCCGTGTTTTTGGCGGTTGGTTCAGTTAATAGTGCAACAACTGCTCGTAATTTCTGCTTTGCTACTTGACTCCGGAGTTGGCTTTCAGCCCCTTACGACAACCCCGCCCACGTCCAGGAGGTACTATTTTCGGTGGAAAACGACCCGTGCTGCTACCAAACCAAGTTAAACTGAGTCGAGATGAGTCGAGTCGAGCTACATTTTCGGTGGAAAAGCGCCAAAAGCAACCTGGGCTTCCATAACACCTCAGCAGTGCCACAGGCTGATAGCGTCCATGCCACCCCGCATTGAGGCAATAATTTGTGCAAAAGGGGCCCAAACCAAGTACTTAGTACATATGCATGATTATACTTTCTAGAGGGCTGACATTTCTGTATTTAAAATATTTTTTTTATTGATTTGATGTAATATTCTAATTTTCTGAGATTTTGAATTTGGGGTTTTCACAAGCTGTAAGCCATAATAATCACAATTATAACAAATAAAGGCTTCACATATCTCACTTTGCATGTAATGAGTCTAATATAATATATTTTGTTTCACCTTTCAAGTTGAATTACTGAAATAAATGAACTTTTGCACGATATTCTAATTTTTCGAGTTTCACCTGTATATGCAGTAGAAAAGGAAAATGTCAAGAAAGAGTTGCATGATGTGAGGGATGTGGCTGTGACTGCTGATGGCTCCATGTTAGAAAAGTCCTGCATACAAAGGCAGTATACACATCACAGACATGTTGTGCAAGAAGAAATAAGAGATACTCTGGATTCAGTATAAAAAACAGAGTAGTTGCTAACTTTAGATAATGCAGCAAACATGGATGTTACAGTAAAGAAGATGAGTATTAAAAACTGAGCTGCTTTGCTCATACTCTTAACATTGCTGCTCAAAGGCTTTACCACCAGTGTCAAAGTGGGCATTTTATAGCTTTATATATTTATTGTACAGATTGAGTGTGTGGATATTCTTTTATTTTCTCTCCCTCTCTGAAATCTCACTGCAAACACTTTCAAAAAAACTGTAAGCATGGGAAGCAATGCATTGTGGCAAAGACAACACATACTTCAAACCCATGTGAGGATTCATCACTGAGTTGTATGAAGCATGCAGGGGACAGTGAGCGTCTCTCTAATACATGACATGTATTGTGGGCCTAACCGCTCTTAGCCGCTCCTATTTTTGGTACTCGTCTGAAAGGGTGCTGAAAAGGTGCACACTGCCGTCCGTTGATTGGTCGAAAGAATCATTTTATTACGATAACACCATAGTTAGTAGCTACAGTGGCTTGCAAAAGTATTCATACCCCTTGAAATGTTCTACATTTTGTCACGTTACAACCACATACGTACATTTATTTTATTGAGATTTTACAGTATGTGATGCACCAACACAAAGTGGTGCATCATTGTGAAGTGGAATGAAAATGAAACGTGGTTTTATTTATTTTTTATAAATAAACTGAAAAGTGTGGTGTGCAGAAGTATTCAGCCCCCTGAGTCAATGCTTTGTAGAACCACCTATCGCTGCCATTACAGCTGCAAATCTATTGGAGTATTTCTCTACCAGCTTTGCACATCTACAGACTGATATTTATTGCCCATTCTTCTTTGCAAAATAGCTTGAACTACAGATTCAGCATCAGATTGGATGGAGAGCGTCTGTCAACAGCAATTTAAGTCTTTCTCAATATTCTCAATTGTTTTTAGGTCTGGACTTTGACTGGGCCATTCTAACACGTGCCTATGCTTTGATTGAAACCATTCCATTGTAAATCTGGCTGTATGTTTAGGGTAGTTGTCCTTCTGGAAGGTGAACCTACACCCAGTCTCAAGTCTTTTGCAGACTCTAACAGGTTTTCTGCCCTGTATTTGGCTCCATCTATCTTCCCATCAACTCTAACCAGCTTCCCTGTACCTGCTGAAGACTACTTTTGCAAGCCACTGTATGTAGCTGCCACAGCCAGTGCTGTTCGCTCACTGTCGGCTTGCACCAAGCCGTCTCTGTGCATACATTTACCGGCATAATACGCTAATTTTTTTTCCAGTAACGTTGGCAAGCATGGCGATCATTACTTCTTAATTTAGTATTTTCGTTATTTTATTCTTTTATTTGCAACAGAATATATTTTTACTTAAGAGAATATTTATTTCATTATACAGTTTATGATTGATGTAACACAAGAGTATTTTATACGTGTCAATTTATTTGAGCTGCTGGATAAGAATATTTTCTAAGTATCTTGTTTCAATGTTTACTCAATGCTGATTACATGGCCTGGATACAAGTAACAACTAATGAAGAATTGTCACTGTTGGGGAATAAATTGCCATGGTCGTCTTCCACAATCCTGAACGTCTGTGTCCTGTGGTCCTTCTCTACCCATCATCACACCAAATAAAACACAACGCAGAGTCACAGAGTTTAGAGAGGCAGTGGGACATTTGAGTTACATATACACTATAGCCACGTTTCCACCAAAAGCCCCAGGAACTTTAGGTTTCCTGTGAAGTCCCTGGGAGGTTATGCATATCAGGCCGATGATGTATGAAAAGCAGTAGAAGTATCTGCACGTTATTTTATAACAGGCTACATTTAATAAATGTTTAGTTTCAACAGAATCAACTGATTATTTCTCTATCTATTTTTAGCAGAGACACTCGATCGTCTGGTGAAAAAAAGAAAAAGGGGAGACTGGTGAGATGAATAGTGGGGCTGGCGAGGTGCGCTGTGTGGCTGCTCTGGTCTGTTAACACGGGCTGTGGACAGATTATTTCTCTGTATATTTAACAGGTATCATCTGACGGTAAAAAAGAATAAAAATAAAAGGTGAGACTACTGAGCTGAAGTGTTGCATCGCTGCCGAGCGTGCTGTGCGTCTGCTCCATAGACTGTATACAAACGTTTGCTATAATCATAACACGTCACTTTATAAAAAAGAAGGCAGACACAAGCACAGCAGATGCATGATGTGTGGCCCGGGCGATAGTAGGGAGGACGCTCATGTTGTGCTGTTGCTGTTTGCTTTTTAATATTATTATTTTATTCAAACGATCGCAAATGGATTAAATTCAAACCAGGAAACGAGAAGCTCGCTAAGTGGAGATTTAAACATGGCGGGTGAAACGCAACTTGACCAATCAGACATCTTCAGCATTGCAGCACTGCCCAAAAGGTTCCTGGACCTTTGTAAACCTACCCCTCAAACAGGATCTTTTTCTGGGGTAGGAAAGGTTCGAGGAACTACAGTTTAGACCCTGGTTCCTGCGGTGGAAACACGCATAGTTCCTGCAAAGGTTCCTAGTTCCTGGCACTAGTTTCTATGGTGGAAACACGGCTTAAAGAGGTAAAAAAATGTACCACATCAAAAAGCTGCAAGAGCTGTTGTTGCTTTGTGTTGAATTTATATTTATTTAAAATGTCATTGTATCTTATACGTAAGGCTGTTTGGTTGGGGATGTTTTTTAATTTTCTAATTTTCTCAGGCCCTTTCTGATGGTTTTGCATTCTTGATCAAGTCATTCGTCAGTTAGCCTTTTAACAGGCTTCGGTTTTTGTTTAATGAGGTTAGCCTTAATAGCTACCTTGTGAAATATCACAATATATATAATCAATTGCTTTGTTTACACCATGTCTGGTAGGGACATTGATTTTGATCATATAGTCATTCATCAGATCAGGGGAGTTCAAGGCCATGATACATTTTTCTCCACTGTCTGGGGCCCATCTCTAACTAGGATTGAATTCATACTAGTGCTGTCAGTTTGCTTTTCAGTGTCTTGATTTTAAATGGTACATTAAACTAGTCTTGGCTGATGTTCCCTGCTAGATATTTTATCAGAACAGTGTCTGCAAACTGACTTTTATGTTAGGATATTTTGAAAGGCCTCCAGACACTACTAACATGTTTGCTGCATTTATAAAGCATGAGCTCTGTGGCCTCACTCCGCGTTGGTTGCTATTTGAACGTGTAAATTATATGTCCTTTCCACGACTGAATAAGTAGTTGAGTCTGTGTAAACACTGGATTTCTTTTCAGCACAGGAGGAATATCTCCTCATGATCCGCTACCTGTCTACTGTGTGTAGACAGGTAGCGGATCATGAGGAGATATTCACTGATTTTGACAACAAACATTCTCTAGCATTGCTGACTCCACCTTTAATTGAGTTAATTTGGCACTGCTCATATTTTGATTCGAATGCTCTTATTACGGTGAATTTATTTAGTTTTAACATGGATCGACTTGCACACAACGACTAGGAGCCGCAGAGAATGCGTATTACGCCATGGCGCGGCTCAATAGTGCCATAATGATTCAATAGAACGGGGGCAACTGTGAAATAGAGAGCTTGCAGTAACAGACCACTCCTGCTCCACAAACACACAGAATAGGTGTGGTGCAGCTGCTAATATAAGCTACATTGTACCATTTTAAAAGCTATATAAAAAGAGATCATCGCATAGTAAAGGATGGCAGTTAAAAAAAAAAGATAAATCATCAAGATAAAAAGACAGCGAATGGCTAAATCCTGTCCATCCGCTGCTGAAAGTAAACCCAGTGACATTTGAGAAAATGTCATAACATGATATTTTCTTTACTAAAATGGGACGTATTAATACTGTTAAAACACCGAAATCACACTTGACTGTTTGTCATTGGTGCATTTGACTGCCGTATGGATGGAAGAAGCGTGTTCCTCCCCAGTGTTTAGTCCTCTTCGAATAGCCTGTTGGTTTTAGGACCTATGATCAAAGTGTCTTAATAAAAACAGAATCTCATAAAAACCTGTTTTACTGCAGAGAATACGATGTCGAACCTCTCCGTCTGTGTGCTCTCCAGCTCCCTCCTCCTTCCTTCTCTTCTTCTCTTCTCTTCTTCTTCTCTCTCTTCTTCTTCTTCTTCTTCTTCTTCTTCTTCTTCTTCTTCTTTTCTTCTTTTCGTTTCTTCTTCTTCTTCTGGTTTAACGGCAGTTGGTAACCATTGTATGGGTGCATTACCGCCACCTTCTGCTCCATAGTGTGGAACAGACAATGTACCAAACATATACAGGGCCGTCTTTACCTGCCATCAGGCCCTGGGGCTGAGAGGTTTATAGGCCCCCTGAGATGGGGTCTTACAATGAAAATGTGTAATAACTTGTCTTGTCAAGAGCGTAAAACGTATTTGACTGGTCCCTCTCTGAGCCAAATAACACCACAATAGGCTATATTAATATTAATAAATGACCAAATTACCAGCCTAATGTATTTTAATAACAACACACACACACACAACCCAACAACACACACACACACACACACACACACACACACACACACAGTGTTTCCCACAGGATTGTTGTGTAGACCTTCTAGGGGGGTCAAGGGGCAGGTCCCCCAGTATGACTTTTTAAACATCTTTAAGTAAAATGCATCAATCTGGACTTTGAGAGGAAAACTAAGAGGCCAAATAAACTGTGGCGTCACTAGGCTGTTTTATTCAGGGTTTAAGCCTCGGATATCATTTTACTAGCCTTGAATATAATTGATTTGTAAAAAACAAAAATATATAGGGGAGAGTGGGGTGAGATGTGCAACTTTTTACTCAAAGTGACTTTAAAGTGAGGCCTTGACAGTAAAGTTTCCAACTCAAATATGTAAATATATTTCAGGGTGTTGTGCATCCCTGGCAACAATAACTTTGGATCTGAAATAAACTGTTTAAGAAATATAGCTTTTGAAAAAAAAGTTGTCTTGTGGCACAACTTGCCCCCGGTGTGGTGTAAGTTGTCACTTATTTAAGGTTTATTTAAAGTAAATAAAGTAAATATTTTACAAAGATTGAAGGACAATTTTCTTAAACAAGGCCTAGCAGATCTAATGGTTTTACCTGCAAAGCTCACAATGACAAAGTCACCATCATCATCTGTCTGGCCATCTGAACTCTCATCAGTGGTGTTGTTAAGTGGAATGGGGATGTCAGTCTCTTCTGAGCTACTGTAGACTATCACTTTCTTTTGGTGACCAGCGTATACAGCCATGCCAATGGCACAACTCTCAGAAATGTACTTTGCACTAGCTGCTCCACCCTTGTAGAACCAACTGCCATTATGCGATTCCCCCTCCATTTCTGCCTTTAAATCAAGGCTCAAAACCCATCTGTACACCCTGGTCTTTCCTCCCCATTAACTACCTCTGCACTACTATCTTCGTTTATATGTGGATGTATGGGCTTTATGTATTTTATTTGTGTTATTGTTATTTTACCTTCATTGTTTACCTACTGAATGTTCAGCACTTTGGACAGTGCAAACTGTTATAAATGTGCTTTTAAAAATACATTTTTTAAAGCACATTTATAACAGTTGACTGAGCCACAGTCGCCCCTGAGCCACAGGGGCGACTGTGGCCCAGTTGGTAGAGCGGGTCGGCTGATGATCAAAGGGTTGGAGGTTCGATCCCCGCCTTGCCACCTGTGTCATGGTTGTTGTGTCCTCGGGCAAGACACTTCACCCAACTTGCCTCGTGTGAATGTTGATAGTTAGCCTGCTATCGGTGTGTGAATGGTAACGTGGGAATGGGAACAGGTCTCCCTTGCAAAAGAGTCTTCGGTCTCAATGGGATTTACCTGTATAAATAAAGGTAAAAAAAACATTTTACTTACTTACTTATAACTCACCCCAGGCCCTCTGGCACAAATCACCCCAACCCCAGAATTTTGGATAATAAGCATGATGCTGCAGTTTAGGGCTGACATTGTGCAAACTATATAGACACAAAGTGTACTAAAGCACTAAAACGTGTCAATTTTTTTCAAACAGGTCTATAATTGTTCAGACACAATAATCAAAAAACATTGACCACGGTCCTTGAACGCCCCTCGTTTACCGCACGACAGCAGAGCAACAGGTGAGTCAGTACACTTCAGCAGCCGGTCTCAGTGTTTACAACCGTGCAAACCTTAAGACAGTAAGGCCAGACCTTCGGAAACATATCACTTGTCCCACCAGAGGAGAGAGGACTCTGAACCACTGCTGCTCACCGCTCAAAGACGGCTACAAAGCCAAATCTCTCCCTCCGTTTGGCAAATCTGACCACGCTGCCATTGTCCTTATGCCAAAATATAAACAAAGACTGTAACAGGAAGCCACGGTGCGTAGGGAGGTGTGGCTCTGGTGCGACCAATCAGTGGCCACTCAGCAGGACGCTCTTGACGTCACAGACAGTGGCTGTGTTCGAAAAGCCATACTAACATCCTACTAATTTTGACGTCAATTTGAGTATGTTGTGGTTGTGTATGCGAGTTTGTGTAGGCGAGAAATGCCCGGATGAGTACTAACTTCAGGGAAGAGTTTGTGTATGGATCGATAGGATACTTTTCCTACTCAACTGCCCTACAATGCATTGCGTCTTTTCAAATGACATGGACGTTTTTTTTAAATTCTTTATTACTTCTGTATACTTCAGTGTAAACGGTCCAACGAACATTGCATACACAATCGATCGTTAAGTACACAGTATGTAGTAAATACATGTTGAGTAGGCTATGTAGGAGGGAGGACGTTAGTATGGCTTTTCGAACACAGCCCAAGACCTCATAGACATATGTTCTGACGCAGCTCCCATGACAACATCGACGTGTATATGGAAGCGGTTGTGGGTCGGAGTTCGGTCCGGTTATTTTGGCTTCCCATTTGCCAAAAGTTGGGTAGGGTACGGATATAAGCGAGCCTACACAGTAAATTTTGAAGTGTTGAAATAACACTAAAAGAGTTAAATTTAACACTATTTCCGAGTGTATTTGGTCCCACTCAGAATTGGAGTTAAATTAACTCTTTTCAAAGTGTTAAAATTTTAGAGTTAAATTAACTCAAAATAGAGTTAAAAATTAACACTCGTATACACTGTATAGTGTTCTTTAAATGTAACACTAAAGGTTAAACAACTCTGTAGAGTGTTAATATTATTCCCAGCAGTGTTAATAAATAACTCTTCTGTGATAACAAATCAACTCTGATGGTGTTAATTTGAAAGCTGATTGACACTGCATTGAGTTATT
Organism: Ammodytes dubius; assembly: GCA_026122265.1. Classification (NCBI taxonomy): domain Eukaryota; kingdom Metazoa; phylum Chordata; class Actinopteri; order Uranoscopiformes; family Ammodytidae; genus Ammodytes; species Ammodytes dubius. The sequence continues at coordinate 3,607,239 of CM047524.1, forward strand.
TGAAGGTAATACTGCACAGTAAAATAACTCTGGCTAGTGTTGATGTTACACACTACGTGTTGAAAAGTTACTCTATTGCAGTGAAAAAAGGGATGAACCTGGACTAAATGTTTGTTATGTTGTTGTTTGCACCGTGAGCGAAGGGGATGTTATATTTCATTGGGTAGATGTGTTTCATTTCATATATAGGTTTACTATGTCCCCTATTTGTTAAAATGCTAAACATAGAGAGCAGCTTTTGTTTTTACTTCAAGACACTTGTTACAAAATATCAAGTTCAATGGAATGATTAATTTCTATTTAATAAATTGTCTCCTGAGCTGAACTAGGGATCTGGCTTAAGATGTCCACAGACCGTTTTGTTATAACCAAAGAAACAACGGTCAGTTCACACAGAGACGTTTTATCGAAACAAAATGCATAGTCACCTAATGGAATGAAACATCCCCTTCACTGAGGGTGCAAATAGCAACATAACAAACGTGAAGAAAGGGGTGGGCGGAGCTTTATAGAGTACTTTCTACACCCCGTCTTTTAACTCCTGAAATTGACACCAACACTAGGGGGCATTCTACTCCAGCTGTTGTTATATTAACTCAGATAGAGTTAATGGAGTTTGACACTGCATATTTAACACTGGGGAATTTACTGTGTAACCGCTCTAAGCCACTCCTATTTTCGGTAGGGGAGAACGGGGTTATATGTCACACAGGTTGGTTGTCACACTCGTTATCACACTCGTGTTGTTATCTCGACACCAGAAGGCACTGTCTGTGAAATTGTGGTATGGAAATATCCAGAATTAGGATCAGAGGTCACCTACGTAGTCCTCCTTAGAGTTAGACAGCTGAATTTGAGGTGAAAGGACTGTGTTTTTCATGTTAAATTGAAAATATTTAGCTCAGTTTTTTTCTATAGGCTTTTACACAATGGGTTTATAACAAAACACTTGTTACCCTTACAAAGTGTGAAGGGAAATCTATAGTTTAGATTGTTGTTAGCTGTTGTGCCTACAGCAGTGCTTAAAAGTACAATAGAAACCTATGAGGAAAAATGAGGCCTACTTCCCCTTTTCAAAGCCTGATAAGGAACTCTTGAGGCCTACATGGGTAAAATAAAGCCTGGATTTGAGTTTTCTGGAAGCAAAACCCCCCAGAACAAGGGGTCATAAAACGAAGGAACCCAGCCCTAGTTTCATCACACCTGATAAGGTTTGGTACCCCTATTGGCTGAGATCTTCCAGTCAACCATGTGACCATGCTATGATAAAACCAGCAAGCACCCCAAAATCACCGCCTTTTCGCAGTGGAGCCATCCACAAAGCGGGTGTTTGCAAACTTTAAACTGAGCTCACAGACTGCTTGCCTGCAGTCTTTACCTTCCCGGATCCGAAGGAAGTTTCACCCAGGAAACTTCATCCTACCGCGGCTGCTGAAACTCAGCTGCGCTTTCCTCCCTACCAGCCGGAGAAGAAGCCCAGCGTCTCTGAACGCAACAGACAGTAAACTGCCTCGCCGCCTCCGCAAAAGACGCACGCCACTACCGGAGCAAGCCAGCTGACCGCAACGGGCCCCGTCTTTCCCCCAAGAAGCAAGATCGCTCCTCCACCGGCATAACAAGCAGGACCCTCCTCTAAACCTGCCGTGTGGACCATAGGATCCTATCCTACCCATCGCTTCTCATCACCGTCGGAGACGGTTCACAGTAGGCATTTGTCTGGGCTATAAATTAGGCTATAGATATCTATTTAGGTATACATTAACTTAAGGTTAAGGTACCGGCTGACGAGTCGTTTTTCCCTTTTAAATGTGATTCTGACAGCATTATTTTCATAATAATTGCTTAATAACTGCTCACTGTGGTTTTTCCTCCCGCTTTCCGGGAGATGTTTGATTGTTGTGATTGTCGCTACGTGCCAGAACAGCTGTTCCCCTCTGATAACTCCGAAGCAGCATCAGTTTTGTGAGACCACTCACAGATTGCATGACTGTAGGCTATAAATCAAGGTGAACAACTAACTGTGCACTTTCTGTGGCGAGCTTTTACTTGATCTCCTCTTTCTTTCTCTCTCTTTATTCAAACTCTGCACATCCGCACACCAACACATATTCTTACATTTGCGTCGCGATTGTTAAGCATATGAGCGTTGACTTCTGTGGTTTCCAAAGTTAAATTGCGTGGGTCGCGAGCGCTGACCCCCTTCACGTGACTTTAACGTCACACGTCACAGTTAGGACGTCTCCGCCACGTGATTGCGTCGCCATCGGTGACCCCCTTCACGTGACGAAAACGTCACAAGCTGTCCGCCATTTTTGGCTTTGGGCGGTGTCCACCCCCCCTTTCTTTTTGACACCCACACACACACAGTGGTACAAACACATGTACTATAGCCTGTGGGTTTGATTCTAAACTGTTCTTATTATTGCTTGTGCTATGTCTGCTTTCTTAAATTAGATTAGTTCATGGTTATTGACTCATGTGTATCGTTTTAATCAACTTACCAAAGTAAATAAACCCTTACATTTTGATTTTAAGAAGCAGTGTCTGTGATATTTGTGTCTTGTATTTCACTAATGGCTGGTAAATAAGGTTTATGCTCGAATATTCACTCCTTCATTATCTTAAATGTACATTGTAACCAACTTTGACATTTTCAAGATACATCCCTTTAACATTATGAGACTGTTTTTCTGATTTGATTCAAAGTTCCCTTTTTCAAAGGGTGGTGCTCCGTAGGTATTAATAAGTAATTTGATTAGCTTGACTAATTAAATTGATCATTAATTAACAATTTTTCTTAATATTATAATTTCCTTGAAATTAATAATATTCTTGACTTTGACCAAATCTACCCCTTATGAATTCCCAACATAGCTAGCTAACTAGTTGTTGAATGGTTGTAAGCCTTGATAATAGCGAGAAATTCCAGTTGGGGTTGGTCGTCAGTCACATATTTTGGGAAGTTGGTTGTCACATGTTATCCAAAGGCTGCTGCCAGCTTGTCCAGGTCCGGCGGCAGGGCATCGCCGTCGCCATGACAGTCCGACATCGTGGCTGCCTCTTTCTCAGGCGAATTCTGCCCTTTCTCCTTCTGCCTGCTGCGGCCCATCAACACCAAACAGTCAGGGGTCGTAATATCCGCGCAAAAATTGTCTTTTTGAGTAGTGTGTGGTGCTATTATAAATTAAATATAATGGAACGCTTGAGAGCCCCACACAACATGTCCTCCTCGTTGACATGCCAACCAGAAGTCCCACTCCAGTACAATTCTAGGAAGCTTTTCATTCCTTGCTAGTTTCATAATATGCATAGCTTTGAGTCAGTTGTTTTATTTTCTAAAATGCAATTGATCACACTCTCGTTCATCACAAAAGGAAACCAATTACAGTACCAAGTCTCAGCTGGTTTTCAAGTGAATACCCAAATACGTCATCCAGACACACACTTTCATTTCAGACCAAACTGTGGTAATGTTGACTGCAGGAGATGAAACATTGGTTATAGATTTCTCAGTATGCGCTGAACGATTATTGGCTTTCGGTTTAGAAATGTTCTTTTCTCTCCAGATAAACATTTTAATTAAGTTGTTAAATTGTGTCATGATTGTAAGTTAATGCGCTGAACGATTATTAGGATGTCATTTTATAACAGTATAATTTCAGCCAAATATGTGTCATCACCTTGTCTTATCCTTAGACTATATCTAGCAAAAATATTTCACTTTGTACTTTCGAATACTCAAGTAATTTTTAAAAGAAAATACTCTGATACTTTTTCTTGAGAGTAAAAATTATACTGGGCAACTTTCACTTGTAGTTGAGTGATATTTGGATCTACAAGCATATTGGTATTTCCATTAATGTTTGTAGACAGGAAACCTGTCTATTTAATACTCCGCAGGATGTGCACCAAATTTGGTGTTGATTGAGTGACAATTACAAAAGTAGAAGTGAAATAACAATTTTTAGATTATGCAAATTAGCACACAATCAATAAAGACTTATTTTTTTTGAGCACTTTTAGCTGGACACTTTTCAAATCAAAATGAATGAATACATCCAAAAATTCCAATGAAGTCCTCACTTCAACGGACTCTCACAGCAAATGCTATTTTTCATCCTTAATTTGACAACTACAGCAGTGATATTTCACAGAGGGAAATTCTTATATAGAACCAAGCTAAAAATAAATCCCCTTAGCCTTAAGTTGTTGTTTTAAAACTTGAAGAGAAATAGAGTTGTGGCAACCCTTAAAGGTTCAGTAAGCGGAATGGTCAGTTTAGCTAACTTCCTGTCAGTGACTGCAGTCACCAGTCCTCTCCCTCGTCCCCACGTCACCACATTAATGCACTGCGGTCTTCAAGCAGCGAGTTATCTAGCATCATCTCAGATCCGTAAGTGCGATAAAACATGATGAAAACCATCAAAACAGACATTGGGAAGGATTTTTACCTGCTCTGCCATTGAAGGCACATACACATTCACTCATCTGTCGCTCTGCACGTGCACCGGCAGTGAGACGGGTGCCGGTTTGTAGCATTCTCTCTTCTGATTGGTTATCAGTAGTGGGATCCCCGAAAAGTTTATTTGCTGATTACGTGCAGAGCGAGTGACTGAGAGATCGTCTTTATAAAACGCGCACACTATATAAGTGATAACTGTACGAATAAAGAGCGATTTAACACTTATATTAACATAAATAAATCGCTTAATTCACCTTTAAGTGGGGCCTTCTGTGTTCTGTATTCCAAAAAATAGGACGGGATCAGTAGCTCTCTAAATTGCCAAAGAGTGATGGTTCCAGAACAGAGTGAAGGAGGAACCCTATTCTGTGGGCTAATGTTTTCATCTGGTCAATATCCCTGTAGGGTGCCTTTTGGTGTCCCATGCACAAAATAGTGAATTACTATCTTAATTTAACTTAAAAATAATATGAAAGAGGTTTGCTGTACTGGACAATGGTTTTCTATCCTTGACAAAACATTAATTGGCTCTTCAGATACATATTTTAGATTTTATTAAGTTTTGTAAAAGAGGATGTGTGCTATTTTCCATGTCCCTCGCAGTGTACAATTCAAAAAAGTAAAATGTGGTCTAATCATACAAATTATCTTTTTTTTTCATACAATTATATACAATAGTAATAATATTCAACTAATGTGTATTGATAATTTGAACACACATTTCTAATTTTTATTTATTTAAAAAAAATAAGATAAGAAATAAGAGTTTTTTTGTGTCCCTTAAGAAATTGTCCACCCTGTCATGTTGGAGAATCCGTCCAATTAAGAAAAGTTTATCCACTCTAGTGACACCACAACACCAGTGAGGGCCTCTCCAAATAGTCCAATCTCCTAACCTATAAGCCTCCTTTCCTATACCTTAACCCCTAAACGTCATCGGGGTTAAGGAGAGATGAAAGGTGCTTCCTATCGAACATAGGAAAAGACAGCACTGTTTCAAATGAATTCGACTCCACTTTTCCTAACCGACGTCATTGCACAACGGCGAGTATTGCTGACGTGAGTCACTAGTGTGAAACAACACTATTTTCCGAAAATTTCCTACAACAAGCGCTTGTTTGATCCATGCGTTCTTTTTATATTGATTTTAATCAGGTTGCCGCCAACAGAGTGAGAATCACTTGCGGACTTGGCCAAGGGGAATATTTAAGGCCACTTGAAGCCCAATTCACATGTGAAAAAAAATAGGCTAAACTTACAGTATCTCACAAAAGTGAGTACACCCCTAGAATTTCTACAAATATTTAATTATATCTTTTCATGGGACAACACTGAAGAAATCACACTTTGAGTCAATGTAAAGTAGTCAGTGTACAGCTTGAATGACAGTGTAAATTTACTGTCCCCTCAAAATAACTGAACACAGAGCCATTAATGTCTAAAGTGCTGGCAACAAAAGTGAGTACACCCCTAGGTTAAAATGTCCAAATTGGGCCCAAAGTGTCAATATTTTGTGAGGCCACCATTATTTTCCAGCACTGCCTTAACCCTTTTGGGCATGGAGTTCACCAGAGCTTCACAGGTTGCCACTGGAATCCTCTTCCACCCATTCATGACAGCATCACAGAGCTGGTGGATATTAGAGACCTTGCGCTCCTTATCCTCCTCCCATATGGACAGGCCTCCTCCTAAAGGGTCTGGGGGCTGTTCTGATTGGTGACTGGGTAGTGCAACCTGGAGCAGCAAGTCTTCTCCCAATGGTTTGAAGGCGGCTAGGACAGGAACTTCCCTGAGCTCATACAGCTTGATAGAATTGATTAAAATATATATATATTAAAAAAAAAAAAAAAAAAAAAAAAAAAAAAAAAAAAAAAAAAAAAAAAAAAAAAAAATAATAATAATAATAATAATAATTGAGTGAAAATAATAATGGTAATAATAACAATTTTGAATAAAATAAATAATTGTTGTTTGTGCTCTATTTCTTCGCCCTCCTCATCTTCTGCAGGACTGAATTGAAGGCTAGAGAGTCGACTATTTACTCTATATGTATTTATGTTTGTATCAAGTAATATTTCTACTATTATTAATTATTTAATATTTTCTTTTTTATTGATATATATATAATATATATATATATATATATAATATATATATATATATATATATAAGATTTAGATATTTTCTCTTCTGTCTTCACTAACCACACGCCCGACCACGAATAACATCTTCAATACAAAATACCTATCAACCCAGTAACATTCCCTTTCTCTACCTTTCCCCTTTACACAATAACAACACAAGATAACTTTTTTTTTTTTTTTTTTTTTCTGCTCTTATTTATCTATGACTATGACTCTTATTTCTATTATTTTTGTTTTTCAGTATTGTCAATATGGATAACGATAGCCATTTTTCAACACGGTCTCCCTTATAACTGCTTACATCATTTACTATGCATGTTTTTGCAAAAAAAAAAAAAAAAAAAAAAATATTTTTATTTTTTTATTTTTTATTATTGATTTCTCTCTCCCAATTATCTAATTACCTTATGACTACATTCAAAACTGTGGATCAAAAGTCTAAAATACCATAATGGAAATTAATACTATTTAAACAACCGAAAATGCCATTCTTATCATTACATTCTAATGATGATTATTCATTTCTTAGTATTGCTTTATCATTTCTTTTTCTTTTTCATTTTTTTTTTTTCGTTTTTTTGTTTTTGTTTTGTTGTTTATATGTATGTATATACACACACACACACACACACACACACACACACACACACACACACACACACACACACACACACACACACACACACACACAGCCTGTCAACAACAATGTAAAAATATGCAATGACCTCCTGCTTGTTTTTGTCTCGTCCGTTCTGTCTTAAATGTGAACACTTAAATTGTCATGTACCTCACCTAATGTTATGTCTTTCACCTGTCTTGTCCTGCATCACGTAAATAAAAATTAAAAAAAAAAAAAAAAAAAAGAGACCTTGCGCTCCTCCACCTTCGGTTTGAGGATGCCCCAAATATGCTAAATAGGATTTAGGTCTGGAGACATGCTTGGCCAGTCCATCACCTTTACCCTCAGTTTCTTTAGCAAGGCAGTGGTCGTCTTGGAGGTGTGTTTGGGGTTGTTATCACGTTGCAATACTTCCCTGCGTCCCAGTTTACGAAGGTTGAGTGCACGTGCTCAGCATCATATCCAGAGGTTGGCTTTGGAAAATTGACGTATGAGTGCTGCCAGCATTGCTGAAGGGCTTGAAGGGGTAGGGGGTCAGCCTGTCAGTGCTCAGACCATACGCCGCACACTACATCATACTGGTCTGCATGGCTGTCGTCCCAGAAGGAAACCTATTCTAAAGATGATGCACAAGAAACCCCACAAAAAGTTTGCTGAAGACAAGCAGACCACGGACATTGATTACTGCAACCATGTCCTGTGGTCTGATGAGACCAAGATACATTTATTTGGTTCAGATGGTGTTAATTGTATAGGGCGGCAACCAGGTGAGGAGTACAAAGACAAGTGTGTCTTGCCTACAGTCAAGCATGGTGGTTGGAGTGTCATGGTCTGGGGCTAAATGAGTGCTGCCAGCACTGGGGAACTACAGTTCATTGAATGCCAACTTGTACTGTGACATACTGAAGCAGAGCATGATCCCCTCCCTTCGGGAACTGGGCCGCAGGGCAGTATTGCAACATGATGACGACCCCAAACACACCTCCAAGATGACCGCTGCCTTGCTAAAGAAGCTGAGGGTAAAGGTTATGGACTGGCCAAGCAAGTCTTCAGACCTAAACCCTATTTAGCATCTTTGGGGCATTCTCAAACCGAAGGTGGAGGAGCGCAAGGTCTCTAGTATCCACCAGCTCCTTGATGTCGTCATGAATGAGTGGAAGAGGATTCCAGTGGCAACCTGTGAAGCTCTGGTGAACTCCATGCCCAAGAGGGTTAAGGCAGTGCTGAAAAATAATGGTGGCAACACAAAATATTGACACTTTGGGACCAATTTGGACATTTTCACTTAGGGGTGTACTCACTTTTGTTGCCAGCACTTTAGACAGTAATTGCTGTGTGTCGAGTTATTTTGAGAGGACAGTAAATTTCCACTGTTATACAAGCTGTACACTGACTACTTTACATTGTATTAAAGTGCCATTTCTTCAGTGTTGTCCCATGAAAAGATATAATGAAATATTTGAAGAAATGTGAGGGGTGTACTCACTTTTGTGAGATACTCTATGTTGATGTTGAAATTAACTGCCCCCAGTAATATTCATTAAATGTGAAGTTGTCATTTTATTTTCTTATGGTGTAAATTATGTGCTACGAAAATAACTACTATGATGTTGGTATCTTTATGGGGGGGGGGGTATTTTGTTTTAGCCGAGTTAAATCTTCCTCTCTTCTCTTCTCTCTTCTGTTTTACCTCTCGTCAGTGTTGGGAATAACGCCGTTTAAAAGAACGGCGTTACGTAACGCCGTTCTTTTTTCAGTAACGGGGTAATCTAACTAATTACTTTTTCCGCCGTTACACCGCCGTTATCGTTACTGAACGTTAAATGCGGTGCGTTACTATGAATTGATTGAATAAACTGTGTAATCCGAACGCACCCCTGGCTCCATACTACACAAACTGCTAGTGAGGAGAGGAGTGTGTGGATGACATTATAACTGTCAGTTAGCGCCGTCACGTCAGTCAGCCGGAGCGCCTGTTCAGTGAAGTTTCTTTTTCTTTCTCTCTCTGTTGTGTGAGCGACGAGCGTGCACGTTGGCGCAGTAACCACCTATCAATCCACGGTTGAAACGTGCTCTCCCTGAGTTCTTTTGCATCGCCCTTGTGAATAAATGCATTGAGTTTCCCGATCTCTATAAATTATAATTTATGCACGCTATTAAACGGCCGCGATTCGCCGGTTGCAACAGCTGTTTAGCGTGTCATCACGAGCCGAATATTGCTATTGTTCTTTTCCTGGGATCTGTAGGCCTATGCTGCTGTGCATGTTAAAGAAGGAAATAAACAGCGAATAAATCCTTACTCCTCTTCTCATCGTCTCATGCTTCATAGTCTGACGTTTTTGGCCTGAAGTGGTGTTTTAGCCGACACCCCTGAAGTGAATCCAGTGATATAGCAGATCAGCACGGTACATTCAGCAGTTTCCTCTACTACTTTTGTTGAGAACAAAATACTGCAGGTGCAGGATAAACCTCTTGCTGTCTGTTGATGTGCAATACATATTGAAGGTTATGTAGCCTACAAGTAGGCCTACCTGTCTGTTCTACTCATTTCAACTGACTTGTGAAAACTGCTCAGAAAAATCAAAATTTTGACATAGGCTATAGCAACTTTTTTTTTTTTTTTACAGTAGGCTAACGCAAATAGTTACTTTCCCTGGTAACTAGTTACTTCTATTATAAAGTAATTCAGTTAGTAACTCAGTTACTTTTTGGAACAAGTAGTGAGTAACTATAACTAATTACTTTTTTAAAGTAACGTTCCAACACTGCCTCTCGTTCGTATTCGTGTAGAGTCGGTAAACTCCGTTGGTGGCTTGTTGCTTTAAATATTGCCGCCGTAAAGGATTATGGGATACCACTATCTCCTTTCCTTTCGCATAGGTTGGTCCGGAGTAACCTATGCTAAAGGAGGGTTATAGGATGAATCGAGGCTCCTTTCCTATGCCTTTCCTAAGCATTTTGAGAATTCGAATCACCTATCCGCCGAGTACTTCCGGGTCATCTCGATAGGAATGGAAATTTCCTATGCAAAAAAGACTATTCGTAGAGGCCCCAGTGACTAATGCATTTCATTGATGGGAAATGTAAAAGACTGAGTTTCGTGTTTAGATTACTTTCCTACATACACATTTTCTTTGTAAAAGTTTGTTTACAGGTTGTGGCGAAGCTTAACATGTCCACCCTGTTGGCATGAAATACACCATAACTGTTGATAATTCAATAGTTTAAAAATGTGTATGTTTAACTATAGACATTTCTCTTCAACAAACATACCAGCCAGTTGTACAATCTGAAGCCCCTTTTACACAGCCAGTGAAAGCCGGGAATATGCCGGCCTTTCGGCCCTCCGCCCTGCTGTTTAAATGCGACAGTTGTGGAACGAGGGAAGAAAGGTGCGAGTGTGGTGATCACAGCTGGCTGCTGTGTGTGTTCCTCCTCCTCTTTCTGCCACTCCCCCTGTCTGTCTCCGTTCCACACCTGGTCTGCATCTGCAATCAACACACCTACATCTACTCCTGTTTCCCCTGCAATGATTGCCAGATCGTACTACTCTCTACAGTGGTAATTATACAGGCCTGGCTCCAGTGTAACTTGCTACCTAGCTCTCTAGCCTCTTGTTGTGTTTGTTCTCGTCCTAACTTATGTTTCCTCTGCCCGCAGTATTCTGGACCACTACCTCCCGCCTACCTACCTGCTTCTCCACCCCGGCTTCCCCACTCACCACCTGCTCCCCCACCTCGTTAAATAAACCTTTTTTTTATTATATCCAACAACTGCCTCTGTCTGCTCTTGGGTCCAGTACAAAATCGTAACAGCGAGAGATTGTTCCGGGAATTTTACTACCTCGGGGGGTAGTAAGATTCCGACACAATCAGTTCCGCCTCTCTGTTAAATGCTCCAGCTTGTTGTTGCGGAACAGGGGGGCGTTTGAAGTTCCATAGCTACGTTCTAAACATGCGACCATGTTAGCAGTTGAAGGACGTGTGTTTAACATTAATCACGGCGGCCTGATGTCCCGTAAAAATCACCAAATAAAAGGAACGGCGTATAATCTAGTTGATCATAAGGTCCGTTGCTCAATCCAAACCCGCGCTTCATTTTGCAGAGTGTATGAATCTATTTCTGGCCAGGAGAAGTTGTACAATGGGAAAGCTAGGCTAGGCTAAGTAAGGGATTAAAGTATAGCGAACGGGCCACAGAGCTACTGTTTTGCAAACACAACTCAAGACTCGCACACTCTACAGATAATAATTCTAATCGGCCAATATGTTTAACAAGAGCTCCATCTAGCTAACAAAGCATTATCCCCCAACATAAATAACACAATTCACAGAGAAAATTACTGCGGAACATTTACATTGCGGGCTGCAGCCTGAAGTTACTGTCTAACTGTCAATATGCGGCCAAACGTACTCACGTCGTCTTGACTGGAGACCATGACTCCTGTGTTCCCTGCTCTCCTGATACATGCAAAGTCATGTTGAAAAAGTATTCCATTGTTTTCTGAACGAGTAGTAGCCCTGTTTGTAGACGTCTATCCATCAAAACTATGACGTAGATCCTTAGCAACGGTCATTATACCCTTGACAGCGGTCTGTCAATACGGCCCTCTTACTGCAAGCTCCAGTACTTCTGCTCTCAATTCACCAGCCAGTGTTGTTGTTGTAAAGCAGCTGACCGGCGCGGCGCTAAATGTTAACACCTGACGCTGTTTACAAGTACCTCTTTCATTCCGGAACGCTGTGTAAAAGGAGCTACTGATGCGCCAGCAGGCCGGCGTTGCTTGGTTCTGTGTAAATAACACAGAAGCAAGCCAAGCCGGCATTTTGGAGTGATGTTGCTCCGTCAATATGCCGCAATCTCTGTGTAAAAGGGGCTTTAGTTAGTTGTTAGCTTACATGCAAATTTAAGATCAAAATGTCCACCCTGTCATCATCCTCAAATGTCCACCCTTTCATGTCTTGCATAGGATAAAGTGGCGACAGGGTGGACATTCCCATGACAGGGTGGACGTTTCAATCATTTTAAATGAGAATTGTAAATGATAGATAGATAGATGTTTATTTGTCATTGCACCATTACAGAACAACGAAATTGCATTCCAGTTCACACCCCACCAAGAAACATATAAGACAGTGACATTAACATGGGTGGACAGGGAGAGTGTAACTGTAGGTTCGTCTAGCATGGGCCGCGCTCCTATTGCTTAGAAGGAAAAGGAGAACAAACAGGGAAAGACAGGTTAAAAAAAAATGCTAATCTCGAACTACGTGATGATACATGCAAGACAATTGTGTGGACACAAACACAGATACAAGCTAGGTCATTATTCTATATAATGGCTTATTCCTGGTTGGATCTCACTGTATCATTGCCTTTATCATTTGGTCACATTGAATTATTGCAATTTGCACAAATTGCTCGCAGTCATGTGATTGTCCACCCTGTCATCTTGACATTTTTAGATTAAAAATCAGTCATACCGTAAAATATAATAATATTTAATCTAGTGTAGAACAGTTAAGTGAGGGATGGGATAATGTGCACAAAAAAAAACTAAAAAAATATCACATTTACTTTCCAAATCAAAGAAATCCATGTGCGACTTGTATGTGTTTCTTTGAAAACGAAGGGATCACATACATTAAAAAAATAATTATTATAATATGAAATCAAACAAAGTCCTTGTTTAGGAAAGGGACATCATACCTTTTATAAAATGTAGTTTTCATCTTAAAATTCAAATAAAAAACATGTTTAGCACGACAGGGTGGACATATCTTACACTCATTCCTCTGAAAACAGGTCATAATTACCTAAAAATAGTTGTGGGAGCTCCGTAAATATATATTTACTTAATTTAAGAGTCCACTATTCATGATAAAGCATAAAGGATATGGAAATTTAGGACTAAAATGTTCAAGTATTGTGAGGGTGGAAAGGCACCAGCGATATTGACCCAGTTTCTGTCCCTTCATGGACACTGTGCAAAGTGTTATAGGCCTACTTCCTCCTATAATTTTCCAATACGTGTGTAAACACCTTCAAATGAATGAATGCTCATTCTCTGTGCTCCATTTTATTGGATTAAAGCGCAAACATCACAAGTCAATAATTGCACTTTATGGGTGTATTTTGCAATGTCATAATAGCAAGGAAGGGTGCGGCTGCAGAGGCCTCAGTGCAAATAGAAAATATGTATTCCCTGAGATTATCCTCTCAGGATATATTCCTCTCATATGTGCAGTCAGTTCTTCAGATGCTCTGACCATCGTTAATCTAACAATTATTTATGAGTAACCTCAACAATGCACAACTGAAAAGGATTTCTTATGCGTAGTTTTTTGCGTCGGAAAAGAAAATTACTGTAAGTCCGAATTCAGGGTGAAAATCCACCATGACTATTTTGAGACGTTGCATCAAGCTAGCCACAGTTGTTTATGTATGAGACCACATTTACTTCCTTTTGCCTTCACAGTAAGGTAAATAAGCACTGAACACTTTGAATTTGATTGGGTTACTAGATTGGGGAGAATAGACAACTTTCTGTAGTTTTTATTGTTACTTAGAACTGTAATTGGGATGGGTTCAGTTCAACATTAGGCCTACCTAAAGATTGCCTACATGCAGTCATAAAACACACACACAAACACATTGATTTACTTTGATGTTCCAACTGTTAATAAATACTGGTGTGGGAAAACACTTTTTTATATTAAATAATTGTGACTATATAAAAACCGTAATAAATGTTATTTAATTATAGGCTATAACTTAATATTTTGACAGAAAACGCTATTGTTTTAGTAAGGTATTGCTTGCTTTCTATTAAGTTGTTTAGTCTATATCAAGTTGATTAAACTGTCTATCTTAATTAAATGTAGGCTACTACTTTGAATAAAACCCGTGCTTTTATTTTGAAGTTTGTGTTTGGAAGCTGCATTGTCAGACCTCTGAGAACAGAGGTGTAGCCTGCTGGATCGGGTGTCGCAGTTTGACTCAGAACAATTTGATCATTTCATCAGCGTTGCTAAAGAAGGAAGTGCAGCCATGGCGCAAGGGCTCAAAGAAAGGTTTGAGAAGTTTCTACAGGAAAAGAATCTCATGACAGATGTTTTGGCAAAAATCGAGGCAAAAACTGGAGTAAACCGGACGTACATCGCTCTCGGTGAGTGTTGCGAGGAACGTGCCGGGGATGGGTAAAGAGAGGAAACAGAGAGAGATTTACGAAGGATGGATTCAGCTGCATTCAGTCATAATCTTATTTAAAAAATGAAATAGAACTTTAATATGCAGGCTAGCCATTTAAAAAAAAAGTAGATGTGAATTAATGTATTATTGCTGTTTTTAAGTAGGACTAGTGTATTTGTGTGAGAAATAAGCTTAAACATCCGGTGTGATCTCTTTCAGCTGTCATCGGTATCGTCGCAGTTTACTTGGTCATTGGTTACGGAGCATCTCTACTGTGTAACCTCATTGGCTTCCTGTATCCCGCCTACATATCGTAAGTGTATCAGTCTTAGCACTCAATTCTATAGCTTAATGGACTGCGCTGGTTGGGCCAGCCCACCAGCCCCACCCAAAACACACACACACCACACACACACACACACACACACACACACACACACACACACACACACACACACACACACACACACACACACACACACACACACACACACACACACACACACACACACACACACACACACACACACACACACACACAGAGAGGTTGTGTTTACTTTTAATTACTTCTGAGGACATTACATAGACTTACATTCATTGCCTGGAGACTTGCCCTAACCATAACCAGTAAGCCTACTTGCCTACATAACATTTCCCTATGCAGTAATATGATTTTCAGTGTATGGCTATGGCCCCTTCCTGGTTGATGTGTGGTCATGCAAGATTTCATAGTCGACAGTTGCATCCTTTAAAACAAATCTATCTTCAGTTCATTTCCAGGTAATTCCTTTTCTTGCCTGCCTCACATGGTGTGATTATTATACCATGAAAGTAAATGAACAGCTGAGTATTTTGAGCTGTAGATGGTTCCTCATAGAAGGCACTCATCTCTTTATTGTTCTCTCATTGTTCTGTCTTTCATCAGTGCATTTTACTGGACATTGTCCATGGTATAGTGTTTTTAGTAGGCTCTGTCATTTTGGATGGGACATTTAGGGGACACACTTTTAGGGTCTACTACAAACTACCATCAGTTTAATTGCACAATTCCAATTTTAGTTTTTTAAAGTGGCTACGAGGAACTTTGGCGGCTGGCGGCCCCTTTGGACAAAAGCGGTAGTATTTTTACGACGCCAGCTGTCGTAAAGCTGTTCTCTAGCGCGTGCAGGCCGGTGCGAGCATCAAATGATTAGGACGCAATATAGTGCATGTCCGTGTTGAAAGTGTGAGTGCACGGAATCTTTTCGGCTCTGTGAGACACTGCATCAACTAATGCCAGTCAGTGCCACACACACCTGATTGCAATGAGTTGATGCTGGTTCACTAACCACTCTCACGGACCTGAAATATTCTGTGTCCTCACAGAAAGCGAATTAACGAGAGACGGCAGTAAAAAGGGAGAGTGATAGACGGGCAGGAAGGTAAGGTAATGTGTTTATGTTGTTGTAAATAATGACTATTTCAGATGAATAATGGTCATCTGATGATGGTGAAGCAAAGTAAACTTTCTTTAGTACCGCTCATTCATTTTGGATTAAACACTGCAGGACTAGTTCACTCCCGTGAAATTGTGTACACGTTGCTTGGCAACGCCCTCTTCCCGCCCTACTATCACTCTCCCTTTTAGCTTTTCTTCATTGAATTTTCTTTTTATCTTTGACGGTTCAGCCATTATGACGACAAATAACTGTCTCAAACAAGGCTCCCGCTCCCCTTCCCTTACCTGGAGGGATAGGCTACTCAAATTGCGTTGCTGCACTACACTGAAATCTGCGACCAATACGAATATGTGACCATAGAGCCTGCTTTCTTTGCATTGATGGTCTCGTTTGCTGTTAAAGGTTATTTATGATTATCAGAGGGAAAATTAGGCTGTTTTAAAGATTTTTAAAAGTTCCTCGTAGCCGCTTTAATTATTATTTTATTTAATTTTTTCAGTGTATTAAATAGATTAACTATTTACAGTGATGATGAACACAATAGGTTACATTTGTAGCAATTACTTTTGGAGAATAAAATAGTGACATTGGGATAGCACAAATGCTGGCTAAGCTTTATGCTATCCTTTCATGCAAATAATGTTAACCCCTCTTGAACACTTCACCTTTTTTTCTATTATGTAGCTTCTTTAATTTATTGCAGTTATGCAATTCCTGTTTGCAAGGAGTACTTCTCCCCCCTTGTTTTTAAATGGGTGAGAGAAAAAAGCAGGTAAGTGATCCAATTAGATGAAAATATGTTTGTGATGAGTTAAATCTGACGTGAGGCACTGACATTTAGGGGCACTTTACACGGTGAAAACTCACGTTTTCCCGTTTTTGGTTTAAAAAAAAAAACCCCGTTCAGACACAATTTATCTGACATCTTCACCCGTACACAAAGTTTTCAGAGGAAACGGGCCGAAATCGCTGAAGTAGCAGCCATGCCAAGCCAATAGCAGCGGTGACAGCCTAGTAGATAGCTCTTCCGGTACAATTTGATGCATAAAACCTTACTGTAACCGAAAATTAATGCCACTAACGTTCATAAAGCGGTTGGTGTAAGCTTGGGGTTACAAATATTGTAAAAAACAAGCTTATTTCACTGCATTGAACTCGGAAAAACAGCAGACTTGCTGATAGTGAAGGGGCTTCGTGAGCGGATATTTTCCTGTTAGGCGTACTTCAAAATAAAAGTCAACTCACGTGTGTCCAGCGAAATGCTTTGAATGTTTAGCCAGTGAAATGCTTTTACTGTGAAGCCGTAGCCTTAATGCTCCTTTTGTTGAACAGTAGCCTAACTTAACCGCTGCACGCTGATAGTGTTTTTTTAATGTAGAGAGAGCCGTGTCCCTGGCATATAGAAGTGACACACGTTTATTTAGCTAGAAAAACAGGCAGAGCACAACTCTTTCCCTATTTGCTTGTAGGAGCGATTGGTGGCACGATAACAAATTCATCAGCAACAGCACAACGTCCATGAGCACAATGAATACAGCTCGGTGATCCGCCATTGTTGTTGTTGTTTTCCAACTGGCGCACATGGACCTACAAAGACGGCGCATGCCTATTTATATCCAAACGCAATGCGCATGTGTGAGGGTGGAGCCGTGACGTCAGCGTTATCAGGGGAAATGGTTTCGGTGTTTACAGGAAACCAAAACCGTTAAGTTTTCCAAAAAATCCTCCCTCGGAGGTGATCTCAAAAATCTGCGGTTCATGCCTGCGTTTGCGTTTGCGTTTGCTGTTTTCCTGTAAATGATATAGTGCAACCGCAGAAATTTTTCTGCGTATGCACCGTTTTGCGTGGCCGTGTAAAGTGCCCCTTAGGTAGCAGGACTTGTATTGAGAAGGTAGACAACTCAATTCAGTCTCATCGACCAAAAGAACAAAGGAAAGAGAGAAAAAACATGTTCACGTGTGAGTAATCTTAACCTTATAAATCAAATCCTGTAAAACTTTCATATTGTTCCTCTGTCTTTCCAGGATTAAGGCAATTGAAAGTGTCACCAAAGAGGATGATACCAAATGGCTGACCTACTGGGTGGTTAATGGACTCTTCAGTGTGGCAGAGTTTTTTGCTGATATCTTCCTTTCCTGGTTCCCATTCTACTATATTGGAAAGGTAATCCAGAATGAGTCTGTTGTGCTTGTTTGCATTTCAGTCAATGTGGAAATGTTGACAGCATTAGCAGCTCTGCAAGACAGAACGGCTGTTGAGTGGGTAGGGGAGGGGGCCTGGCTGTCTAGTGCCTGGGCTGCAGCATGCAGCGCCCGCAGCTCTTAGTGGTTAAGGGTTCAACACTCATGTGCACGGCTCAATTGGTTGATGCTTAGAAACTTCCCAACGGAGCAAATGAAACCATAACAAAGCAAAATACAGCGCAGGGATCATTGAGAGGGATTATTTATGTAAATGGACTTGTATAGCGCTATATCTCCGTTTGTCACAGACTCAAAGCGCTTTACATTGTTTTTGTACACATTCACCCAGTCACACACACATTCATACACCGATAGCAGCAGCTACCACGCAGGGTAGGCTTAGCACTAGGGTGCTAAGCTAACTATCGGGAGCAATTCGGGGTTCAGTGTCTTGCCCAGGGACACTTCGACATGTGGCGGGGAGACGGGGGATCGAACCTCCGACCCTGCACACCAGAGGCGAGCTCCCTACCCACTTCGCCACAGCCGCCCAATGTTATGTGTGACTATACTGTGTTTTATATGGTTTAATATACACTCAACAAAAATATAAACGCAACACTTTTGTTTTTGCTCCCATTTTTCACGAGATGGACTTAAAGATCTAAAATTCATTCCAGATACACAATATTACCATTTCTCTCAAACATTGTTCACAAATCTGTCTAAATGTGTGATAGTGAGCACTTCTGCTTTGCTGAGATAATCCATCCCACCTCACAGGTGTGCCACATCAAGATGCTGATCTGACATCATGATTAGTGCACAGGTGTGCCTTAGACCAGACATGGGCAAACTACGGCCCGCGGGCCACATCCGGCCATAATACTTTTTAATCCGGCCCGCCAGACTTGTTCAAACTGTATTATTACATTTTATAATTATTCAATCGAATTCATTTTGACGTCCCTGCAATACCACATTTCCCCACTTAGCGCCGCAATGATCCTTGTTGGAGTGTGCCGTGGTGATATTCGCTGCATTCAGGTGCTCCTTGGATTGTCCGAAATAAACATAAGGTCATTTTGATTGGCCATTTGGCTCTTTCTTTAGGATTAAATCCCAAGCTGTTGTTGAGGAATCACCTTTCTAACACGTTTTTATTAAAAAAATTTGAGTTAAACGTTGACACGCAAAGTTTTTTTAAATCACAAAATATATTTTTTCTCACGACAAATTTGACATCTTTCCCAGATCAAATCGGGACTTGTTTATCTAATGTTTCCAAACGCACATGAATGCAGCATGACTCTCAACTTAACTTTTTTGACGTTGTATATTGAGCCTTTGTGTAAAAATGAGCGGGTCAAAGAAAAGAAAAGTGGACAGTGAGTGCCGAGTGTTTAATAAGGAGTGGACAGCAAATATTTTTTCACTGATGTCCGATCAACTGCTGTATGTCTGATATGCCAGGAAACCATTTCAGTTTTTAAAGAATATAACTTCAGCCGTCACTTTGCAACAAAGCATGCTAACTATGCTAGCAATCAATCAGCGCAAGAACGGCATGCTACTGCGGAGAGGTTGGTGGCTAATTTGCAGACTCAGCAAAACTTTTTTCACCGACAGAGTGGATTCAAGAGTCCAGTACCAAAGCAAGTGTTTTGCTGGCATTCAAATTAGCCAAGGCTAGCAAGCCTTTCTCAGAAGGCGAGTTTTTGAAAGACTGCATGATAGAGACAGCAGGTCTCTTATGTCCGGAGAGCAAAGGCAAGTTTGAAAAGATCAGTTTATCGCGAAGGACAGTGACTCGCCGTGTGGAACTGATTGATGAAGATATAGCCAGTGAGTTAAACAAAAAGGCAGAGTCCTGCACGTTATATTCATTAGCACCGGATGAAAGTAACGACATAAAAGACACTGCTCAACTCCTAATTTTTATCCGAGGGATTAATGAAAAATTTGAGATAATGGAGGAGTTATTAACTATGGAGTCCCTGAAAGGCAAGACGCGGGGAGAGGACTTGTATGACAGCGTGTCTGCTGTAATCGAGAGAACGAAGCTACCTTGGAGTAAACTTGCCAATGTCGCCACGGATGGATCGGCGAATTTAACCGGAAAAAATGTCGGGCTGCTGAAAAGAATCCAGGATAAAGTGAAAGAGGAAAACTCCAACCAGGATGTTATTTTCCTTCACTGCATCATTCATCAGGAGTCTCTGTGTAAGTCTGTATTGCAGCTTACTCATGTGGTGAATCCAGTGGTAAAACTTGTTAACTGTATACGAGCAAGGGGCCTCCAGCACCGTCAGTTCATTGCTTTCTTGGAGGAAACCGATGCGGATCACCAAGACTTACTTTACCACTCTCGTGTCCGCTGGTTAAGTTTGGGCAAAGTGTTACAGAGAGTGTGGGAGCTCAAAGAGGAGATTCGCGCATTTTTGGAGTCAGTGGGGAAATCAGACGAATTTCCTGCTGAGTTTTGCGACCAGAACTGGCTTTGTGACTTTGCTTTTGCTGTGGACATATTGTCCCACCTGAATGAGCTAAACGTGAAGCTACAGGGAAAAGACCACTTTGTGCACGACATGTACACAAACGTGAGAGCCTTTAAATCCAAGCTGGCTTTATTCTCAAGTCAAGTTTCAAACAAATCTTTTGCCCATTTCCCCACACTAGCCACGCAGAAAGAGGCCGCCCGAAATGCGGGGAAATACAGCAAATCATTGGACGATCTGCACAGAGAGTTCTGCCGTCGGTTCTCCGATTTTGAAAAAATTGACAAGACACTTCAGCTGGTGTCCTGTCCCCTGTCACACGACCCCGACACCGCACCACCTGACCTGCAATTGGAACTGATTGATCTTCAGTCTGACTCGAGCTTAAAGGAGAAGTTTAACTCTCTTAAACTGAATGACTTTTATGCTTCATTGAACGAAGGAGCGTTTCCAAACCTCCGGAGGACGGCACAGAAGATGCTCGTGTTGTTTGGCTCGACTTGTGTGAGCAGACGTTCAGCGTCATGACCATCAACAAAAACCGTCACAGATCCAAGTTAACTGACCAGCATCTCAGATCCATCCTGAGAATTGCCATAACAAAACTAACCCCAGACTTTGATGCTCTGGCAAAAAAGGGAGAGCAACAACAGTGTTCCCACTGAAATTCACGTGAGTTTTCTCTACTGTTATGAATACATGCATTTGTAAAATGATTTGTAAATATTCATGCTTTGCTGCCTCTTAAAGGCGAATCCTTAACCACAGACTTTGATGCTCTGGCAAAAAAGGGAGAGCAACAACACTGTTCCCACTGAAATGTAACATGAGTTTTCTCTACTGTTATGAATACATGCTTTGGAAAATGATTTGTAAATATTCATACTTTGCTGCCTCTTAAAGCTGCAGTGGATAATTTTTTCACTGTAATATTTGGCAAAACTGTCATAATAGCCATTCAGCTATATGTAGGTGAAGTGGTCTGAAAATATTTTTTCATCACTTTGCTCCCCCCTGCCTCTGTGTGCTGCCCCCCAAAATTGCCACCGCTCATGTTAATTTTGACCAATCAGAGCAGGCTCAGATACTCCGTTCTTATTGGCTGTGGGACTGTCCGTTCACTTGACAACGACGTTGATGCGTCAGTTGCGTGAGCGTTCACGACCCTAGCAGTCTGAAACTACTGTTTGGTCCTACTACGGCAGACAGCGAATAGCAATCAGTGTTGCCAACTTAGCGATTTTGTCTAGATTTAGCGACTTTTCAGACCCCTTTGGCGACTTTTTTTCAAAAAAGCGACAAGCGACAAATCTAGCTTCTTTTCTGGAGTTATTGGTGACTTTTGGCGACTTTTTGAGGTGAAAACACGTATCGCTATGACTCTTCACAACGAGCAGCGGGTGCCTGCGCGGCCCCTCCCTTCCCCGTTTCCAAGCACTTACAGGCGGCCTCATTCCTCGCGCAGCAGTCCCTCCCAGCTGTCTCCTGTTAGCAGTGCAGGAGCTAACAGGAGACGTTCATTAGCAATGTCTTCACCAACGAACTATCTATACTGTAGTATCTATGCAACGAACCCTCAATTTACCATTCCCCGGATACCAACAACCAACACGGTGGGAGGACAGTGTGTACACAGAGACTGAGAAACACCGAGGAGGAAATGTAGTCGGGCGGCTGTTGCTGTATGAAGCCGCTCGGGGAAGACGTGTGGAAAGTGAGCCAGGAGAATGGGCATCCTTTGGCTGTGCTTTAGCTGATAAACCAAGTTAGCACCGGTCGGATAGCATTAGTTAACTCACCCGGTTGTGTGCAGCCACCACCTCCATATAATGAACCGAAACATAACTGCTAAGTCCGGGGAACTTTCACGAAAAGTACAACGAAGCACCGGTGTTTATCTACGCCGCCTCCCTGCTACACCGCTACCCGACAGTGTTCACCTGCTGGCCGGCTAGACTGCTGCTAACCCCCGGCGCCGTCCAACTGGCTTCCCCGTCTCCAGCGAAGCTACAACCGGCACGCTCCACTCCGGTTGTGTGCAGCCACCACCTCCATAATGAACCGAAACATAACTGCTAAGTCCGGGGAACTTTCACGAAAAGTACAACGAAGCACCGGTGTTTATCTACGCCGCCTCCCTGCTACACCGCTACCCGACAGTGTTCACCTGCTGGCCGGCTAGACTGCTGCTAACCCCCGGCGCCGTCCAACTGGCTTCCCCGTCTCCAGCGAAGCTACAACCGGCACGCTCCACTCCGGTTGTGTGCAGCCACCACCTCCATAATGAACCGAAACATAACTGCTATGTCCGGGGAACTTTCACGAAAAGTACAACGAAGCACCGGTGTATCTACGCCAGCCACGGTCCCGTCACAGCCAGGTAGGGTAATGTAGGATAGGGGAGAACGGGGTAAGTAGGCACACTTTTTACTCTAGTGAGAATTGCTCATCACCAAAACATCTGTCAATAACCATTCCTACATTAAATTGAAGCTTAAGGTGTTGGCTTGAAATGTGTCTCTCTTTTTTTCCAACTTATTGTAATGAAGAAGTAATTTACCATCAAAGACACTCTGACACATTGTGACAACCAACCCCATCAAGGGGTCGGTTGTCATACACTATGGGGTTGTTTGTCACAATGTTATCTTGATGGGAAAAATCTTAAAAAGAAGGCAATGAGGCAGAACCAAATTTGAAAGTTTAATTGCATTGTCAAGTTGACAAATAGGCCTACATAACTTACTGTAGCCTTGGCAGCTGGTCTAGTTCGGGATGCACTGGGTTGTTTTGATTTTGTTGCCCTTTTTTCTTTTGCTTGCTAGCTGCCTTTTCCTGCTCTATTCTTTCCTTCTCTGGGGTGTCAGTGAGGATACAGCTTGACAATTTCTTTCGTTATTGGGTTCCTTTTCTGGCTGCAGCCTTGAGATAACATGTGACAACCAACCCCCCAAAAAATTTGACGACCAACCCCAACCTGAATTTCTTGCTAGCATCAAGGCCAACAACCATCTGACAACTAATTAGCTTGCTAACAACAATCTAAACTATAGCTTACCCTTCACACTTTCTGAGGGTAACAAGTGTGTTGTTATAAACCCATTGTGTAAAAGCCTAGAAGAAAAATACTGAGAAGCAAAATATTTTGAATTTGACATGAAAAACACAAAACATCCTCTCACCTGAAATGCAGCTGTCTTCCTCCAAGGAAGTCTATGTATGTGACCTCTGATCCCAATTCTGGACCTTTTTTATATCATCATTTCAGAGCTAGCGCGCTCTGGTGGCGAGATATAACGAATGTGACATCCAACCCATGTGACAAATTACCCCGTTCTCCCCTACTTGCCTTTATTTTGTACTGCCGTGCACACAATGGTGCTGTAAATGTGTTTGGTATGGTGCTCCCTTGCTGTTTGTGTGAATCTGCAATGCTGTTTTAAGGCTATTTGTTCCGTTTAGTTGCTGTTAATTTGTCTTTTGGCACAATTGTTGGCCGTGTTGTTGTTGTTTTTGTGCGGACATGATCGCTATTGTGTCGGGTCGGCCAAGGTTGATTAGGGAATAAATATATCGGGGATGGGGGGGAGACACTAGGTGCGTTGGGTGCAACATGAACGCGCTTAGCTGTCGTTCGGAGGGAGGAGCTGCAGCAGGTAGAGCGTTGCGAAAACAGCCGTTGGGATCCCAACGGCTCCCAACGGCTGAAATTATCCACTGCAGCTTTAAAGGCGAATCCTTTTATGTAATAGCTTGTACATGTCATATAAATTAGTTAAAAATAAACACTCCATCCATCTGCTCCTCGCCTGGCCCCCCTTTCAAATTTTAAAAGTCAGTCTGGCCCACAAGTCAAAAAGTTTGCCCACCCCTGCCTTAGACTGTCCACAATAAAAGGCCACCCTGAAATGTACAGTTTTGTCTCACAGCAAAATGCCACAAGCATTGAGGGGGCGTGCAATTGGCATGCTGACAGCAGGAATGTCAACCAGATCTGTTGCTCGTGCATTGAATGTTCATTTCTCCACCATAAGCCGTCTCCAAAGGCGTTTCAGAGAATATGGCAGTACATCCAACCGGCCTCACAACCGCAGACCACGTGTAACCACACCAGCCCAGGACCTCCACATCCAGCAGGTTCACCTCCAAGATCGTCTGAGACCAGCCACTGAGACAGCTGCTGAAACAATTGGTTTGCATAACCAAACAATTTCTGCACAAACTGTCAGAAACCGTCTCAGGGAAGCTCAACTGCATGCTCGTCGTCCGCATCGGGGTCTTGACCTGACTCCAGCTCATCGCCGTAACAGACATGAGTGGGCAAATGCTCACATTCGATGGCGTCTGGCACGTTGGAGAGGTGTTCTCTTCACAGATGAATCTCGGTTTACATTGTTCAGGGCAGATGGCAGACAGCGTGTGTGGCGTCGTGTGGGTGAGCGCTTTGCTGATGTCAATGTTGTGGATCGAGTGGCCCATGGTGGTGGTGGGGTTATGGTATGGGCAGGCATCTGTTATGGACGAAGAACACAGGTGCATTTTATTGATGGCATTTTGAATGCACAGAGATACCGTGATGAGATCCTGAGGCCCATTGTTGTGCCATACATCCATGAACATCACCTCACGTTTCAGCAAGATAATGCACGGCCCCATGTTGCAAGGATCTGTACACAATTCTTGGAAGCTGAAAATGTCCCAGTTCTTGCATGGCCAGCATACTCACCGGACATGTCACCCATTGAGCATGTTTGGGATGTGCTTGACCGGCGTATACGACAGCGTGCACCACTTCCCACTAATATCCAGCAACTTCGCACAGCCATTGAAGAGGAGTGGACCAACATTCCACAGGCCACAATTGACAATCTGATAAACTCTATGCAAAGAAGATGTGTTGCACTGCATGAGGCAAATGGTGGTCACACCAGATACTGACTGGTTCTGAGTCCCCAGACCCCCAATAAAGCAAAACAATGCACATTTCAGAGTGGCCTTTTATTGTGGACAGTCTAAGGCACACCTGTGCACTAATCATGATGTCAGATCAGCATCTTGATGTGGCACACCTGTGAGGTGGGATGGATTATCTCAGCAAAGCAGAAGTGCTCACTATCACACATTTAGACAGATTTGTGAACAATGTTTGAGAGAAATGGTAATATTGTGTATCTGGAATGAATTTTAGATCTTTAAGTCCATCTCATGAAAAATGGGAGCAAAAACAAAAGTGTTGCGTTTATATTTTTGTTGAGTGTACATAGTCAACCTTGAAGTTGTGACTAGGAGTCTGACTTTTAAAGGTGTAGTGGTTTTCTACTTAAGAATGTTTGTAAGTTGCATAATGTAATAAGAGGAAGCAGAGGATTTGGCCTCCACTTCTGGCTATCAATAAAATAAAATAACAGAAATTAATTCAAATCAACTTCTTACGGGGCACCACCTAGATTTAACTGGGAAATTGATAGCTTATCGGTCTGGGTACTAGGGCTGCAACTAACGATTATTTTGATAATCGATTAATCTGTCGATTATTTTCTCGATTAATCGATTATTAATCGGTTAGTGTTTTGGTCCGTAAAATGTCAGAAACTGGTGAAAAATGTTGATCAATTTCCCAAAGCCCATGTTGACGTCCTCAAATGTATTTTTATGTCCAAAACACAAAGATATTTCAGTTTACTGTCATAATAGGATTAAAGAAACCAGAAAATATTCACATTTGAGAAGCTGAAATCAGAGAATTTGGAAATTTTTTATTAAAAAATGACTTGAAACGATTATCGATTATCAAAATAGTTGTCGATTATTTTAATAATCGATTAATAATCGATTCTTCGATTAATCGTTGCAGCTCTACTGGGTACTATCGGATAACTTGTTTTTTCATTGAAACCAACATAGGAAAAACAGAAAACTGTAACAATAAGGGATTTTTATTTTTTTGCCAAATCGAAAAACGAACAAAACTGCCCAATGTTCTCTGTTTTCCGTTTTTGCCGATACCTTTTGTACATTTTGGATTTGAATTAAAGAAGGAAATGTGCATTCAGCCGATTCCTTATTTGATTTTGTGCTCAAGACGAAAAACAAAGTCACGTGGTGTCAAACAGGAAGGAGGTCATGTGGCAATACTGCAGTCGAATTGTGTCCTTCAAAATAAAAGTATGCCTTTGTAACGTATTGCTAGCTAATGTGGGAAAACCTTTTTAAATAAAAATGTATGAAAAACACAGAGCTTTATCTACAAACAGTTTAAATATACATAGGCTACTGTCTAATAGTTCTATATTGTTGGCTATTATTATGCAGTACAACACATAGCGTAATTTAAAAGAAAAGAAAAGACTGCAGAAACAAACAGATAAACAACAGTAATGAGAGGATTTTTTATTTTATTGATGCTGCTCACCTAAGTCAGACCAAACACAGCAGAGCGTGTGTCCATCTTGAGGTGTGGCTTTCACCCGAAGGAAGCAACAGAAACTTGGCTCAACTTTCTGGTTAGAGAAATGTTATGCCGTTTTTTTTAGAAACAGAGATGATCCGGCCAGTTCCCTGACAGTCATATCATCACTGTTCAGCATGGGGACACAGGCTGTTTTGGGGCCCAGATACCGACAATTGTTTGGTGTTTTTTTTATGCCATCTGAGCCCAATTCGAACATCTAACCACACACGTCGCTGTGACTATATGTGTTATTAATCAGTCTGGCTAGCCTATGCCTATATAACAAGAATAATAATAGCCTACTGTATTTGTATAGTAGTAGAATTTTTTTATTTTCGGTCCATGACCACAAAGACACAATACAAACAAGATCAATCATTTACTTTTAAAAGTAACAATGGCCCAAAAAGGGTATAGGACGAAGCCGAGGCTTATTACACATACTCTCTTTACCTATTAGTCTACTTGCCAAAATGTGAACCCAGTTATGTTGAGTACACCAAAGTTTTATGTTAGAAATGTAAAGTATGGGTCCCCAGTAGGTAAAAACTGCCGGATGCTAACTTGCATATGTTGGGCAATTAGCGTTGCATAGCATAATTAGCATTAATTAGCATAATTACCATATTGACAATATTTTAGCAACTACTTTGCCGATTTGGACAATATTAGAGTGGTTTTGGGGGTTATTGAGGATGATGAATCCATTTCTGACATTTTTAAAATTCAAAATGGCCGTTTAAACCGGAAGTGGCCATAGGGGAGATTCCTCCTCCTGTCTCTTTCTCTTCTGTTTCTTCTTCTCCAGCTGGGGTGGAATGCACTGGGGTGCAGTAGCCTTCGCAACTGGTCTAGTTTGGGATGCACTGGCTCGTTTTGATTTTGTTGCCCTTTTTCTCTTTTGCATGCTAGCTGCCTTTCCTGCTCTATTCTCTCCTTCTTTGGGGTGTCAGTGAGGATACAGCTTGACATTTTCTTTTGTTATTGGGTTCCTTTCCTGGCTGCACCCTTTGGATAACATGTGACAACCAACCCCCCAAAAAATGTGACGACCAACCCCAACTGGAAATTCTTGCTAGCATCAAGGCCAACAACCATCTGACAATCTAGCTTGCTAAAAACAATCTAAACTATAGCTTACCCTTCACATTTTTTAAGGGTAACAAGTGTTTTGTTATAAACCCATTGTGTAAAAGCCTAGAAGAAAAATACTGAGGAGCTAAATATTTTCAATTTGACATGAAAAACACTAACAGTCCTCTCACCTCAAATGCAGCAGTCTAACTCCAAGGAAGACTATGTAGGTGACCTAAATTGTGGATATACGTACCAAAATTTAACAGACAGCGCCTTCTGGTTCCGAGATATAACGATTGTGACAACCTACCCGTGTGACATATTACCCCGTTCTCCCCTATTTCCACTCAAGGTGGGACGATTTTGATGAATTTGGAGTCTATTTTCCGGGTTATTTATATGCTTAATACATTGGCTATCACAACAACATTTGTGCTAATATGATACAGGAAAACCTAGTTAATTCCTATCCAGATTCATAGTTAGCTAGCTAGCTAGTTAGCACATTAGCTGGCATGCTAAGTTAAAGCAGAAGTAAGCAATTTGATTACTTTTAGCTTACTTCCTGTCATGTCATCCCTACAAACACTTTACTGTCACGGAACTCTCACGATTATTCTGACCAACAAGATCAACTAAAATTTAGTGACCGCCATATTTAAAAACAAAAAGCTACTACAAGACGTAGTCAAAACATAATCCCCGACCGTCGATTTTGTTGAATTTGGAGTTGAATTTCAGTTTATATATGCTTAATACTTTGGCAATCACAATTAGCTTTTGGCTAATGGGATATAGGAAACCCTACTGAATTCCTCTCCAGATCCCTAGTTAACTAGCTAGCGAGCTAGTTAGCTCTTTAGCTAGCGTGCTAAGTTATTTTGTTTAAGAACTTGTAACCAGGTTACAGCAACAACTATGGACATTAGCTCCATACTAGCAAGCCACTAAAGCAGCAGAGAGCCCCAGTTTCAGTTGATTCACAGATTCAGTTCAGTTCCGTAAGTGATGTGATCCTTTTAGCTAACTTCCTGTAAGTGACTGCAGTTAGCAGTCACTAACTGCTAACTTTTTCCAGGGACGAGGGAGGGGACTGCTAACTGCAGCCACTGACAGGAAGTTAGCTAAAAGGATCATATCACTTACTGAACCTTTAAGTCGGTGAATCACCTGAAACTGGGGCTCTCTGCTGCTTTAGTGGCTTGCTAGCTAGCTAATGTCCATTGTCATTTCAGTTGCTGCTGTAACTTGATTACAAGTTCCTAAACAACATAATAACTTACCACCAGGGCTGCCAAGTTTCACCAAAAGTTTGGAGTGAGATTTTTTTGGCCGAGGGACCCAAAACCGTGTCCTCTTTCCCACCCAATAATTTTTGCTAGTGTCCTGCAAGTTTACATATTGTTCATAATAAATCAGAAATAAAAGACAATTAGAAAATGTGATAAAACATCAAAAATCTTATTAAAATAAACGAATTCATGAATTGCAAAGTCGTAGGACAGGTTTTAATTAAACATTGGGTGTGGACATATTATAAGTGGGGGTCTGGGGGTCCCCCCCCAGAAAATTTTGAGCATTAAACACTTAATTTCCTGCATTCTGGTGAATTTTTATGAAGCAATGTGTGCCTTTTCTGCATTAATTTTTATGTAAAGTAAAAGAGAACATTCAAGGTTTTGCTGACACAAATTTAATTGAATAGCCTACAATGCATGTGTAGTGCTTTCAAATATCTCCTGTAGCCTATTGTTAAAACATTTGGTTAAACTGTAATAAAGGTAATTATTCTATATCATGTCTACTATTGAGGGTTGAGTGGCTGGTGGTATTTTACTAGCAGCATTAGGCTTTATTCAAAGAAGAAAACAATTAGGGAACAGTTCAACACCAATGCAAACTACTAGGCTAAAATAAAACATCTGGGTTACTTGGTCCCTCCTCTTAAGGCCAGGACACACCAGCCCGAAAATCGCCGTCGTAGAGTCGATAGGGGGTCGGGAGACGAATCTGTTTGGTGTGTGCCGTGACGTCGGCCGACGTAGAGGTCGTCGGGCTTGTTTTGAGCCTGTCGCCGCCGATTGAACATGTTCAATCGGCGGCGACAGGCTGGCCGACCGTCTTTCATTTGGAGCAATTTGATTGGTGGAGGGCTAGCGAATCAGTGAAGCCCGGAAGTGAGGCGAGTAGCACAAACAGCTAACAACAGCTAGCCATCGTTTTAATGTGTTTGTTCGTTTCGTTTTGAGAGTACTCACATGCATCAACCCTTGTTGACTGCTCGACACCATGCTCGACACTCTCTGCTAAAAATTGTGCTCTTATGGTCCATAAATATAAATACGTATTTCTATCTATGTTTATGCTCTAGAGAGTTGTCCCATCATTTCCGGCTTTCGTATTTTTTCGGGCCACAATACAGATTAGCGCCGCCTGCTGTTATGGAGACATTACGTCCCGCGCAAGCAACAGAGCGCACGGAAAGTCAGCAGTCAGTTTGGTGTGTTCTCTGGCCGCGACGGGAAGCCTGGAGCTTCCTGAAACGGCCGACACCATTTTTTGCGTAGTCGGAACAAGTAGAAACAAGTCGGACTGGTGTGTCCTGGCCTTTAGGCTACCTTGATTTGCAGAGCCGGCCCAGGCCTTCAGGGGGCCCTAAGCGAAATATGATTAGGGGGCCCCCCTCCAATGTTAGCGCTGCTGAAACTATAGATGTTTGTTAAATATCATTCACACACCCAGTGTTTTCTGCTAGTGCCTCCACTGTGCAGCTGTGCGAAAGTATTAGACAGCCGAGATTCAGACCCTCCTAGGGGGGTCCGGGGGTATGCCCCCCGGGAGATTTTTTTAACCTTTTTAAAGTGAAATGCATCAATCTGGTGCACTTTGAGAGGAAAATTAAAGAGGTAAATCTGAGAAATTTTGTGTGAACAAATAATTTGGAGACACTGGGTCAGATGAATTAGAAGCTATTGAAGAAGAACACATGGATTTTCCATAAAAATATTAATATAAAATAAAACATTATGGAGGGTCCTCTGGGTTGGGCTTGGAGCTCTTTTTCTTTTACGGGACATATTTCTCTGTAATATAGTGAATGCATTTAAATGCAGTGTGAGGAACTAAGCAGAAGAACTCTGTTGTCCAGCTACTGTATCTTTTTTTCCACATACGGCTGAAATAGGCTATAGACCAGGGGTCACCAACCTTTTTAAACCTGAGGGCTACTTCATGGGTACTGAGTCATACGAAGGGCACCCAGTTTGATACACTCTTCTGAAATAACACATTTGCCTTTAGTTATATATTATTATTAATGATATTCATCTATGTGAAGACACTGATCATGTTAATGATTTATCACAATAATGATCAACAATGACTTAGAAAAGGTGGAAACAGATTATTATGCTATTTTTAGAACAGGCCTGCGGGCGCCTCATATGGTCCTTGCGGGCTACCTGGTGCCCGTGGGCACTGTGTTGGTGACCCCTGCTATAGACTATACACAGTGTATGGGCAACTGAGGGCAGCCCCATTTCCAATTGTTTTTAAATAAACTCAATACACACTGTGCATGGATGTGAACGTGACATGATCAGATCATTTCGGATTTCCTCCCAGATGAACTGATTACATTTTTAGGCTATTAATTATCTAGACCAAAAAATGTTATTCCTTTTTTTGTATGATAACTGACATTTTCACAATATGATGTTAATATCAAACACACAAACTAAAAAAAAAAAAAAAAAAAAAAAAAAAAAAAAAGTTTTTTTTGGAGGGGGCCCCCCAGGGCAGTCGGGGGCCCTAAGCTTAGTTCGCTTATGCCTCGGGCCGGCTCTGTTGATTTGTGTTATGAAAAGTGCTATAAATGTGCAATACATAGGCTACAGTTCATTACACAGAAGAATAAAAGCATTTTTATTGGCGGATGAGCCATTTGTTACTTTGCAAACCTAATTTTCAAACTAAATTACCAAAAACAATATACAAAACGATCCAAAGATCTTCTGAATTTACTTGAGTGAGATTGAAGGGTTAATATGTTTGATGCATGCGCGCTCACCGGCCGGCGGGGACACAATTCTTATCAGCGGTAACTTGGCACGCTATCAACACACACCTCGGAAGAGAAGGTGCGGGTAGGGGGCTCCATGCTCGCCTCCCGCTTCGAATGCACAGTGCACATCAAAGCATAACGTTAATGCGCGTTCAGAAAGAGGATGTCACGGAACTCAGTCCGTTTAGGTTTTCAAAATAAGACTTTCAAAGTAAAAGTACCAAAAAAAAAAAATTACTGGGATTCATTTCTCTGCGTGAGAAATTGGAGGTGTGGCGTGTGAGCGTCACACTGGTTGATATGCGTGTGTCTCACGGCCAAAGCGTGAGACTTGGCAGCTCTGCTTACCACGCTACCTAAAGAGCTAACTAGCTTGCTAGCTAGTTAACTATGGATCTGGAAAATCAACTCCAAATTCATCAAAATCAACGGTTGGGGATTATGTTTTGACCACGTATTGTAGTAGCTTTGTTTTTAAATATGGCGGTCACTAAGTTTTAGTTGATCTGGTTGGTCAGAATAATCCCGCCCCCGACACCTGACGTGAGACTTCCGCGACAGTAAAATGTTTGTAGGGACAGCATGACGGGAAGAAAGCTAAAATAATCAAATTGCTTACTTCTGCTTTAACTTAGCATGCTAGCTAATGTGCTAACTAGCTAGCTAGTTAGCTAGCTAACTATGGATCTGGATAGGAATTAACTAGGTTTTCCTGTATCATATTAGCACAAATGTTGTTGTGATAGCCAATGTATTAAGCATATAAATAACTGGAAAATAGACTCCAAATTCATCAAAATCATCCCACCTTGAGTGAAAATATGGCCACTTCCGGTTTAA
The DNA here is from genome assembly GCA_026122265.1 of Ammodytes dubius. Classification (NCBI taxonomy): domain Eukaryota; kingdom Metazoa; phylum Chordata; class Actinopteri; order Uranoscopiformes; family Ammodytidae; genus Ammodytes; species Ammodytes dubius. Next base: position 3,640,207 of record CM047524.1, read on the forward strand.
ACGGCCATTTTGAATTTTGAAAATGTCAGAAATGGATTCATCATCCTCATTAACCCCCAAAACCACTCCAATATTGTCCAAATCGGCAAAGCAGTTGCTGAAATATTGTCAATATGGTAATTATTGCTAATTATGCTATGCTACGCTAATTGCCCAACATATGCAAGTTAGCATCAGGCAGTTTCTACCTACTGGGGACCCATACTTTACATTTCTAACATAAAACTTTGGTGTACTCAACATAACTGGGTTCACATTGGGGCCCTATGGGCTGGCAAGTAGACTATATTGTTATATTATAAATATATAATGTATCACAAAAACATAACATAACATAACATAATATATAGTCCTTATAATAAAAATTACAGGTTAAAATGGGAACAGAAAAGTCTTCAGACTTGATTTAAAGAAGCTGAGAGTTGCAGCTGACGTCAAGTTTTCTGGGAGTTTGTTCCAGATATTTGGTGCATAAAAGCTGCTTCTCCTTGTTTAGTCCTAACTCTGGGACAGGTCTACTCAAAGTCCCCAGACGACCTAAGTGCTCTGGACGGTTCATGATGTATCAGCAGATCAGTACTGTAATTTGGCCCTAAACCATTTAGGGCTTTATAAACCAACCATCAGTATTTTGAAATCAACTCTTTGAGTGACAGGAAGCCAGTGTAAAGACCTCTGAACTGGGGTGATGTGATCCACTTTTTTGGTCCTAGTGAGGACTTGAGCAGCAGCACTCTGAATTAGCTGAAGCACCACCGAAAAATTGGAGCTAGTTCGGAGCTAGTTAGGAGCTAGAGCCAGTGTTTTGGTTTCACACCGCCAGAGAGCCGGCTCCGGGCTGTAAAAACCAGTTCAACCCCCAGCCCCAGGATTGAGCTGGGCTAGAGATGAGAACTATACGCTGTATGGATTAACAAAGCAAAGCGAGAGGCAACACACGTAAAATAAGACGTTTCCGCCGCTGTTGTTGTGCTTGAAGCTAGTGCTAGCTAGTGTCAGCCACGAGAGCAGTGGCGTCGGGCGACATACACAGACGTATGGCTGGCTTTGGTCGGTGTGAAACCAACCGGTTTTGAACTGGCCCCAGCACCAGCCCGGAACTGGCTTTTGGTTCTTTTTGGTGTGAAAGTGGTATGTTAGATTTTTTTGGAAGGCCTGCAAGGACTATGTTACAGTAGTCAAGTCTACTAAAGATAAATGCATGGACAAGTTTTTCTTTCAATTTGTAAAGAGTCCCATGTCAAAGGACAACAATAAACTAAGCTAACAGCTCAGTAGCCAAAATCAACATCGGGCTGTGCAATAAGCAATGTAGGCTAGTAGATTTTTTTTTCTACAATTTAGAATACAAGCCTTAAGGTACAAAGTACAGTAAATTAAGTTAATCTTGTTGCTGAATATTCAGCATGTGTCTACACATAGGCTATTGCTTTTAAATCATACACCGGTTGGTCTACTAAAGTACTTACAAGTTTAAACTGATAAATCCAACCAACTTGTTAGGATTTATCAATTTAAACTTGCAAATAAGTACAGAACAGCAAAAAGGAATACGAACAAAGGAATTAACAAAATGTAATTGGAATAGTTGTTTCTCTTTCACATTTTGTGATATTATCACTACTTGTATCACTCCTACATTTTAATGAAATTATCGGGTTTAACATAATATTGTGTGCCTATTCCCAACAGTTGAGAGGAAACGATGCATGATCTAAACAGCGACAGAAACATCCGCTGTTGCTCGCTAGATCCACATCAACAGCTCATCAGATGAACCATCCAGTTCAAAACTGGACCAACCACCAAATATTTATAGAGAGGGGAAATATGTTTTGGCTGAAAAGATAGCTACCCCGATAGGAAGTGATCTCTCGCGGCTGACTATGCTCACTGTCTGTCCTACCATGAAGTGCTTTATTTTACTAATAGCCTAGCTCAATCCAGATCATTAAAGGTCACATATTATGCTAAATGCACTTTTTAAATGTGTTCCAACATATCCATGGGTCCACGGTGAGCCTAGAGCAGGGGTCTCCAACAGGTCGATCGCGAGCTACCGGTAGCTCGCGGGCGGGTTTTCAGTAGCTCGCCTGATAGGTTGACCGACTTGTTAAAAAAAAAAAAAAAAAAAAAAAAAAACTTTTTTTTTTTTTACAAGTTAAAAATCTGATGAAGGTAAATGCACCTCTTCCCATGGTCAAAACTTTGCGATTTGCGGTAAATAAATGTTCACATGTGTCTCAAAGCGTTTCTCTATCAGCTGGTGTGTGTGCTGCTCTGCGGCTCTGCATGCGGCCCTGCATGACTACGACATGCACTGTCTTTGACCTTTGCATAAATGTATTTAATCATTTTAAGGGGAAAAGACATTGTATTTATTATTTCAACTATTGAGTTATTTGTAAAACAGCCTGCTAGTGCAGCCATACAAGATTTATTTTCAATGCTGCTTTATTTTTACGTTTTAAATTGGGAAATACATGTTCCAAAACGACCAATAACCTCTGTATTTAAAAAGAAATCAAGCAAGTAGGCTAATAATAACCATAAATGAATTATAGGTTATCACAGTAGGCCTAATTGTCCACAATAATCTCACAACAGCCCCCTATCCAAAAAGGAACTTTAAAAATGTACAACTGTATGGTCAGTTGTCTGTTTTATTCAAATAAGCAGTTGTTTATTTCTGTAGTGCGTATTGGCATCTTTGAGCAAAATACCCCCAAAATTTTCGGCGCGCCACGTTGCGCCGCGCCTACTCCACACCTGGGTGGTGACCGCCTTGATTAAGACATTTCCTGGGGAAAGTAATGTGTTCTTGGACCTTTCATGGGAAATTATTTATGATAAGCATTGGGTATTGCAATTTCAAACGTGTACAAACAGAAGCTTAATTCATTTGATGTGTGCTATGTAAATAAATATAAGCGATTTGATACAAGTAGCTCTTGGCCACTTACATTTTTTCAAAGTAGCTCTCAGTTGAAAAAAGGTTGGAGACCCCTGGCCTAGAGACTGCCAAAATATAAAAAAAAATAACAATCTCTCCTTTTCTCACTCTCCCCCTTTCTGAAACCCCCACCCCTCCCCCCAATATACTCAAGTCAGAATTCGCCGACTATTACGTAATAGTCGGCACAGCCACATCCCCATATTTTCTTTATATGTCCATGCTTCCCCCCACATTAGTAACCAGAAACGTCCACCGTGCAGTAGTCTATGATAACCCCACCCCCCCATTTCTTATTGGTCCACGGCCCCGAGATCCTCTGGAAAATTTTCCGAGCGACAGCCATGTTGCTTTCCCCGCTAAGCGACAAGATGCCCATAGTACAGCCTGAATGTTACATACACCAACACAGAATGCTTTTGCTCATACTCCACTAATTTATCTTAACCACGGCAGTCTATGCCTCGTTTTTAATAACGCAACGGATAGGAAGCTACTTGTGGGTTTTTTCAAACAGTGAAACTGAAAGAAATGTTTTTATTGGTATTTTTGCCTGACTGGTGTATAGCTGCATTAGCTTTGGGACAAGCGTTCAGCTTTTACTCATAAAAACATAATTCTATTATCCACACCAGTCTGGAAATGCCTCGTTTTTAACAGGACAAAGGATTGGAACTTAATAGTGTAGAAGTGAACTTTGAAGATATTTTTTTCACTGATTTTAGTGGTATTTTTAGCCGGTAGCTTCCGAGCTAGCTTCGAGACAAGCATTCAGCTTTTGCTCATAAAAACATAATTCTATTACCCACACCAGTCTGGAAATGCCTCGTTTTTTGACAGGACAAAGGATTGGAACTTAATAGTGTAGAAGTCAACTTTGAAGATAATTTCTTCACTGATTTTAGTGGTATTTTTAGCCGGTAGCTCCCGAGCTAGCTTCGCAGTAGCCACCATCTTTTGCAGCATTTTTATTGTGAACATGCCGTTTCCATTAGCTTGGAAACGGCAAGTCAGTGCATCTGTATGAACATAGTCTTTCATGTAGACAAGAATAGGTCATGTCAAACTGTTCAAAGTGCGTTACTAGCACTAGACTTGGTTCTTCTCATGGGTAGGCTAACTGCGCTAACAGACCCAGCAAATACGTCATCATTGTTTACAAACAGACAGAGGGCGAGGCGTATCTGGAATCGCTTCCGGACAGGGGGCGGGGGCAGCTCAAAGATTGTATATTTACGAGGGGAGCTGCAGCTCTTTTTAAAAAATAGGCCATTGTGGATTAGCTGAACATCAGCATAGTACAATAAATTATCTGAAAGTTTTTTTCAGCAAACAATTAAAGAAAAACGTATTAGGGACCACTAAGACCATATAATATGGTGTATAATAGAACCGAAAGTGTATAATATGGGAGCTTTAATAACATTGGACAATAGCCAGACGTTTTTTCTTTCCTCGACAAATATGGACTCACACCCACACCTACAGAGGTGTGGACTCGAGTCACATGACTTGGACTCGAGTCATTAATTTGATGACTTGAGACTCGACTTGACAAAATGTAAAGAGACTTGCAACTTGACTTGGACTTTAACATCAATGACTCGTGACTTGACTTGGACTTGAGCCTTTTGACTTGACAAGACTTGCTACTTTCCCCAAAACCCAAAGATCAAAAAGTATATTTTTAAGTAGGCTAGGCTACCGCTCTGTATCTTTCATCATGTAGTGTAGCTGAGGAAACTGTGGTGGATGTACCGGTACCGTGCTGATCTGCTTATCACTGGCTTCACTTCAGAGGTGTTGGCCAGAACACCACTTAAGGCCAAAAACGTCAGACTATAAGCATGAGACTAGGAGAGAAGGAGTATGGTTTATCCGCTCTTTATTTTCCTTCTTTCACAGGTACAGCAGCATATAGATCGCTGGAAAATAACAAAAGCTTACATTCCGCTCGTGAGGAGACGTTAGAACAGCTGTTGCGACCGGCGAATCTCAGCCGTTAAAATCATCCATAAATTGTAACTTGTAACAGCGATCGGGACTGCATATACTTAGGCTACTCACACACGGGTGATTCACATAAACTCAAATAAACACGTTTCAACTGTGGAATGATCGACTACTGCGGCAACATGCACGCTCACACACTTGACCGAGAGAGAAGAGAAAAGGCAACTTACTAAACAGACTCTCCGGGCGACTGACGTCACGGCCACTAATTGACAGCTATAATGTCATCCACACTGAACAAAACACATCTTAACACACTATAAGAAATAACAACACTGTAACCTATAATCTTTTCTACATGTAGCCTATGTGTGAGTGTCTGTGCGTGTAGGCCTGTCGGCACAACATCCAATCAAATTAGACCAACGTTGTTTTGATCCAACAGCATTCATCCAATGAAATTGCAGGACAACCATTGAAGAGGAAGTGCTGTCAAACAACGTGCCAGTTGGAAAAAATTATACCAAAGATAGTTTTGTTCGAGTATAAAAACTACGAGGTGGTCAACATGAAACTAATTAAAAAATGTGTTTATTCTGTAAAGGAGTGGTTTAAAATGAAGAATATTATTGCAAAATACGAGTTAAATCTTAAAAATCACTGGTAAATAGTGCAATAGGGAGGTGCAATGTCGGTACAATTTTTTTTCCACAATTTCAATTGCACTTTTTTAATTAATAAATATAGATTTTAAAAGCGTACATGATATGGGTAAATATATTTTAACTTTTTGGTTAAAAGGACTTGAAATGACTCGAAGCTCAAACTGCAGGACTTGGAATGTATTGCCTTTTTTTTTACAGTGCAGTTTGAGTTGCTGAAAACAAACGATAGTTACGTATGTAACTACGGTTCTATGAGTTCCGGATGACCGCCAGAGGCGGTGCTTTCAGCACTGGATGTTCCATCGCACGCATGCGCAGGTCGAGATCTTATACCAAAATAGTCACCCGTGACACCTGGGTGACCCGAGAATATGTATATATTCCAGAAGTCACTCTAGGATCTGTTCCAACTGGATCTTCTCGTGGTATCTGAGAAGTCTGAGTGACAGAGAACTCTGGCGGTCATCCGGAACTCATAGAACCGTAGTTACATACGTAACTATCGTTCTATTTCGTTCCTACTGACCGCCAGAGGCGGTGCTTTCAGCACTGGATGACTTATACCAGAAAGGTCACGAAGAGTACTCATCAATTAGGGGCTTACAGCCGTCAACAAGACAGCCGCCATCCCACAGGATGAGGAGCAGAAACATTTACTCTGTAGAGCCGCGCAAACGTACATGATGAAAACCATGTAGCCGAGGCGCAAATGTCCTGACGTTGAACCCGCTTCAAGGCAGCCCAAGATGTAGCCATACTCCTGGTAGAGTGGCACTCAACGGCCAAGGCATGGGGAGCCCCTGTGCTCTATATGCATTCAAGACCACATCCACAAGTCAGTGGGAGTGTCTCTGTTTGGACAGGGCAGCCCCCTTCCTGCAGCTCCCATAGCAGACAAAGAGGTTATTTGTCTTACGCAAGCTGGTTATTGCCACAACATATGCCCCAAGCGCCCGCACCGGGCACAGTGGGTCTGACATTCTTCCTGCACCCCCTGGTGAGCCCAGGGGATTAAAAGCAGCCAACTCGATCGATTGGTTTACATAGTGGGGAGACAATCGTTTGGATAGGAAGGATGGATTTGGCGAGAGCACCACTCCTGACCCTTCTACATGCCAGCGCAAACGCGCCTGGCTCACTGACAAGGCATGGAGTTCACCGACCGTTTGCAGCCGCAATGGCAAGGACGAATGCCGTCTTCATAGACAGCCGCGTCAGGTCTGCCTGACTCAGCGGCTCAAATGGGGGTAGACCTAAGGCCCTCAGGACTACTTGCAAGTCCCATGATGGTGCCCTCAGGGGTCGTGGTGAATGGATGAAGCCTCTGGCCTCCCTTCAGTAACTGCCTGACTAGGTAGTGGGACCCTACCGTCTGGTTATCCACCCTTGCATGTGCGGCCGATATCGCAGCCACATAAACGCGCAGGGTGGAAGCAACTCTCCTGTTGCCCACACAGACTGCAGAAAGTGTAGTATCAATCTCAATGAGCAAGTCCCCTGGACTTCGCCATGTGTCATGCACTACTGTGCAAACAACTTCCACCTGTCTGTATAGAGCCATATAGCGGAGAGTGCCCCTGAACCTAAAACAGGTCTGGACCTCTGACTGGTCGCAATACGTCAACAGTGGGTCCTGGCTATCAGGAGCCACACGCCCAGCTGCAGGCGCCCCGAGTTCGGGTGCCCTACATGTCGTATGCCCACCTGAGACAGAAGTTCCTGTCTCTCTGGAAGGCACCAAGGGACTCCTTTGAGGAGTTTTAGTAACGCTGGGAACCATGGCCTTCCTGGCCCATGTGGAGCCACCAAACGTAGGCTGTAACTGCAATGCTGGACCCCGTCCAGTGTTACCAGTAAAAAGAGAATTAGAGGAAATACATAAAGCAGGCTGACTGGCCAAGCATTAGCCAGAGCATCCTGCCTTAGGGGACTGGTCCTCTCCACTCTAGGAGAACCAAGGGGGACAGTGGGTCATCTCTTCGGAAGCAAAGAGATATGCCACCGCCCTGCCATACTTGCCCCAATCATGCCTACCACCTCCGGATGGAGTCTCCACTCCCCGGGGGGTGGCCCTTGGCAAGAGAGAAGGTCTATCGCTGTGTTCCAGACACCTGGAAAGCTTAGATAATGGTAGAGCACCCCCATAAGGAGCCCTTGCGTAACCCGCAGGCCCTGCTCCGATCTGGTGCCCACCTGGTGGTTGAAGCCTGAGTGCTAAGAACCCTGCAAGGAGTTCCAGCCTAACGTGCTCCAGTCTCTGCTGGGCATCCCACTGGCCTACGACCGTCCTGCCCTAATAGACTGCATCCCAGTCTGACAAGGAGGCGTCTGTCTCTACAACCTCACACCAGGAGATTCCTCCCTAAGGGCGACCCTGCAATCAGGGATGCCCTCTCTCTCCAGGGTCTGAGGGCCCGAAGGCACTGCCCAGACACCCTGACCATCTTGCGTCTCTGCCACTTGGGGTCCAAGTGGAGACCATTCGCCCAGATCTGAAGAGAACTCACTTTGAGGAGGCCTAGTCGGACCCTCCTGGATGCCGAGGTCAGCATACTTATCAGTCAAAGGAAGAGGCTGTATTCCAGCAGCCTCCCCTGCATGAAGTGCTGTAGTAGCTGCCGAATGGTAGCTACGCGCTCTGGAGAAAGGCAGGCTCGTATGGCCGCCGAGTCGAGCACCAGCCCCAAATAAATCACAACCCAACACATGGTGTAAGGTTGCCCTTTGTAAGATTGATCGTAAGGCCAAGCCTGTTCCCGGCTGGCTAAGGAGCGTGGCTGTGTCCCTGACCGCCTGCTCCTGAGTTGGGCGGAATGATCAACCAGTAGTCTAGGTATGGCAGTACACCATACCGCTGAGCTGTAATGGCGACAGGGATGCTGCCACACACTGTTTAATATACGCAGAGCCAGGGACGGCCCAACGGAAGAACCCTGAAATGCACCTTGCCCAGAAATGCAAAGGGGAGGACCACCTGTGGCATTGGGCAGTAGGGACCTGAAAGTAGCATCCTTCAGGGCTATTGACACAACCCAGTCCGCCTGAGCGATAGACTGGAGGCCACCTGCAACACGCAGCATGTAGAAGGGAAGAACCGTGAGGCACCGATTCCGCCCTCTTAGTCCAGAATGGGACGAACCCGCCCCACTTCCTTGGTACCTGAAATTAGGCTGAGTAGAACCTACCGAGCATCGAGTAGCACCCCCAGGGACTCTGGGGGAGGGTGGAGGCTGGACGCCGACTTCCTGGCGCCTGAAAAGCCGACCGTAGCGCTGTGTTACGGCGCTGTTCAGAATGTGCTGAGAAGCACTGGCCCCTTGATTGCCCACCTGGACATTGTTGAAGATATTGGCACGGGGTACCACAGAGGTTCCCGGCCTGGAATCAGGCAGAGGCGCACGTCGCAGCGTGCCACTACTGTCTAGCCTGGTCAACCTGAACACTTCGCACCGGGGCCTGAAGCGTGCGGCCTGGGATCACTGGAAGAGAACGGAGGGTCTGTCGACACACCTCCGACTGGGACGCACAGTTGGCATCAACCTGCCTAGCTCCCTAAGACATAATGCAAAGTCTGCAGTGAAGCATCACTGAGGGTCCGTGCTGAGTGACCAGCACCTGACCCCTGTATGGTTTGCGACCGAGCCAGGACTGTGTGAGAAAGCAAATTCCCAAGACGTCCCACACGGGCAGCAATGTCGTAACTCCTAGTAAGGAGGTCGTATGTAATCTGGCACTGGGGCCGAGGGCAGCGCACATCGGTTCTCAGAGCCTCGTCTGGGGAGACAACCAGGGATGCTATAGCAGGCTCGATCGGAGCTAACCAGTCCAAGCCCTAACTATCAGCATTGTGCATGGCTGCCAGAGCTCTGCTGTCACTAGTGTGATGAAAGAGCCCTTAAATCTGGAAAGCCTCTACGGAGCTCTGCTTTCGAAGTGAGGCTCAGAGGGAGGCCCAGAGAAAACGGAGTATTGAGGGCCCGCCGAAAAAAGGCATTCACAGGTGCAGATGAAACCAGAGCTTCATCTAGCCCAATACTTGGCAAGTCACAGACGGACACTGACCCTCTAGCCGAGCTGCCCACCTGTATAACATTACAGGACGCAGCTGTGGACAGCATGTCATCCCCTGAGTAGGAAGGATGCACAGCCGCAAGGCTACTCACTGCAGCTGGTACCCTGAGCTGGTTGGAGGCAAGTAGGAAGTTTCTACCTAGCAAGCCTCAGTGCCTGAGGCATGAAACTACGGTTCATGCATGGTTTATCTGACAGTGCTTCCCTCAGGTGCTCACCCCGAGACCTGCAGGGCACTTGTCATGGCCATTCTCCACCGTAGGGAGGCCATGAAGGCATCACAATTATGGTTGTTTAGTATGTCAGCAATTTAGCAGGCTAGGCTAAATGAATTAGTAGCCTGCTCAACCGAGCTTCAGGCGCAAGCACCAGAGCAACGGTGCGACACCGCTAGAATAAAACAGTGGCGGTGTAAAACTATGCTGCCCACTGGCGAGCATAATTACAGTAGGCTTTAGGCAATCGAGCTTTAGGCGAGAGCCCCCGAGCAACAATGCGACCTGTTGTGTAAAACTATGCTGCCCACTGGCGAGCATAATTACAGTAGGCTTTAGGCAATCGAGCTTTAGGCGAGAGCACCCAAGCAACAATGCAACCTGTTGAGACAATTAAAATATGAATCCGATTAAGGTATGCAACCGGGCTTCAGGCGAGAGCAACCAAGCCACGGTGCGACACCGCTAGAATAAAACATGGCGGTGTAAAACTATGCCGCCCACTGGTGGGCAAATACAGTAGTCTGTGCTGACAACGGTGTGACAGCCAAAATAACACAGTGAAGGTGACCCTTGGAAACCCAAGACGCTCACTGGCTAGTAGCAACTAACGTATGCAACCGGGCTTCAGGCGAGAACAACCGAGCCACGGTGCGACACCGCTAGAATAATACAGTGGCGGTGTAAACAGGCCCCCAGGATGCTGCCTTCTCCGAGCAGCCAGCATGGACTAGTGGCCAACCCATTAGTACTGCATGCTGTGAATGGGAGCTAATTTTCCTGAAAACCCTTATGGCAGATTTTCCCGTCCACACCAATACAAGCGGCGAACAAGATTGTGTCGCCGCAAAAATCCTCTGGATATCATCAAGCGTTTTATTAGCCCAACGGCAAGCTTTCAGTTGTTTTCGAGGGAGGAGGTGCATGGTGCCAGGGCTCTCATGAAAGCAATATGGCAGCTTCCTTGTTGCTTCTCTGCGCCAATGAGAAGCTTTCATAGGAATGAATGGGCGCCATTTTTCAATACGGTGTCCATTTCTTTATATGTCCATGGGTGTAAAACTATGCTGCCCACTGGCGAGCATAATTACAGTAGGCTAGGCAATCGAGCTTTAGGCGAGAGCACCCAAGCAACAATGCAACCTGTTGAGACAATTAAATATGCATCCGATTAAGGTATGCAACCGGGCTTCAGGCGAGAGCACCCGAGCCATGGTGCGACACCGCTAGAATAAAACAGTGGCGGTGTAAAACTATGCCGCCCACTGGCGAGCATAATTACAGTAGGCTAGGCGATCGAGCTTTAGGCGAGAGCACCCAAGCAACAATGCAACCCCCTAAATAACACAGTTCAATTGAATTCAGCTTATTTAAGAAGGGGACAGTGTCAAATTAATAAAACACATGATCATACATGGGTTAAAAAGATAGAATTAGCCAAATGCTATTCTCTATCTGTAGTAGTCCCCTGGCAGTGACTCTAGGTAACCCCAGCCGCCCACTGGAGAGCAAATCAACGAAGGCTAGGCAATCGAGCCTCAGGCGAGCACACCCAGGCAACAATGCGCCTTAAATAACTCAGTGACAGCAACACTTGGGTCCCAAGACGTTCACTGGCGCAACTAAAGTAGCCTATGCAACCAGGCTAAGGCGCGAGCTACCGTGCAACGGTGCGACACGGCTATAATAATACAGCGGTGTGAAACTAAGCTGCCAACTGGCGACACACTACAGCAGCCTACACACGTGCAACAGTGTGACACGGCTAAAATCACACGGTGAAGGCGATTTAGGAAACTAATTAGCCCACCGGCGAGCAATACAGCAGCATACAGTGTATACAACAGCATACTAGTGTGTGGCACGGCTCACCCACTGGTAAGCAAATAAAGTAAGCTATGCAACGCAAGGCTTAGGTGAGAGCACACGACTGGTGCGAACAGCTCAAATACAATAGTGAAAGCGACTTCTGACCCGAAGCCGCCCACTTGACGAGCAAAGTAAGTAGCCTCTCGCTCTAGGCGATGCTACACAATACTGTGGCGGCGGCTTGGACTCTCCCCAAGCCGCTCGCTGTCGATTCAATCGAAGTAAGCAACCGGTCGGGGCGATCTCTCTACGTAGCACCCGAGCACAGTCAACAATGCTAGAAAAACAATACATTCGAGCATACCGGGCTTAGCGAAAAACACACAAGCACCGGTAAGAACCCCCGGGGGGAATAACACGGCGACTGTGAAACCAGCCGCCGCTTGACAAGCTCAATTAAAGCAAGGTGGAAAGGTGATATTAGCCTCCGCGATAGCCGCCGGCTACGCGTAGCCTTCACACTTAACTCACCCCCTGACCGGCCTCAGCCGAAGTCGAACGAATTGCAAGTCGCAGCCTTTGGAGGACGAAGTCAAATCGAAGCCCCAACCCTTAGGTTACAAAGCTACTTGCGACAAGCTAATGGTATATACACAACAATGTGTGTGACCTGCTAGCACGAGAAGATAGAAGGAACAGATCCTAGAGTGACTTCCGGAATATATACATATTCTCGGGTCACCCAGGTGTCACGGGTGACTATTTTGGTATAAGATCTCGACCTGCGCATGCGCGCGATGGAACATCCAGTGCTGAAAGCACCACCTCTGGCGGTCAGTAGGAACGAAATAGAACTGCACAGCAGCTGCCAACGTAATATTCAGACTTCAGAATTTGCATCAAAGCCCTTATGATCATAAAAACAAGAGGCTTTATTTAAACGATGTCCGTGGTGGTTATTGTAATTTGTTCGGCTGTAGACTGAAACTAACGGAGGGATGCGGATCACTGTATATTTTCTCTAGTTGCGCTGTCAGTTTGGCGACATGGCTCTGTGTATCCAGGCTCAAGAAATGCAATCCGATCGCGGAAGCCTTCCACATCAACAACGTTAATGGGCAGGATATCCCTGGTCCATTTTAGCCGTAAAGCCACAGGGCTTTTCTGTGCGGCGGCTCACACTGGCGAGGTGTCACTGTGAATGACACCGTTACCCACCGCCACGGAGTTTCAACTGGCAACTTGCTATTTCGCTCGCGCAAGGCGTTTGTGTTTCGATTTAACATCAGTCTTGGGCGAGTACTTTAACTTTATGCTGAATAAACCATTGCACTGCAATCGCTGAAAGCGAAAGTGTTCGGGCGGGGGCGGGGCAGAGCGGAGCGCACACAGAAGGGTTCGCTGCATTTACCACACAAGACACGGCGTGCGACACAATAATCGTTTTATTACCATTATCTTGTTTTCATGATCGAGGGAAGCCAAAATCGTAATTTAAATTAATTTCAATTAATCACCCAGCCCTACAGTCTGTAATGATGATTGTTTTCACTTTGATCTCAAAACTTAATGTGTTGAGACATATCCACAATGTCAGTCTATATAAAATGTCCCCAATGTCCATTTTAATTGTTCTGGTTGGCACCATTTGCAAATATAAAGGCCTTTTGCATTGAGTACTTTTCATTTTTATATGTTGCATTTTCAATGCACAATTTAATCTTAATCACAGATTTGAGTCAACAGTTGGACCATTTTTCCGATCAGCACAAAAAGAAAGGCAGACAGTATAACTTTGCTTTCAATTCATTACCTGCTTGATTTTCAAAAAGGGGGCATGTTTATAACCAGACTTTGCATCCCCCACTCTGCGACGATGTGAGCGGCATTTCAGATTAATTATTTTTCTTAAAATGAGTTTAACCAGTTAAGCCTCTAAAACAATCATATACTAATACATATCATTGTTCTGTTTACCCAGTGTGCCTTCCTGGTGTGGTGCATGGCCCCCACTCCCTCTAATGGCTCAGTCCGGATATATAACTGCATCATTCGACCCGTCTTCCTCAAGAATCAAGCCAAGATTGATGATGCAGTGAAGAACCTGAAGGACAAGGCGTCAGAAGCTGCTGACAAATTCAAAGATGAGGGTGAGTTAATCAACACATTGTTTAGTGTTTACTGTGAATAGAGAAACACTATTATGTTTTCTATGTACTGGACTGGACTGGGCAAAGTCTCTCTTATCTTATGCTTAACAATGAGCTTCAACTCACTACAAAACCTCTGTAAAGCCACGGGGGAATTGCAGTTTCAGGTGATCATTTGTGGCCATCATAACGAGTGACCCTGTTCACATTTTCAAATAGTTTTCCATTGTGATTTGAATTGTCATTCTAATTTGGTTTTATAGCTGCTATAAAAATAATAATAATTATCTGACATAAGAGCCACATTTCATCATGTATCTTCACATTGAATTTCCAAAACATTTGCCAGCAGAGCAGAGGGCCTGAGCACTTAAATAACAAATCAATCAATAGCAGAGGACAAGTCCAATTTTATTCATGAAGCTAAAAGTCATAAGAAACAGTTTATCTGTATATGGTAAAATGGAATCAGAAGGGGCAAGCCCATTGACAGTTCATGAGAGTAACTTTAAGGTCTGGGCTGGCATGGATAGGGAAATAATAAAAAATATTTCCTGATGTGCTCCAATTGAAATTTTATGTTGAAGCAACCTTGGGCTATGTTAACCTGTTGTCATGGTGAAGTTATTATAATGTCTATTTCCACAGAGCTAATACATAAGCAACACATAAACAGCATGAAGAGGGCCGGCAAACACGTTTCCTTATGATCCGTCACTTTCTGACTGAACAGCCTCATGAAAATAATATTTTACAATTGTTCATATTATAAACTAACAAAATGTGTTAAAACAAGTCAATTGATGCTTTTAAAATCATATAAAACTGAGACAGACTCCATGTTCTCTTCCCGTCCAGACTGCTGGCATTATGTGTTAGATAAAGTTAACTGAAGAAACTATATAGAAAAAGGCTCTTGGGAAGACTTTGCGAGTGCAGACAGCAGTACTTTACTTATGTGGACTGCTGCTGAGTGTAGCCAACCACTACCTGTCGCTGTCCTTTCTAATTACATTCCCTCAAGAGCCATATACGCCAGTTTTGTTTTGCAAGGTGCAGTTCATTAGTTTTTAATTTATTTTCTAATTTAATGTAATTTTTCCACAGCCAAGAGAGCCACAGCAAACATTATGTTTGAGGAGAAGAAGAGCACCTAAGATGGAGGCCTCCAGGCATCTCTGGAGCTGACTGTTACAGAAGAATTGATCCCAAACCCCTTGAAAATGATTGTTTTTAAGACATCCCGTTCAGTACACAACCTTAACTTCATCTAACTTGTATTCCATGTTACTTGTGTCACATAAATAAAAGACATTTCACACTTTACTTTTGCGTCCAGAGGGGTGTAAGGGATGCTGACCCTGACAAGCTTAATGAACCAAATAAAAGTAGACATGCTTAAGTTTTCTGATTGTGATTCTGTGAATCTATTTGTTGTCTTACTTTAAAAAATGGCATAATATTTGTGGTACATTAGCAGCTTTATATTGTCAATGTTCTGTTGACACACAGGATCCAAAATACACACATGTAGAAACAGGATCTTAGACACTTGCATTACCATACAGGGGCCTGTTTCAGGTAGCTGGTTTTGAGGCAACTCAGAGTTTGTTCGCACTGAGTTAGTGGAAACTCGGTTTTCTGTTTCAGGAAGCAGGTTCAGCGCACCTCAGTCAGTTACTGCAGCAACATACGCCGTGGGTCTAACCTGCTGGATAGGTGGTTAGACCTAGTCTGAGTTTGTTTTCACTTTATGCTGCATCTCCGACTGAAGAAAGAGTCACTGCCACAACGCGTCCCTGTACAGTTTAAAAGAAAATCACTCCATAGAAATCTCCATCGCGATGCTTTTATAATTTCCTGATGATTTTACGTTTGATCGATCATTTATCTGATCAGTAGCATAGTTCTCAGCCCTCGTGCCGTTCATATGCGGCCACCTTACACATCGTGAACATGCTTTACATTCAGATTAATAAACCTATTTGTATTGTATGTGTATCATTCTTTTTTTTATTAACAGGAGTTTGTTAACGTCTGTGCCACTGAACAGACTCTGTCAGGTTGAAATGTAATTCTGTGGCTGCACGCGATCGTTACTGTTCACTTGTGCGATCCCAAAGTCACAGATGATCCTCGTTAAATAGCCTAATATGAATATAGAAATAAAATAATAATTTAAACTGTGATCACTTGAGGACAAGGGATCTGGTAATAAATCAATCAGGCTTTACAATGGAAACTGTCACCTAATGTGTCTGACGTTAAACTGGGGTATGTGATTTCTGATTCGTCAAAGTTAACATGAGCTGACACTTTGACCAATCAGAGCGAAGCTCAGATTCTCTGTTCTTATTGGCTGTTGGGACTGTCCATTCACTTTGGCACGACTTTGCTGGTGTAGAGCGTGTCAGGGAGGGACCATAGGGAGGGACCAAAGAGAACAAGTGGAGTGGTTTAGGTACTGTAATTTTCGGACTTTTTCCCCATTTTTCGACCCTGTTATTACCAGGCCCCCAGGATGCTGCCTTCTCCGAGCAGCCAGCATGGACATGTGGCCAACCCATTAGTATTGCATGGTGAGGGGTGGAGCTTATTTTCATACGGCCCGTAGGCAGATTTCCCTGTCCACACAGTACAAGCGGCGAACAAGATTGTGTCTGCAAAAATGTTCTGGATATCAATCATAGGCTCATACTTATCTTTAGACCATATACTATTAAAACTGAAGTTTTCTCATTTCAAAACGCCACCTCAAGCGTTTTATTAGCCCAACGGCTTTTTAACGGCTTTCAGTTTGTTTTCGCCAGGCTAGATGCTACAGAACGAGAATGATTCTACTCCCGCCTCCAGTCCGCTACGCTTGCCGCCCTCTTTCTTGATAGGTCCATAATGCAGCTACGTCCATGCTACGTCATGCTTTGGGCCGTATGGAATTTCCGGATTATACTTCCTTGTTGCTTCTCTGCGCCTATGAGCAGCTTTCATAGGAATGAATGGGCGCCATGTTTCAATACGGTGTCCATTTCTTTATATGTCCATGGTTATTACACAGCACAGTATATGTTCTGTAGCTACTAGGGATGGGCGTTAGTAATCGAGTACTCGAGTACCCCTTGTTTCAAATGAACTCGATCTGTGGATGAGGAAAATCGTTTTTAGTTTTTTTTTGAGTGTCTGTAGCCTTTAGGCCGGCGGGCTGCCCCTATTTTAAAATGTTATATACTTGTACAAAACGGCACAAAACAGATAAAATTAAGTTTAACAACATTAAATATTTTGATGCAAGTGCAATAAACTGAGCGTTGTGTCAAACAGCAACTGCAAATAACTGCCACCTCCGTGCCACCGCAGCACAGCCTGTGTTCTCCACGGCACTGCGGAGCTGAACACGGTCTCTCAAAAAGACCGTGTTCAGCTCCGTGTTCCGTGACCCTGTTCAAAAAGACCGTGTTGGTTGCTACAAAAAAAACAATATGAGGGAATGAAATACAGGCTATAAATGTAACTATTTAATTACAATTAGCCTCCTGAATTCTGTTCAGTGACATATTTTCAAACAGACTCACGAAATTAATTGGAACGTACAGGTAGGCTAATGTTAGATGCCAAAACAATAGAAGCAATTGAGGAATGAATATTATATTGAAAACAGGCTGTCTTGTGGTGAGGGATGCATTTTCTTGGGCCAGGTACACTTAACATTTTAAGTTTTCATTGTTTTACTGACCCTAATATATGTCAATAACCTCATTTACAAGGTCCTGCTATTAAAAAGTGCTCACCGTGGTTGACGTCTTCATTCAAAGTTGTAGTCGAAGGAGCAGCGGCATCGACATCCTCTCCGACTGGGCTGGGACTGGGAGGCGGAGCTGATGCGGGTGCTGGGCTGCTTGCTAACAGCAACTGCGATGTAGCAACGCATGCTTTTTTATTCACAAAGCAGATTTTTGTCTGACTAGTTCGCTTCATATCTTATTTTATCATGCCTTCGCGTCATAGGAAAGAAAATGTGCTCGGAAGCGCTTGGACCAGCATTGATCCGCCAGGAGAAAAAAACGCCGGTTACTATGACAACGTGTCTGTTACGCCAAATAGTTTCGAGCAATCTAATTGGTCGAGAGAGCGTAGCTGGCAGAACGGCTATATGTTTAGCCTCCGTGTCCGCTCCATTTACAGCCAGTAGTGCGAGTGGGGGGGCGTTAACTGTCCTGACAGCTGACTGCCGCTACGGTCTGCCGGACCGTCACTGTTTGTTATGTTCATGTCTTTGTGCTGGACCGCAGTCTTGGCCGTTAGAAGTGGATATACACAATGTCGCCTGAAAAATAAGTGGGTATACGCCGTATACCTGCGTATACCCTCCACTACACCACTGCAAATATGCAACTTGTTTGTTGAAATGTTAATAAATGGGAGCTTCCTCAAGCAGCCATCTCTTTCCCGACAATCCCCTCTGTGCACGAACTCTTACATATGGTAATTAAACATTAAAACACCTGCGGCTTATAGTCCAGTGCGGCTTACAGGTGAAACTCGAAAAAATTTGAATATCGTGCAAAAGTTCATTTATTTCAGTAATTCAACTTTAAAGGTGAAAATAATATCTTATACAGACTCATTACATGCAAAATGAAATATGTGAAGCCTTTATTTGTTATAATTGTGATTATTATGGCTTGCCTTACAGTTTATAAAAACCCCAAATTCAAAATCTCAGAAAATTAGAATATTACATAAAATCAATAAAAAAAGGTTTTTAAATACAGAAATGTCGGACCTCTAGAAAGTATAATCATGCATATGTACTAAGTATTTGGTTTGGGCCCCTTTTGCATGAATTCTTGCCTCAATGCGGCACGGCATGGATGCTATCAGTCTGTGGCACTGCTGAGGTGTTATGGAAGCCCAGGTTGCTTTGATAGTGGCCTTCAGCTCCTCTGTATTGTTGGGTCTGGTGTGTATCATCTTCCTCTTGACAATAGTCCATAGTTTTTCTATGGAGTTCAGGTCAGGAGAGTTGTCTGGTCATTCATGCACAGTAATACCATGGTCAGTCAACCAGTTACCAGTGGTTTATGGTACTGTGGGCAGGTGCCAAGTCTAGCTGGAAATGGAAATTGTCATCACCATAAAGCTTGTCAACAGACAGAAGCATGAAGTGGCTGTGGTGACTTTGATCTTGATAACACTGGACCAACAGCAGCAGATGACATGATACCTCAAATCATCACTGATCCAAATTAAATGTTGCGTTTCATTTGGAAATCATGGTCCCACAGTCTAGAGGAAGAGTGGAGGGGCACAACATCCAAGGGGCTTGAAGACCACTGTTAAGTTTCAACAGTCAGTGATGATTTGAGGCACCATGTCATCTGATGGTGTTGATCCACTGTGTTATCAAGTCCAAAGTCACCACAGCTGTCTACCAGGAGATTTTAGAGCACTTCATGCTCCTGTCTGTTGACAAGCTTTATGGAGATGCTGAATTACTTTTTCCAGCAAGACTTGACACCTGTCCACAGTGCCAAAACCACAAGTAACTGGTTATTCTTATTCTAACGGCCCCCACACACATCCTGCGTCTACCTCTGGAGCGCGTCGCGTTACCTTACTGCTGCCTCTCTCGGACTTTTCTCGGCCACACATGCAACGTCTCAGCAGCTGCTGCTGCTGCAGCGCTGCTTCTAAAAGCCCTATCTTTCTACATAGAGTTTTCATAGATAATTCCCATTAAAAATGAAGTTCTTTCATGTCATCTATGATGCATATGATTTATATTGAGTCTGGACAGTAATCCGTGCGCCCCATTGCCATTTTTTTTCTTTTCTTTTGCCATATTTTTGCTTGTTGGAAGTTTTATTTTGAAGGGGACACACCAGGAAATGGTGAAACTACAGCGAAAGCTTCCAGTATGAAGTCAATATGACTCAGCAGAGTATTTCAAAAATCACTTTACTGATTTATACGGGAGAGAGAGAGGGGGGTGTGGTCGGGGAAGAAGAAGGCCGTAGACACAGATAGAGCAACGGAAAACTGTTGCGCTCATCATGATCTTTTTTATTTCTTCACTATATTGGATCTCTATATGTGTCATTTATCCAAAAATGAAATGCCAGAACTAATTGAAAATTAGGTTTTAAATCCCTCGGATTTTGATTGCACAATTAAATCGTGAAATAAAGGGATTATTCGCGTATACGACTGAGGGATGTTTTATTTTGAAATAAACACACCGGGTAAACGTGTAACTAGACTGAATGCTGCTGGTATGACTGTCAGCAGAGTATTTCTCTATCAGTTAAAGCACAGAGACGCGAGAGAGACGCGCTGCTCTCAGAAAAAAATAGGCGAGCCTCCTGAGGTGAAGGGGAGCGGCGCTGCAGACGTGCCTCCGACGTGCCTCAGCAGTGCGTCTGAGGTTGGATGTGTGCTCGCTCTACGTTGATTTCACAGTCTGTGACCAAAAGTCAGACGCAGACGCGAGGTAGACGCGCAGTAGAGGTAGGATGTGTGTGGGGGCCGTTACTCTAGTGGGAGGAGCGGAGAAGTTTTTTTTTTTTTTTTTGGAGAAGTGGAAGTGACAAGCATTTGTTTCTCCTGTTTCCATGGTGAATCATGTTGTCAGCGATCCATTGACGATGGCTTTTACGCACGTGCTCACCCCAGAGTGAACACGCTCAGAGTTGATTGACCCAACGCTGATCCACTTTTCGGAAACCAATACCGAGAGTTGCTCATCTCTGAGTTGACCAACTCAGGGCGCAGGATTAAACCCAGAGTTTGTAAACCCTGCTTCCTGAAACAGGCCTCAGAGGTTTCTATAACCGTAAACAGGGTTTGGTGCCTTTACCAAGGTCACCTCGCAGTACCCAGTATTTTCGCCCTATTCCACCCTACTGGACAATCCCTGGGACTGAAAAATGCATGTTGACCTCCACCTCAGGCTGGACGTGATCTTGTGGTCCACCTTGCAGAAGTCCCTGAACATCATGGACCTAACTGTGCCTTGAGACTGCAGTTGGTGAAGCGTATGAACGCTAAGGTGAAGTTGTCGGACTTAGCAGCCAAGCCAGTGCAACAGGGTAGACACACACAGGTGCTCCCTGTTAGGGTTGGGTACAAAAAGCTCTGACTTGGATAACTTTATGGAGCTATCGATGTGTATAAAACCATCCGGTATGTGTCTGATGACAGGCTGTTACTAAATAATAAACAGCGCGCTGCACATTAGAACATGTACATTAAAGATCTTGTATCCTTCCTGAGAGGGCAAACATGATAATTTTTCTTCACAATAATTGTTAATTTTTCAACGTTAATAGTTGTGGTCTTATCTTAACAGAAGACTTATTTGTATTTTTTACATCAGTTGAATTTTGTTTCAAGTTAAATGCAAATGAGCAGTTAATATTCCAAAAGGCACACACTCTTCCTTGACTGTTTTCTTTCTGCGGTTCTCATTGGGTGTACTTATTACCTTATAGTACTAAGTCCAATACTACATTTCATTTTATATGGGTGTTTTATATTAGCCTGGTCCTACCAGACCATCGTACTTCCTTTCATTTGTACAGAAGGCCTGGAACTGCCCAATTGACAAACGTTAACTCACTTGAAGGCAGGTGTCTGTTGAAGTTTAAAACTATTGGATCTGCCCAGTGCCACTGGATCTGCCAACCAATCGCATAACATTTGGTCGTGACATATTGTAGCTGCCAGCAGAAACAGCTACATCATTTTAGTTTATTAGAATAATTTTAGGTTTCATAAACAATAGTTTTAATTCGATAATAAACCATATTTAAATATATAATAATTTTTATCTGCATTTCTTTTATTTTGAAATATGTTTACAAGCTGACCTGTAAAGGTACAAACACACTGCACTCCGCGGCGCGGCGGTTGGCCGCGCGAATCGCAGGTTCCGCGCCGCGTGATCATTTTGGCTCATTTGGCTCATCTGTGTCCGCCGCCGCCTGATGACTCATTGAATGTGCACGTGGTCCCGAAGTGAGTGACGTCGGGAGGAGCTCAACGCTGATTGGCTATCGCGGCGCGGCCGGCGGCGGCGAAAAGTTCAATATTTTCGTATTTCACTCGATGTGCTGTGTGTTGGCACCTTTACTATAGCGGAACTACTGTTCTGGGGTTGATATGTTGATTGATGTAGCGCCAGCATCAGAGCATGCAGCCGTCCATGCATGCAGCGCATGCCGAGCCAACTGCCGCTCTTTGATTTTATTGGTAGCGTCATTACATGACTTAGTTCGACGAGAGACACACAGGAGAGAAGTTACCTCCGTGTTACCTGAATCACTCCCCGGAGTTAACCCAGCCAATGAGGTATAGTTATTTTAATGTGTAATTGTCAATGTAAATTATATAGTTTTGAGAGTTAATTAATAGTCAATCTAACGTTGTGTTGTTTATTTATTCATGTGCTATTCTCTGTGAGAATATTATTATTTCTGTAACGTGATTTCTATGCTTTTATTTAGTTCTCACGGCATGTTTGGCATGTCTGATGACATCGAAAGAGCTAATAAATGGTAAACAAGAAAGCCTTGTGTCCGTGTCCGTTAACTGGAGGGAGCTACATGTATGTCATGAGCCGGCTTCTGACTTCAACTGAAACTGGCGTGCGACCTCAACATCATTGTTCTCAGCCACTCGCTCTGTTCGCTGATTCGATAACCAAAAATCTGGACGAGCAGGAACCCATGAATACACCGCAGCCCCAGACTGACTACTGAAGTGAAATGAAAATTGAGCGGAAGTAGGTAGGCGGGCGGTGCCAGGCTAGTTTTATATGTGTATCTATTTTTATAATTTAAAGAGCACCTATTATGCTTTTTCAACTTTTATGACCTATAAACGTTGTTATAAAGATTGATAGTCATGTTTAACCATAATAATAATAAAGTGTTTATTTGTAAGTTACTTGTATTTATGTTGTTAAAGTTAATTGTGTTCAATTTGGCACTGGATATAAAAGGGCATTCTTTTTGACAAAGTGTGTGCATTTTGAGGCTTTAAAGTACCGTTTTTACCGGAACCGCTTCAAAAGTACAGAGTAGTAACCGGTATCGGAAAAAACCCGACTGATACCCAACCCTACTCCCTGTAGAGGTTTTGTCCTTTTTGTTTTGTTTTTGTTTCTTTTTCAACTTCATTACTAGGATTCTTATTAAATGGAATATTAAGAAATAGCTTTATCCATAATATATATATTAAAAGAAGACATAAATAAATCAACTAGGCCAGAGGGCAAAAAATAAAATCACAGCACAAACTGCTGGTAGTTTCATAGTGTTTATTCTCCTGCTCTTTCTTGCTAATGGTGTCAGCATTTATAGGTTTTATCTCAAGCTTAAACATTAACAGGAACTATCTCTGAAACCAGCATATGCATTTACGAAGGGTGACAACCTGAATGTATATTCTCTCCTTTAAACTCACTTTGTAATTTTATAACCAACATTTTTCAAAACTTAAACAAAAAGTTCTGCAATTAATACCATCATTCCCAGCATAGTGTTCTCCCACATGTCTGACGTAGGCCTCCAGAAAAACATCTGCCCATGAATAGAGGACGTCTTAAAAAACTGGCCACAGTCAGTCAGGATGAGCCCCCACAGCTACTCCACACTGTCACTCAGCACAGGAGCTCCCATGGTGGAGATGAGGTGTGAGCATGGTGACCTTACAACATATGTTGAAACAACGCCTTCATACTAGCCTTCAACACCAATGCTATTATCAAATTCCCAGATGAAACAACAGTGGTGGGGCTATCACTAATGGAGACAAGTCTGCCTACACACTGATAAAATGGTGCATAGAGAACAAATTGGCACTCAAGGCCCAAATAAAAACTAAATAATTGGTTATTGATTGAGTGAGAAGCAGGATGAGCACTGCCCACTGTACACAAACAGTGACAGAATGGAGAGAGTCTCACCCATATTGTAGATGATCTCACATGGACAGTCAACGCAAACTCAGCTAAAAAGCACAACAACACCTTTAGGCTAGCTAGGCAAAGTAAGGCATTTTGGGGCCAAAAATAGAATTAATTGTAAAATAATTTTCAGAACAACATACTAAGGGGCACTTTACACGGCCACGCAAAACGGTGCATACGCAGAAAAATTCCTGCGGTTGCACTATATCATTTACAGGAAAACAGCAAACGCAAACGCAAACGCAGGCATGAAACCGCAGATTTTTGAGATCACCTCCGAGGGAGGATTTTTTGGAAAACTTAACGGTTTTGGTTTCCTGTAAACACCGAAACCATTTCCCCTGATAACGCTGACGTCACGGCTCCACCCTCACACATGCGTAGTCTATAACATTTGCTGTCAAAAATACCCACAAGCGAGTTATAAAGTTAGAAGACAACATGAACGGTGTCTCCACGGCACCATCACTGTGATCAGCGGAGAGTGTCGTGCAGGGCTCAAATATAGGCTAACACTTAGTCCAAGCGATTACCGCAGTAAGTTATTGAGACCACCCGCCACTTTGGCAGGGGAAAGAGTTGTGCTCTGCCTGTTTTTCTAGCTAAATAAACGTGTGTCACTTCTATATGCCAGGGACACGGCTCTCTCTACATTAAAAAACACTATCAGCCTGCAGCGGTTAAGTAAAGTTACTGTTCAACAAAAGGAGCATTAAGGCTACGGCTTCACAGTAAAAGCATTTCACTGGCTAAACATTAATAGCATTTCACTGGACACACGTGAGTTGACTTTTATTTTGAAGTACGCCTAACAGGAAGGTATCCGCTCACGAAGTCCCTTCACTATCAGCATGTCTTCTGTTTTTACGAGTTCAATGCGGTGAAATAAGAGGACAGAAAGCTTCTCTTTTACAATATGTGTAACCCCAAGCTTACACCAACCGCTTTATGAACGTTAGTGGCATTAATTTTCGGTTACAGTAAGGTTTTATGCATCAAATTGTACCGGAAGAGCTATCTACTAGGCTGTGTCACCGCTGACTATTGGCTTGGCATGGCTGCTACACTGCTACTTCAGCGATTTCGGCCCGTTTCCTCTGAAAACTTTGTGTACGGGTGAAGATGTCAGATAAATTGTGTCTGAACGGGTTTTTTTTTTTAAACCAAAAACGGGAAAACTCACGTTTTCACCGTTTAAAGTGCCCCTAAAAGTCCTAAGAAATTCTAGTTGAGGAAATATGTTTAATTCTCATCAATCCGAGATGTGTGCCAGTAAGGCGAGACACCAATACAACCCAATGGGGCTATTTTTTTTCCTTTACCCCTATCAAAACGAAACTTTACACAATGAAAGTATCCATGAAAATTAACTTTTTTTGTATTACAGGTTTCTTTGGAAAATTATTTTAATATGCAAATGATCTATACACTAATACATGCCCAAAATAAACCCAAATAGGCTTAATTTTTTCCTTTACTCCTACCACAATAAAACTTTAGATAGTAAAAGTATACTTGAAAAGTAACTTTCAAAATTGTGTAATTTGTGCTGAAAGGAAATAAATAAATAAAAGACACGTTATGAAAATATAATCAAATCAAATGTAGGCTATATGTAGGTAGCCTATATTTGATTACTGTATTGCTCATTTGCATATTCAAATACATTTTCAAAGAAACTTGTAATACAATTTTTTTTACTTTTCATTGTGTAAAGTTTCATTTTTGATAGGAGTAAAGGAAAAAAATAGCCCTATTGGGGTTTATTGGTGTCTCGCCTTATTGGCACAAATCTTGGATTGATGAGAATTTAACATATTTCCTCAACTAGGATTTCTTAGGACTTTTAGTATGTTGTTCTGGACACCTCATAGAAATGATCTGAGCTGAAAAAAAATCTTTTACAACAAGCCATTTTATATAGCCTATTTTGCCTGGACTACTATGAACTCTGAGGAAGGTCAGTCTGTCACAACAGCTCCTGGTGTCCTTCTACTGTTGCTCCGTTGAGAGCTGACAGAAATGCTCTGCAAAGAGTCTTAAAAATAAACAGCTTCTGCCTACACTGGAAGACATCTACACCTCCCGATGCCTGCTAAAGACATTCAGTATCTTGAAAGTCTTATACCACCCATAACACCAACATGATACAGGTCCTTATACCTGAAAGAAAAAAATTAACAATTGTTTTTATAGCTATTTATGTATATAGTATGTAGGGGAGAACGGGGTAAGTAGGCACACTTTTTACTCTAGTGAGAATTGCTCATCACCAAAACATCTGTCAATAGCCATTCCTACATTAAATTGAAGCTTAAGGTGTTGGCTAGAAATGTGTGTCTCTCTTTTTTTCCAACTTATTGTAATGAAGAAGTAATTTACCATCAAAGACACTCTGACACATTGTGACAACCAACCCCATCAAGGGGTCGGTTGTCTTACACTATGGGGTTGTTTGTCACAATGTTATCTTAATGGGAAAAATCTTAAAAAGAAGGCAAGGAGGCAGAACCAAATTTGAATGTTTAATTGCATTGTGAAGTTGACAAATAGGCCTACATAACGTTCTGTAGCCTTGGCAGCTGGTCTAGTTTGGGATGCACTGGGTTGTTTTGATTTTGTTGCCCTTTTTTCTTTTGCTTGCTAGCTGCCTTTTCCTGCTCTATTCTTTACTTCTCTGGGGTGTCAGTGAGGATACAGCTTGACAATTTCTTTCGTTATTGGGTTCCTTTTCTGGCTGCAGCCTTGAGATAACATGTGACAACCAACCCCCCCAAAAATTTGACGACCAACCCCAACTTGAATTTCTTGCTAGCATCAAGGCCAACAACCATCTGACAACTAATTAGCTTGCTAACCACAATCTAAACTATAGTTTACCCTTCACACTTTCTGAGGGTAACAAGTGTTTTGTTATAAACCCATTGTGTAAAAGCCTAGAAGAAAAATACTGAGAAGTAAATTATTTTGAATTTGACATGAAAAACACAAAACATCCTCTCACCTGAAATGCAGCAGTCTTCCTCCAAGGAAGTCTATGTATGTGACCTCTGATCCCAATTCTGGACCTTTTTTATATCAACATGTCAGAGCTAGCGCGCTCTGGTGGCGAGATATAACGAATGTGACATCCAACCCATGTGACAAATTACCCCGTTCTCCCCTACTGTACATACCGCTCATGTGCATTATTTTATATTATTTATATATATTTTATGTTACACTACTATTGCGCTCTAAACACTGCACAACAAGGGGTAGTTCTGGTTCTTAAATATTGCTTTTTCGAAATAATTTGTTTTCTTTGAAAAAATGTTTGCCCTGTTTTTTTCTGAATTTACAACATAATGCAACATAAGCCCTTTCTTCTGTTGCCATAGGGAATCATATTATCAGCGATGGCTTTCAGGCATGCGCTGAACTCAAGCGTGAACATACACTGTGTGCACAATTATTAGGCAAGTGAGGATTTTGGCCATATCATAATTTTTATGCATAATTCCCAACTTCAAGCTGTATAAACCTTAGTGCTTATTGGATTTAAGCATACCAGGTGATGTGTATTTGTGTAATGAGTTAAGGTGTGGCCTAAGGAGATCAACACTCTATATCAAGGTGTGCATAATTATGAGGCAGTTTCTCTTTCTCAGGCAAAATGGGCCAAAAAAGAGATTTAACAGACTTTGAAAAGTCAAAAATTTTAAAAGTCTTTCAGAGGGATGCAGCACTCTTGAAATTGCTAAGATATTGGGACGTGACCACAGAACCATCAAACGTTTTGTTGCAAATAGCCAACAAGGTCGCAAGAAGAGTATTGAGAAAAAAAGACGCAAATTAACTGCCAAAGATTTGAAAATAATCAAACGTGAAGCTACCAGGAACCCATTATCCTCCAGTTCTGCCATATTCCAGAACTGCAACCTACCCGGAGTGCTCAGAAGTAGAAGGTGTTCAGTGCTTAGAGACATGGCCAATGTAAGGAAGGCTGAAATCCAACCACCACTGAACAAAACACACAAGTTGAAATGTCAAGACTGGGCCAAGAAATATCTGAAGACAGATTTTTTCAAAGGTTTTATGGACTGATGAGATGAGAGTGACTCTTGATGGACCAGATGGATGGGCCCATGGCTGGATCAGTAACGGTCACAGAGCTCCACTTCGACTCAGACGCCAGCAAGGTGGAGGTGGGATACTGGTATGGGCTGGTATTATTAAAGATGAGCTAGTTGGACCTTTTCGGGTTGAAGATGGCATCAAAATCAACTCCCAAACCTACTGCCAGTTTCTAGAAAATTGTAAATTTTGAGTTGTTTTATTATTCTCACTTTAACAGATGAAAATAAACAAGTGAGATGGGAAAATTTTAGTTTTTTTATTTAGTTGCATAATAATTCTGCATACTAATAGTTGCCTAATAATTGTGCACATATATATATTCTCGTAAGAAAGACAAAACCTCACTTTTATAAACATTCAGGTTTAGGTTCATTAACATTTTGGATTGACCGAGAGCACTGTAGTTGTTCAATAATAAAATTAATCCTCAAAAATACAACTTGCCTAATAATTGTGTACACAGTGTACACCGTGTTCCAAATTATTATGCGAATTGGATTGAAGTGCCAAAAACATTGAATTTCTTGTTTTTCAATTAAATTCATGTACGATATTGTGTCTCAGGATGCATTGGATCATTGAAATAAATCTCATACACCTGTGATAATTAGTTTGCCATGTGAGCCCAATCAAAGGAAATCTACTCAAGAAGGACGTTCTACATTATTAAGAAGGCCACATGTTTCAAGCAATATGGGAAAGAAAAAGGATCTCTCTGCTGCCGAAAAGCGTCAAATAGTGCAATACCTTGGACAAGGTATGAAAACAATAGATATTTCACGGAAACTTAAGCGTGATCATCGTACTGTGAAGAGATTTGTGACTGATTCAGAGCACAGATAAAGTGCAGATAAAGGCATAATGAGGAAGGTTTCTGCCAGACAAATTCATCAGATAAGGAGCTGCTAAAATGCCATCACAAAGCAGCAGACAGGTATTTGAAGCCGCTGGTGCCTCTGGAGTCCCGCAAACCTCAAGGTGTAGGATCCTCCAGAGGTTTGCAGCTGTGCATAAACCGGCCACCCACAATACTCACAAGCAGAAACAGTTGCACTGGGCTCAGAAATACATGAAGACTAATTTTCAAACAGTCTTGTTTACTGATGAGTGCGGTGCAACCCTGGATAGTCCAGATGGATGGAGTAGTGGATGGTTGGTGAATGGCCACCATGTCCTAACAAGGCTGCGACGTCAGCAAGGAGGTGTTGAGTCATGTTTTGGGACGGAATCATGGGGAGAGAGCTGGTAGGCCCATTTAGGGTCCCTGACAGTGTGAAAATGACCTCGGCAAAGTATGTTGAGTTTCTGACCAACCACTTTCTTCCGTGGTACAAAAAGAAGAACCGTGCCTTCCGTAGTAAAATCATCTTCATGCATGACAATGCACCATCTCATGCAGCAAAGAATACCTCTGTGTCATTGGCTGATATGGGCATAAAAGGAGAGAACCTCATGGTATGGCCCCCATCTTCCCCTGACCTCAACCCTATTGAGAACCTTTGGAGCATCCTCAAGCAAAAGATCCATGAGGTTGGGAGGCAGTTCACATCAAAACAGCAGCTCTGAGAATTCTGGCATCCTGCAAAGATATTCAAGCAGAAACTCTCCAAAAACTCACAAGTTCAATGGATGTAAGAATTGTGAAGGTGATATCAAAGAAAGGGTCCTATCTTAACATGTAACTTGGCCTGTTAAGATGTTTTTGATTGAAATAGCTTTTGATGTCACTAAATATGACCTCCAAATTCTGCAAATTCAACAAATATCATTTTTAGTTCTTTACAACCTATAAAAAAATTTGAAACTCTGTTGTGCATAATAATTTGGAACGGTGCATTTTGAGTTTTTTATTTTTGAAAAAAATACTGTTGTCATTGGGAGGTTTGTTCAATAACATTTGAATCATACTCTAATGGTTGATGACTTGAAAATTATACTGACTGTCATTTGCATCGACTATTTATGAAAATCTGAGAAAAATATCATTTGCATAATAATTTGGAACGCTCTGTATACAAGGTGGTTTGACCCTAATCTGCTAAAACAGAAAACTCAGAGTGGAGGGAGAATCTCAGATGTTTCTAACGATAAGGTTTTTTGAGTCTGTAACTGATCCTGAGTTAAGCTGAACCTGCTTCCTAAAATATAAAACTCAGAGTTTCCACTACCTCTAAGTCAACGTACTCTGAGTTCCCACAAAACCCGCTTCTGAAACAGGCCCCTGGTATAATCTTTTGGCTTCTACTTGAGTCCTATGTTTCTACATACATTTTATCATTTCGTTCTGAGAGTGAATCTTGCTGCCGGGTTTAATTGATACACTGATGTTAACTTCATGACTTCACTTGAATTAACATTTTTGAATATAGGCACAAAATAAAGGTTGTTTGAGAATTGATTATTGATTCTCAATGATTAATATAAATCTAAAACAACTAATAAGCTGATGGTAACAAATCATCAATAGTTGACTTGCACTTTATGGCACCAATGAATGTTGTTTTTAATTACAATCATATGAAAAAGTTTGGGAACCCCTCTCAGCCGGCATTATAATTGACTCTGCTTTCACAAAAAAAATATAAAAGTGGTATGTCTTTAATTTACCAGGAACAGCTAAGTACTGGGATGTTTTCCAAACAAAGATTTTTTGAAAAGCAGTATTTGGTTGTATGAAATAAAATAAAATGTGAAAAACTGGCTGTGCAAAAATATGGGTACCCTTGTGGTTTTGTTGATTTTAATGCCTGTAACAGCATGTAAAACTGATTACTTTAAACGCAAAGTTGGTTGGATTATGTTGTTAAGCCTTGAACCTCATATAATTGTCTGTTTAATCATGAGAAAATGTATTTTAGGTGCCTAAATGCAAGTTGCACTTCTCTTTGACTCTCTGCTGAAGTGAGACAGAATGGGATCATCAAAACAGCTCCCAAAAGATCTTAAAAACAAAGATTATTCATTGTCATGGTTTAGGGGAAGGCTACAAGAAGCTTTCCCAAAGGTTTCAATTGTCAATTTCTACTGTAAGGAACGTTGTCAGGGAATGGAAGGACACAGGCACAGTTGCAGTTAAACCCAGGTCTAGCAGACCAAGAAAAGTACAAGAGCGGCATATGCGGCGGATTGTGAGAATGGTTGCACACAACCCACAGATCACCTCCAAAGACCTGCAAGAACATCTGGCTGCAGATTGTGTATCTGTACATGGTTCTACAATTCAGTGCAATAATGCCGGCTGAGAGGGGTTCCCAAACTTTTTCATATGATTGTAAATGTTTTACTGAGTTTACCATTGGGTTAAAAAGAAACCCAAGTGTAATATTTGATTTAATACAATAGGTTCAATCAGAATATCATCACCCCATTATGAGTGTTTTTATATCGTCTGCATTACAGTGCAACCCATTTCCTTGAAACGTGTGTGTGTATATATATAGGGGAGAGTGGATTTTTGGAAGTTGCAAAACCCCTTGTTTCTAGAAAACCGTGGAAGAAATTGGAAATGTGACCACATATTTAAGAAGAGCCATCCATTTGACTCATCCTGTAAAGAAGGGAGACACAAGGAATAAGATATAAGCACATTTAAGCTCAAAAAACTGTGTTTTGCCTTTCAAAGTAAAATTTCCATGATCAAGGTTTTTTGATTATTGTGTCTGAACAATTATAGACACGTTTGAAAACATTTGACACATGTTTTAGTGCTTTGGTATGCTACACTTTGAGTCTATATAGTTAGCACAATGTCAACCCTAAATTGCTGCATCATGCCTATTATCCAAAATTCTGGGGATGGGGTGATTTGTGCAAAGGGCCTAGGTGAGTTATAAGTAAGTAAGTAAGTAAAATGTATTTATAAAAGCACATTTATGACAGCTTGCACTGTCCAAAGTGCTGTACATAGTGCATTCAGTAGGTAAACAATGAAGGTAAAATAACAATAACCAAAATAAAAGACGTAAAGCCCATACATCCACATAAACACAGATAGTAGTGCAGAGGTAAGTAAGTAGTGCAGAGGTTAATGGGGAGGCAACACCAGGGTGTACATATGGGTTTTGAGCCTTGATTTAAAGGCAGAAATGTAGGGGGAATCACATTTGTCAGGTGGCAGTTGGTTCCACAAGCACGGAGCAACTAGTGCAAAGTACATTTCTGAGAGTTGTGCCAGTGGCATGGCTGTATACGCTGGTCACCAAAAGAAGTGATTGTCTACAGTAGCTCAGAAGAGAGTGACATCTCAATTCCACTTAACGACACCACTGATGAGAGTTCAGATGGCCAGAAAGATGATGATGGTGACTTTGTCATTGTGAGCTTTGCAGGCAAAACCACCTAGATCTGCTAGGCCTTGTTTAAGAAAATGTACCTTCAATCTTTGTCAACTATTTACTTTATTTACTTTAAATACACCTTAAATAAGTGATTGTCTAATGGATTTGTCTTGCATTACAGTTTTTGAGATATATATAAATTGGCACAATTCACCCCATCTTATTTTATCCAAATGCACAAATCACCCCACCTTGTGGGGTGATTTGTGCGACAAGACAACTTTTTTTCCGAAAGCTATATTTCTTAAACAGTTTATTCCAGATCCAAAGTTGTTATTGCCAGGGATGCACATCATCCTGAAATATATGTACATATTTGAGTTGGAGACATAACTGTCAAGGCCTCACTTTAAAATCACTTTGAGTAAAAAGTTGCACAACTCACCCCATTCTCCCCTATATATATATATACATACATACAGTATACATTGGATTTAACTTTTTAAAATCTACATCCAAAATGCATTACATCAATTTCGCTTTTTTCATTACTATTTCTTTCAATGACTGTTTAAAAACTTTTTATTTCATATTTTGTTATCCATCTGATCTTTTTCTATTATTTGGTTGTTTCACATAATGATATCTCTGTATCATAACAGTTGAACAAGATTAGTTTCCATTTGTGTTCTTTAGTAGTAAGGCAGAAAAGCGTTCCAAACACAGAACTGTTTTAATATTAAAATAAGAAACAACAGCAATGAAGGTTTTCATGGTGTATTTTACATAATTTAAAGACACTCCTAGACCTAAAAGCAATGCATCTGGAATTATGTTTACAAGCGGACAAAATATGCAAGTAGTTATTCATTATTTAGTAATAACCATATATATTTTACATCTTTAAATTATGTTTATTGAAATGTATATACTATATAACACAAATTAATTAGCAATTAGCAATAATAACTCTAATAAAGAGCAATATACTGTAAATAAATATGCAAATATAAAACCAGGTAAGTGTGGCCACCAATAAAACACTAATTATAGGGCAGCGTGGCCATGTCATCACCCTTTCATATGCTAAACTGACTGCTAATTGTACATACAGACATAAGAAAGTATGGTTAATTACAAAGCAAGATAATGATTATTGGATTTAATATTTATAAATCTATTTATTCTAGTGTCAAGAAATGTTGGCAGTCTTTGGCAGATTTTCACAAGCTATTTTCATTTTAGCAGACATTGTCAAAACTTAGTTTTTTTTCCAAATCACACGGTGAGACTGCACAAGTGAACACAAGCTGGATCAGTTGGGAAAAAAGTGCAAACACACAGTATTTAACAATTGTAACATGTGGAATTTGAACTAAGAACATGTCTATCACACCAGAGGTATGACTTAAGAATTCAAAGAAGTTAATGATCAGTTATATTAAAAATGCATTACTGGATGTCTTCACAAAAGATATAAGTAGGCATATATTCATTCTTCCATTGAGTACACACTTTTGAGATATTCTTGCATTTAAAGATGCAATCAGTAATACCTTACCGGTTATGAGGGCACATGTTATTGGAGTCCTCACTTGCAGTTATACAAAATTGCTGGTTTTCATGCTAGTAGCTATGTTTTGGTGGCACCACCTTAACTGAGAAAGAAACTTTTATTTAAAAAGATACTTTCAATCATTATTGAAAATGTAGGATCAAATATTGAGCTTGAACAATTGTATGTTCTTAAAGCCATCATTCTTTGACCGGCGTTGTCACCAATCAGAATAGACAAGAACCCCTTTAAAATGGAAATTATAAACTTGAGTTAGATCAAATCCCAAAATAGAATTTATCTCCCCAAATAATCTACTGGGTTTTGTTAAACATTTTCTGTGATTTGTAATAAGTTATAATTAGTCATTCTTAGGAACCAGAAATTACTGATTGCACCTTCATCTAACAGTTATATTTGCTCAACAGCAGGATACCAGATTAGACGATGAAAACTCAAATCATTATGGTTTTTAATATCCTCTTAACCTCTCATGAAATGCAAGTGATGAGCTGAAGAATAACTTAATATCAGTAGTGTATTTGAGAAATCTGTGACAGCCAATGATCCATATGAAAGACAAAAGATAATCCACCAATGGCTGGAGAGGAAATCACATAAACATCTCATTATCCAATCGCAGCATTTAAGGATGTAGCATGCACCTTGAATGCATAAATATAATTTAACATCAAACTGTCATTTCAGTGGGCACTTCAGAAAGTGGATGTTAAGCAGCCAGCAAGTTATGTTTGATTGTTAACTGGAGGATTAAGATTGTGAATATATGGCCCAGTATGCAATGTTGCAGTTCCCTTAAGCATACCACAAAGCAGAAAGGCACCATTGATTTATGCACTGAAATATGTTCTGAACTGTTGCTACATACTAGCGTATGGCACTTTACCCACAAGTCATGAACTCATCTGTACACTTTTTTATATATAAAACTCTTTATTCACTAAAAATCACTAAAATAAGTTTTATTTTTCATCTACACAGCAAATCATTTATAGAAAATAAATGTTTGATAGTGACTTCCTTCTTTTCCTAAACATAAAGGATTCTCAGCTATTTATTTTTTATTTCACACAACAACTGGATCTTGTTTTGTGGTGGACCTTGAAGGACATCATTTGCTGATGTTGGCTTAGTCCTGCTGCTCTCCAATAGCCCTGAGCAACAGGGCTGCGTTGCGATGTTTTGTAAGAAAAGGTGTGTGTTTCCTCTGAGGCTCCTCTTTCACTAGCATGCTTTCACCACTGGACTCCGCATTATGCCATATATGGCCATTGGTTGACTCCTGCTCTTTTGGTGCTGCAGACATTAATGTTGTTTGCTTTATGTAGCTTCTCAGGTGATGCTAAGAACATATGACTGGCAGCTGTGGTTCATGGTCCTCATGATTTGGTAGTCACCATTTACCACAGGAAACAGTGGGCTAGGTGGTAAGCTATCTGCCACCTGGCCATGGTTGTAATGGGCAGAGTTCCTCTTCTGTTCATCTCGGCTCGAGGACTTGTGTGGCTGACATGCATTCAATAACAGCAGGGGGCGCTCTTCCTCACCAGAAGGGCTTAAAGCCACTGAAGGGACAGAGATGGCCAGGCTAGACAGTGGGGCTGACATCTCTGATGAAGGAGAACCAGGAGTTGGAAGAGAGGTCTGGGACACCAGACACTGTTGAGTCATTGCAGATACAAACCTACGAAAGAAACACATTTTCAACAAATTTGTTTGTTACATAGATGTTCTTCTGCAAACTACCACATTTGAATTAAGAAAGTATATATCAAACTGTGCACCTCAATTGCAAGGCTGTGAGCAATAAATCAATCTATGCATCTTCCTATTTTTCTAAACCCACTTACGCTGTTGAATGTCACAGGGGCTTGGAAACTCAAAGCATAAATGGGTGAGAGGCAACGCACAACCTGCTAACTTGAAATCACTTCACAGCATGTTAAAGGCATATTTCAGCTTTTAGCTTGTTCTCAGGCTCAAGAAAAAGGCAACAGAAACCATCCCTTTAACTGTGCGTGTGTTGTATCTTTCGCAACATACCAAGTTGTCAGGAATAGAAGCCCGCCTAACTCAGACGAAAACTGAGGACACTCAAGAGCCGGTGTTGAAGCCAAATGATTGATTTCAGGATTTATTGTATATTTTGCATTTGTTTATGAATTTTGAGTTGTTTGTTGATTATTTAAATGATTTATGAATTAATGACATTTGGTTGGAGGATAGGACGGTGCGTAAAACAAACGCCGCCCCACAATTGGCATGGCGAGGGCGGCTTCTAATCTATATCAGCTGTGCCCAGTCGGGGAACTGGGTTCCCAGGCATGCAGTCGCACTGTTTTTAGACCGCAGCAAATCGGCCACAAAACCTGCTCAAATATCGATCAGCAGGTAACGCACCGGCCTATTTCTACTCCAAGCTGGTAAGAAAAGAATGCTAAATTGTCTGTTGAGCCAGAGGAATAAACAACCTTAAACCCAAAGAAAAGTTGTGGTTAATTTGGGCGCGTCTAGCAGCGCATATCCTGGAAACCAATTGAACACAAAAGTATTGCACTTTTAGCCGGTATAGAAAAATTAGTGAGGAAGACAAGGCTGCCCTTGTAGAGCTTAGAGGCGTGGTTAGGGAGAGGCTAAACACCCTGAGTGGCACAGGAAGAATGGAAAGGAAAGGAACGCACTGCTCGTAAACCCAGTGCGTTCATTTCAAATCCATTTGTCATCAAATAACCCACACTCAAAGAGGTGGAGGAGGTCATCAAGTCAGCCAGAGCATCTTCAGCACCGGGTCCAAGTGGAGTACCATACAAGGTCTTGCATGCCCAAGGCTTATGGAGGACAAGCTAGTGGAATTGGCTCTGATCAAGTACCATGTCTCAGAGAAGATCCGAAGTCTCATCCTTGACTATTTCAACAAATATTACAACTATTTCAACAAATAGTCTGAGTGTGTCATAAGGGACGTCAACATCAACAAGACATTGTCTCAACAAGGGAATCATCACAGGCTGTACAATCTCTTTTTCCCTGTTTGCGATAGTCATGAATATGCTTGTGAAATCTGCAGAAGTGAGGGGGTGCCCTTAGCTCAGTTGGTAGGGCTCAGTCAAGAGTTTAGGTAAGCTCTTCACCTGAAGGACACAACAGCAATGAACTCATCTATTGGCTGTCCACTGCGGGCAGGTCAGGTCTTCTTACAAAAGTCAAGGCCTGGATATATCAGCATGGCGCTAAGGTCTCTTCAGTGGTCGGAATAGGTAGGAAGTGGCGCGCAGAGGAGGCATTTAATAAAGCAGGGGCAAGGTTACAGGATAATATCCTGTTGGGCTCTGTGGCAACTGGGCGGGCCGGACTCTGCTAGAAGAGGGGCTCGTTGGAGCACATTCGGGAAGCAGTTGGCAGTTGGCAGTGTGTGTATCCAAATATAGACACTAAAATTCACATAGAGAAAAATAGGTAAATCGATTAAAAACTGCATGTTTTGAAACTTAAAGCCAAGGTCACTTTTGCCTGGAGAAAGTCTGCGGTTTCTCCATATCTGGTTCTGTTTTAAAGTAAGATTGAATTTTATACCGGACTCTTATTCTGTTCTGGACAAATGGGTTATGAGTGTCAAGCTGTTTTTTTAATGTATCAGAATACAGATAGAGCTTTAGTGGGAGCGGAGATGTAGCTTTGGTAAGATATTCATCTTAATTATGTTGACACAGCCAATCATAGAAATGGGAAGATCTGACCGTTTTATAAGGGATTCTGATTCAGATTTTAAATTGGATTATAGTTCGTAGGAACTATGTAATTGATATGGAGTTATTTTTATTCCTAGATAGGTAAAGCCATGTGGGGAGTTATCAAATGTTTTCCCTATTTGGGGATTGTCCCTCTCAGTCTTTCTAAAAAAATATTAGATTGTGTGCAATTCACCTTGTAACCAGAGATACTCCCAAAAGTCTACAACAGTTTTGTAAGTGATGCTAAGGATTGTGCTAACTGTCTCAAGAAATTAACAATATCATCAGCAAAAAGGCCCAGACGGTGTTCGTAATTAAGTACGGGCCCGAAAGAATTGAGGGCCCATAATTATTACTCTCCACCATACTTTATCTTCTTCTGACTTCTTATTCTTCCGCAAATTAAGTACGGGCCCTCAATGTATTGAGGGCCCGTAATTATTACTCTCCACCATACTTATTCTTTGAGGGGGGCCCGTAATTATTACTCTCCACCATACTTATTCTGACTTCTGACTTCTGACTTCTTCTTATTCTGCCTCAAATTTCTAGCTGCTTCTCCTCCCACACCGTTGCACGCAGACATGCAAAAATTTCACACAACGTGCGTCCCCACCCCGCGGGGTGTGCTATTATACAGTTTTTCCCATTTTCGCTAGGGGGCGCTGTTATGAAGTCCCGACTGAAAGAACTTTGAGAGGCCACGCCCCGCACACCGTAACTCTGATTGACTCGAAATTTCTCACACAGGTGTATGTTAGGGTGCTCTACAAAAAAGCCTCTGGGACCATAAAAAGTCTTCAGGGAATATTTCCCGCTAATTAGCATAAAGTGAAAAACAGCGTGTTATCCACAACTTTCTGCAATTTGACTGTATCAACACCAAATTTCGCGTGAAGCCCCGGGGGACTACAATAAACATACCCGTAAAAGATTAGTAGGACAACTTGAAAAACATGGCCGCCATTGACCAAAAAGTTTACGCAGCGGCGGGGCTTAATAACACGTTGGCCATAACTCCTTAACCATAGGTCCTATCATCATCAAACTTGCTGGGTATGTGCGGAAGTCATGTGGTAGCATGTCCATAGAAGCTTATCGAGATTAACCCATAGGGGGCGCCACAAATGCCCCCTGACTCTGATTGACTTCAAATTTCTTACACATGTACAGCTCATGGTGCTCTACAATATAGCCTCTCGGACAATAGGGGTCAGCCATGATTAATTTTTTCGCCGCCATTGCCCAAAACGTTTACGCAGGGGCGGGGCTTATTAACAAATTGGCCATAACTCCTTAACCATAGGTCCTATCATCATGAAACTTGCTGGGTATGTGCAGAAGTCATGTGGTAGCATGTCCCTCACAGCTTATCGAGATTAACCCATAGGGGGCGCCACCAATTTCACCCGACTCCGATTGACTTGAAATTGATTACACTTGTACAGCTCATGGTATCTCAATATAGCCTCACGGACAGTTTTCAGAATTTCCGCTAGGCAACGACTGAAGACAGTTTGAGAGGCCACGCCCCGCACACCGTAAGTCCGATTGACTTGAAATTTCGCACACGGCTGTATGATAGGGTGCTCTACAAAAAAGCCTCTTGGACCATAAAAGTCAACCTGGAAATATTTTCGGCTAATTAGCATAAACTGAAAAACAGGGTTTTAACCACAACTTTTTTCAGTTTTACTCTATCAACACCAAATGTCTCACGAAGCCCCGGGGGACTATGACGCACATCTCCGAAAAATATCAATAGGATAGCTTGGAAAACATGGCCGCCATTGACTAAAACGTTTACGCAGGGGCGGGGCTTAATTACAAATTGGCCATAACTCGTTGACCGTAGGTCCTATCATCGTGAAACTTGCAGGATACGTGCAGAAGACATGTGGTAGCGTGGCCCTCTAAGCTTGTCGAGGTTAACCCATAGGGGGCGCCACAAATGCGAAAAACGTCATTCACCGATGCAATGTTTGCCAGGCCACGCCCCTTTCCCCCTGACTCCGATCGACTTATCATTTGTCAGACGTGTACAGCTCACGTTGCTCTACGGTAAAGTCTCTCGGACCACGGGGGTCGGCCGTGATTTTTTTCCTTCAAAATCTCCGCGGGATTTCTAGTTTCTAGCTGCTACTCTCCACACCGTTACACGCAGACATGCAAAAATTTCACAGAACGTGCGTCCCCACCCCACGGAGTGTGCTATTATACAGTTTTTTGAATTTCCGCTAGGGGGCGCAGTTATTAAGATGAACCAAGTTTGAGAGGCCACGCCCCTCACACCGTAAGTCCGATTCACTTGAAATTTCTCACACAGGTGTATGTTAGGGTGCTCTACAAAAAAGCCTCTGGGACCATAAAAGTCCGCCTGGGAATATTTCCCGCTAATTAGCATAAACTGAAAAACAGGGTTTTAACCACAACTTTCTCAAATTTTACTTTAGCAACACCAAATTTCTCACGGAGCCTCGGGGCACTATGACACACATGCCCGTAAAAGATTAGTAGGACGACTTGAAAAACATGGCCGCCATTGACCAAAAAGTTTACGCAGGGGCGGGGCTTAATAACAAATTGGCCATAACTTCTTAACCATAGGTCCTATCATCATCAAACTTGCTGGGTATGTGCAGAAGTCATGTGGTTGCATGTCCCTCGATGCTTATCGAAATTAACCCATAGGGGGCGCCACAAATTCCCCCTGACTCCGATTGACTTGAAATTTATTACACTTGTACAG
The DNA here is from genome assembly GCA_026122265.1 of Ammodytes dubius. NCBI lineage: Eukaryota > Metazoa > Chordata > Actinopteri > Uranoscopiformes > Ammodytidae > Ammodytes > Ammodytes dubius. The sequence goes on from CM047524.1 coordinate 3,680,442, forward strand.
CTCGTGGTGCTCTAGTCTACAATATAGCCTCTCGGACAGTTTTTTGAATTTCCGCTAGGGGGCGCTGTTATTAAGCCCCGACTGAAGAAAGTTTGAGAGGCCACGCCCCACACACCGTAATTCCGATTCACTTGAAATTTCTCACACAGGTGTATTTTAGGGTGCTCTACAAAAAAGCGTCTTGGATCATAAGAGTCAACCTGGAAATATTTTCGGCTAATTAGCATAAACTGAAAAACAGGGATTTATCAACAACTGTGTCAAGTTTTACTCTATCAACACCAAATGTCTCACGCAACCCAGGGGGACTATGACGCACGTCTCCGACTCTGACTAAAACGTTTATGCAGGGGCAGGGCATAATAACAAATTGGCCATAACTAATTGACCATAGGTCCTATCATCATGAAACTTGCAGGATACGTGCAGAAGACATGTGGTAGCATGGCCCTCTAAGCTTGTCGAGATTATCCATAGGGGGCGCCACAAATGCGAAAACCATCATTCAAAAATGCAATGTTTGACAGGCCACGCCCCTTCCCCCTGACTCTGATTGACTTATTATTTGTACAGCTCATGGTGCTCTACAATAAAGCCTCTTGGACCATAGGGGTCAGCATTGATTTTTTTTCTTCCCTAATTTACATGCCCGTACTTTCAAAATCTCCGCGGGATTTTCTAGTTTCCAATTGTAACTCCTGTTATTAAAAGGTGAAGTAAGCGATTTATTTATGTTAATATAAGTGTTAAATTGCTCTTTATTCATACAGTGATTAAGTTAAGTTACTTTATTAGTCAATGGTTGGTTACATTGAAATTTGTCTTTTCGCATACCCCCTCTCAAGTTACCACACTTCGGAGGGGGTCAGAGCGCAGGGTCAGCCGCAGTACAGCGCCCCTGGAGCAGTTTGGGGTTAAGTGTGTTAAGTGCAAATGGATCTGAGATGATGCTAGATAACTCGCTGCTTGAAGACCACTGTGCATTAATGTGGTGACTTGGGGACGAGGGAGGGGACTGCTTAATGCAGTCACTGACAGGAAGTTAGCTGAACTGACCGTTCTGCTTACTGAACCTTTAACCCATTGATAACTATGGCAATCTAGGATACATGTCCTTATCTCCTGAGGGTTTTCTGAAAAAATACTACAAATTGTCAACGTCTACCAAAATCTTAATATCTAAGCCTGTGTAGCACATTGAAACATGATATAAAAGACATTTAAAAGGTAAGGTTCACAGGTTTTATTAAAACATTCTCCATTAGCACTTACTTACCAACACATTTTTCTAAAAATCGTCAAAATTAGATGGGGGAAAAAAACAAGAATAAATTATATAAAATATTTAAAAATAATGTGCTAAAAGAGGTTATAATCCTGCATGGATAGTAGTGACTGAGTGTGCAGTGGAAGGAGAAAGATAGACAGATAGAGGGAGGAAGAGATAGCTTTATTTTATCATTTAGTTCAGTTATCACTGGCACCATAAATCCGACTTCCCAGTACAATGCAGACTGACTCCCGCTGTCGGGAGCCAATCGGCTGGTCCAAACAGCTGTATAAGACGGAGATGAAAACGAAACTGAAATTTAACTATCGCCTGGCTGGGCTGAATTTGAGTTGGAGCAGCCAAATATAGCCTAAATTAATAAATATTGTTAATAAATAGAAGTAATGTGTTGTGTGATTTTTGTCAGCAGCCTACAGTAGACCTAATTTCTGCGCTCCGAACGCCACTAACTGTTCTGTTATACACTAACGCCAATCAAGTGAACACACAGCCGGCTTATTTATTTATTTATTTTTATTGACGTGATTTTTGGCAAACCACACAACATGTGGGTGGTCACATGGTTTTAAAACATCTACAAAATCCACCTCATGTGTATTTGAACCAAAGACAGTGCATTCCATACTGCATGCGCCATGAAAATTAGATAAAACAACAATGCTGCGCTACTCAGCAGCTGGCATGAGCTACAATGTTGCGTCGCGCAACAGCCGCATCAATGGGTTGAGGGGTGAAATCTGATTGTCATTGCTAGGGGTCCGATCGACAGGACAAATAAGAGGGGTGACAATGGGCAATTGTAATCCCCTTATTGTGTTTGTCAGAACTTCAGCAGTGGGATTGTTGTAGAGCAATTTTAGATGATTTAATCCGGCCCGCTTGTAGAGCACACATTTCTGAGCATTTAAAAAAAAAGTAAGTCTCTAGCCCATTCCTGTGAGGAGATATGAATTTTTAAAGAAATAACCAAAATGCTCACTCCAGCCGCTAGGGGGCAGCCAAAATAAAAAATAAAAAAGTTTTTAGCAACGTGGGAAATGGTAAATGGCAATCTTGCTTCACCGCTATTAATGTTTCCTCCAGTGCTTTATGGCAAAGTAAAAACCAAAATAAATAAATAATTAAATAAATATTATTATTTTTAGAGCTGAACAATTAATTTACTAGCAAGCGCGATGTGTCTGCGGCTCTGCGCGCGCGAAACGAGCAGGAGCATGCTAGTGTAGGCCTACAAGATATATTTCCTAATTTTCCATGCTGCTTTATTTTTATGTTTTAAATTGGGAAAAACGAATTTCAAAACAACCAATAAGCTCTGTATTTAAAAATAAATCAAAACAGTAGAAGTTGCACTTTTATTTAATTTAATTTTGTACTGTCTGCATGTTTGCACAAAATGTGTCCCTGTAAAAAATTGGACAACTGTACGGTCAGTGCCTGTTGTATTTGTGTATTCAAATAAACAGTTTATTTCATTACTGCGTATTGGCATCTTTGAGCAAAATACCCCTCCTATTCCCATGGCCAGCAGCAACCTTTACTAAGACATTTCCTGGGGGGTACAGAGATCCCTTGTGATCCGTGATAATGTAGGTTACAAATGTAGGCTGAGTGATAAAGCATATTACTGAAAAACAAAGCTAGAGATTTGGAGTTGACATATGTACGTTATTTTGCCATTATTTTACTGGTCTGGCCCACTTGAGATCTGAGAGGCTGTATGTGGCCCTTGAACCAAAATGAGTTTGACACCCCTGGTCTACATGAACTAGACTTGGAAGGAGATTGTCCAGCCTCTTTGCTGTGATTTTGGCTATAAGCTTTGCATCAGCATTTAAAAGTGATATGGGTCGATACGATTCATATTTAGATGGTGGTTTACCAGGCTTCAGAAAGAGAATATGGAAAGGAATTTGTTTTGAATGCATGGGATGAGAAATTAGCCAAGAAGACCTGACCTTGCCGCCTTTTCCTTAACCTGACAACTTCACCTGAAGTTAAATGTGTCTCCTGTAGTAGGCCTTTCACACCAAAATGAACCAAGAGTCAGTTCCAGGCTGGTGTTGGGGTCAGTTCAAAACTGGTTACAGCCTTATCCCAGTTATGAACCTGTTGGTTTCACATCGACCGGAGACAGCCATGGAGCCGGCAAGAGAGCAACGTCATGACGTCACTGTAAACGTGTGTGTACGTCGCCCGACGCCGCTGCTCTTGTAGCTAACGCTAAAGTTACCGCTAGCTTTAAGCACAACAACAGCGGCGAATACGTCTTATTTTTACACGTGTTAGCTCTCGCTTTGCTTTCTTAACCAAACCGGACCCATACAGCGTATTCTCGCCGGCCAATTTGATCGCTACGTTCGGTAATTATGTTATGTTTACGTCTCGTAGTAGCGGTGTTTTTAAACATGGGCATGAGGTTTTAGTTGGTCTGGTTGGTCAGGATAATCCCTCCCCCGGCCGCTGGCGCAAGCAGTTCACTTCAAACCCTGCTCAATCCTGGGGTATGAGTTGAACCGGTTTTTACGGCCCGGAGCCTGCCCGGAGCAGGCTTTCTGGCGGTGTGAAACCAAAACACTGGCTCTAACTCCGAACTAGCGCCGATTTTGCGGCGGTGTGAAAGGCCTATAAGAGTACAATTTTAGAACCCAAGTGTCAAAGCCTCGTCATAACTTGTTTTAGCTTGACCAATCTACCCAGGCCTCTGACATGATATTTTAGATAGCTGATTAATAGCCATATCACGGTTTATAAAGCAATCTGTCAAAAGGGACCATCCTGTATCTGGGTGGCTGTATTACCGTTTGCATTCTATTTTTACAAGAGAGGTTCAAAAACAGGTCAAAATAATTAAAAGACAAGTTCAAGATTCAAGATTCAAGATTACTTTATTTTGTCCCGAAGGAGATTTGTCTTAGACGTACAGACTGCTGCATAACACATAACACAACAAGACAATAGAAAAATAGAATAAAACTATATAGAAAAATGCAGTGCCTAGCACACAAGTGCTGACAGTGCAATGATAAAGTGCATACATACATACAGACATACATACATGCATACATACAGATCCACAAATCGCATTCTACTAACGGCCTGAGTTCAACAGAGTAACGGATAGTGGAATGAATGAAAATTTATACCTGTTCAAATATCTTTTCTTGCATTTAACTGGGACTCTGTACCGTCTGCCTGAGGGTAACAGGTCGTACTCAGAATGTAAGACATGAGAGGGGTCTGCAATTATTTTCCTAGCCTGTCTAAGTACTGTTTCCTCAAATATTGCTTGGAGAGTGGGGTGCTCCCTCACTCCCATCACTTTCAATGCTGTGAGAACCAATCTGTTGATTTGAGTCTTCCACTTCACAGTTAAATTACCAAACCAAACAGAGATTGCATAGCGAATTATACTTTCGATCACCGAACGATAGAAAAGCAGCATCACCTTCCTTTGGACACCAAACACCCTGAGCCTTCGTAAAAAGTGAAGTCGCTGCTGGATCCTAGAGCACACACTATTTACATGGACACTCCAGGATAAGTTATTGTCAATATGCACGCCCAAGTATTTGTACGAATCAACCTGAGCAATGTTAGCATCTTGAATAAGTAACAGAGTGTGGTCCCCCACATGACCTGGGTCAAACACCATTTCTTCAGTTTTTTTTGTGTTAACTGTGAGGTGATGGTCCTCACACCACCGTACAAAGTTGTTTACCTCCTGCTTATAAACAAGGGTGTTCGTATCATTATCCATAAGACACAGAATGGCAGTGTCATCCGAGAATTTAATAAAAGAGACACTAGGATGCCTACTGATGCAGTCAAGTTGAATGACAGACAAACAGACACACAAAAGAAAAACACAAAAAGCAACCGCAACAGTTTGCAAGACCTGCAAAACAACCACAGTTAACAACTGTGTCAACAACCTAGCGACTGCCTAGATAGGCAGGCGTTCTACAGTCTAAACTAAATTAGTATACCAACTTCTTTGGCTTTTGTTGATCCTGCAAAATGGAGCAACGGAAATAGAACTAACTTGATCTACGCATTATCCTTGACTATTAGTCATTTAAAGACCCTTTAAATATGCCGGATTTCTTATGAAACTAAAATTGTAAACGTTCTCTTGCTCAGGTTTTCACTTAGATTATTAATTGTACTTTTTAGCACACACTAGTTGCAAATAATAGGTTATATTTTTCTGCCTCTTAATATGGTTGCTTTAAACCAGGGGTTTTCAAAGTGAGAGAGTGAGCCCCCCCTCAGAGAACACATTTCAAAAAAACATTCTAAATCCCTGTGTGTTTTGAAATATCTTTTAATTATTTTACAAATTTAAACATATTTTGGAAACATTCTAAAAAAAATTGTGCGTTTTTAAACACATTTTTTAATACACTTTTACATCTTAATCCAGTGTTTTAATCCTGCTTCCTTTAAGCATGGATAGTAGTGACTGAGTGTGCAGCGGAGTGAGCAAGATAGGCAGACAGACTTGTCCAAATTATTGACTAGTTAAATGTCATTCACACACCCAGTGTTTTTTCGCTAGTGCCTCCATTGTCCTGTTGGAGGAAAACAGTAGCCAGTGGAGAAACAGACGCTCCGGGAGATTTTTTTTCACCTTTTTAAAGTGAAATGCATGAATCTGGTGCACTTTGAGAGGAAAATTAAGAGGCTAAATATGAGGAAATTTGTGTGAACAAATAATTTGGAGACACTGGGTCTGATGAATTAGAAGATATTGAAGAAAGACACATGGATTTTCCATAAAAATATTAGTTTAAAATAAAAAAATGTACGCAGGGTCCTCTGGGTTGGACTTGGTGCTCTTTTTCTTTAACGAGACCTATTTCTCTGTAATATAATGAATGCATTTAAATGCAGTGAGAGGAACGAAGCAGAATAACTCTTGTCCAGCTATGCCGTGATCTTAATATAAAAAAACACAAACTCAAAAAAAAAAATCACATATTCATCCGGGGCCTATATTTCTAAATGAGAATAATTGCCATTGTGATTTGTGAAGCAACACTTATTTGCATTGAATTAGAAAAGAGGACATTTTAGAAAAATTCACTGAATTATAAGGGCAGTGCGATTTTGCACACTAACATACTAAGGTAGAAATTACATTATTTGAATTTAGTCGGTTGTGAACAATGGAGAGAGGGCGACTAACTATTAGTCCTGAGGTATAAAGAACTTATAAGATGTATCTAACTTGTGGGAAAATTTCTCTAAGGGTATTAATTTAATTTGAATTTGCTATACAAATCATGTATTAACACTTTATCTAATTATAATGCATTCATTCCTCATAATGTTTGGGCCCCAATAGTTTAGCATTTTGGTGAGCCGGAAAACAGTGTCATCATACACAATTTTATATTTGACTGATTTTAATTTATTTAGAATACTTGTAACTGTTTTAGGTGTTTTAGCTGTTTAAGGTTGATTAAGATATGTTTGTTTCTGGGATATTTTTCTTGTAATTGCTGTATGTGTGTCTCCTGAAATGTTATCTTGTGCTCAGTTTCATATGTTTCTTGGTTTTCTCTTTGTGTTGCAAAGTTAAAATTAATCAATCAATCACCTACCTATACTTTAAGGCAAGTGCCTGTCAGAGTTGCGTGTGTCACTTCTTTGAATGATCACTTAAGTCTCTCATGCCACCAGTGGCATTTAGACGACCCCGGCTACCCTGTGTGGCACGTTGGCTATTCTCCGGCAATGACATCACTGAGACAGACTCAGTGTCAGACAGAAAACTGTTGCTCCAGTCATTACTCCAGCTGCAGAGACAGGAAGGGGTCAGAAAGGTTTCAGACAGGCCTCTTTATTAAATAACTGCCACTATAACTGCAGAATAAGGCGTCACCACAGCAACCAAAACAGAGATGTCGAGACAGTATAAATCCCCCCCCACCCCCCCACACGTGTAATTTGTGCATGTTTATAAATAATTCCTTAAGAAGGTATGAGAGTGTCAGTACCAATGCCTATGTTTTAAGATGCTATAAGGTGTCAGAGTTCTGCCTCCTCCTGATGGACTTGTCAGAAAAATAATAGGTGTTTTTCAGCCGGTGATGGTGTAACAGCCGGAGTTTATTGAGAGTTTTGCCACTATTTGGCGTTTCCTTGTGTTTAGTGTGTAGTGTAGTGTAGTGCACATTAGTAGTGTAGTGTGGATGTGAAGAAAATATCGCTCCACCACCTGAGTTGGTGTAGCAACCTCGGCCAATGTTCTTGTATGTACATGAGTAATAGTGCTGTGTCAGCATCATCAGCCACAAAGAAAAGTGAAATGTTAACCCAGGATGTGCTAGCCCAGCTGGATGAAGCCTTTCATAAGGCACATGTGTAGGCTTAGCTGTGGATGAGTCCACTGAGGTGTGTGACAATGCTCAGCTGTTAATTTATGTAAGGTTTTTCAACAAAGACAATAAATAGTTTTGTGAAGATGTGTTAGGTGTAACTCCCCTTCAGACCAGCACAACAGGAGAGGACATTTACCTGGCCATTAAGGAGATGTTAACAAAGCGAGGAATAAAGCCAAAACGAGTGGTTTTAAAAACCACAGATGGAGCCCCATGGAAATGGAAAGAGAAAAGGAGCTGTGGCAGGAATGGAAGAGGACAATCCTGAGCTCATTTCCTTCCACTGTATCATACATCAATATGTCCTGTGCTCCACCCTGTCAGATGAGCATGCTGAAGTGATGAATACAATGATGAAGATGATTTTCTCAGGGCATCCTCTTCCTATCAGCACCGCCTGCTCAGGGAATTCATGAGAGAATTGAATGCAAATGCTCATGATCTTTTGCACAACAATGTGAAATGGCTGTGTTAGATGTTAGAGCACTTTGGTCCATCAGAAGGGAAGTCGCAGCTTTCTTGGAAGACCTGAGAAGTCAGTCTCTTTTTGAAAGATGAGAAAAGGATGGATAACGTGGCCTTTTTGGTTGATATCACTGCACACCTTAATGACCTTAATTTGAAGCTACAGGGCAAGGACAATACAATTTGTGAACTGATGACAGCTCTCCGCTCCTTTCAGAGGAAACTTGAGGTGTTCAAGGAATACCTGTAGGGAGACTGTGCACACTTTCCAGCGTGCAGGAACAGGTTCAGGGACAGAGAGATGTGTCTTCTTTTGGTGACTCTGTTGATAAGCTGATTGTAAACTTCCGCAAACGTTTTGACAGCTTCCACTTTGGACAGCAGCTCACCTTGTTCATTCAGAACCCATTTCTCATCACATATGTCAGTGGTTTCGCAAAGGAAGTCGCACAGCACTTCAAGTGGGCAAATGCTGGGCCTCTCCAGGTGCAACTGCTTGATCTCCAAGCAGATGCGGCACTAAAAGAGCAGTTTGGAAGAACTGACACCGCCACGTTTTGGCTCCAAATGGTCTCTGAGACCTCTCCGGGAACCATCACCTTATCGTGGTGGAGAGGTTTGTGTGCCCCTGTGAACCTGAGAGCTGTGTTGTCCGGAGCCTAGTGCTCCTGGTAGGGTCTCCCAAAGCAAAGTGGTCTCAGGTGAGGGGCCCGACTAAGAATGGTTCACAAAGACCTCATGGAAGAACACAATAGAGGAAGAGTGACCCTGCCCGGAGGAAAGCCCGGGGCCCCCGTCTGGAGCCAGGCCCAGAAAGGGGGCCCGCCTGCGAGCGTCTGGTGGCCGGGTCTGCCACTGGGCCCGGCCGGGCACAGCCCGAATAAGCTACGTGGCAACACACTCCTCTGCAACTGATGGGCCCACCACTCATCAGAGGAACCGCTGGGGTCGGGTGCGCTGCCTTAAGGGTGGCAGTGAAGGGCGGGGACCAGGACGGACCAGACCCGGGCGGCAGAGGCTGGCTTTGGGGACGTGGAACGTCACCTCGCTGTGGGGGAAGGAGCCGTAACTGGTGAGGGAGGTGGAGCGCTACGAATTAGATCTGGTGGGGCTTACCTCCACGCACAGTCTTGGCTCTGGAACCGTACTTCTGGACAGGGGTTGGACTCTATTCTTCTCTGGAGTTGCCCAAGGTGTGAGGCGCGGGGCTGGTGTGGGGATACACACGAGCCCCCGGCTGGGCGCTACTACGTTAGAGTTTACCCCGGTGGACGAGAGGGTCGCCTCCCTACGCCTCCGGGTTGTGGGGGGGAAGACTCTGACTGTTGTCTGTGCGTACTCACCGAACAGCAGTTCGGAGTATTCGGCCTTCTTGGAGACCCTGAACGGAGTCCTGCATGGGCTCCGGTAGGGGACTCCATAGTTCTGCTGGGAGACTTTAACGCGCACGTGGGCAATGATGGAGACACCTGGAGAGGCGTGATTGGGAGGAACGGCCTCCCCGATCTGAACCCGAGTGGTCGTTTGTTGTTAGACTTCTGTGCTGGTCATGGTTTGTCTATAACAAACACCATGACTCTGGACAGACCTGGTAAGCCCAAACGAGTAGTGCGGGTGAACTGGGAACGTCTGGCGGAGGCCCCTGTTAATTTGCACCTCCGGCAGAGCTTTTCTAGCATCCCTGTGGAGGTTGGGGGCATTGAACTCGAGTGGTCGATGTTCAAAACTTTCATTGCTGAAGCTGCGGCAGGCAGCTGTGGTCTCAAGGTCTTAGGTGCCTCAAGGGGCGGTAACCCTCGAACGCCGTGGTGGACCTCGGTGGTCAGGGAAGCCGTCCGACTGAAGAAGGAGTGCTTCCGGGATATGTTATCTCGGGGGACTCTTGAGGCAGTTGCAAGGTACCGACAGGCCCGAAAGGGCTGCAGCCTCTGCCGTGTCAGAGGCAAAGCAGCCGGTGTGGGAGAAGTTCGGAGAAACCATGGAGAAGGACCAAAGTGTTTCTGGAAGACCGTCCAGCACCTCAGGAGGGGGAAGCGGGGAACCATCCAAGCTGTGTACAGTAAGGATGGGACGCTGTTGACCTCAACTGAGGAGGCAGTCGGTCGGTGGAAGGAGCACTTTGAGGAACTCCTGAATCCGACTAACACTATGTTGGAGGCAGAGCTGGAGGCTGATGGGGAGATCATCGTCAATTTCCCTGGTGGAAGTCACTGAGGTAGTCAAACGACTCCACAGTGGCAAAGCCCCGGGGGTTGATGAGATCCGTCCAGAAATGCTGAAAGCAATGGGTGTGGAGGGGCTGTCTTGGATGACACGCCTCTTCAACATTGCGTGGAAGTCGGGTACAGTGCCGAAGGAGTGGCAGACCGGGGTGGTGGTTCCTATTTTCAAAAAGGGGGACCAGAGGGGACACTTCTCAGCCTCCCCGGCAAAGTCTACTCCAAGGTGCTGGAAAGGAGGGTTCGGCCGATAGTCGAACCTCAGATTGAAGAGGAACAATGCGGATTCCGTCCTGGCCATGGAACAACGGACCAGCTCTTCACTCTCGCAAAGATCCTAGAGGGAGCTTGGGAGTTTGCTCATCCAGTCTACATGTGTTTTGTAAATCTGGAGAAGGCTTATGACCGGGTTCCCCGGGAGATACTGTGGGGGGTGCTGCGGGAGTATGGGTTGAGGGGGTCCCTTCTCAGGGCCATCCAATCTCTGTACATTCAAGGCAAGAGCTGTGTCCGGGTTCTCGGTAGTAAGTCGGACCCGTTTCCGGTGGGGGTTGGCCTCCGCCAGGGCTGCACTTTATCAACAATCCTGTTTGTAATATTCATGGACAGGATATCAAGGCGTAGTCGTGGTGGGGAGGGGTTGCAGTTTGGTGGGCTGAGGATCTCATCTCTGCTGTTTGCGGATGATGTGGTTCTGATGGCATCATCGGCCTGTGAGCTTCAGCTCTCATTGGATCGGTTCGCAGCCGAGTGTGAAGCGGTTGGGATGAGGATCAGCACCTCTAAATCTGAGGCCATGGTGCTCAGCAGGAAACCGATGGATTGTCTACTACAGGTAGGGAATGAGTCCTTACCCCAAGTGAAGGAGTTCAAGTACCTCGCTAAATGCACTTTTTAAATGTGTTCTAACATATCCATGGGTCCACGGTGTGCCTAGAGACTGCCAAAATATTTAAAAAAATAACAATCTCTCCTGTTCTCACTCTCACCTTTTCTGAAACCCCCACCCCTCCCCCCCAAATATACTCCAGTCAGAATTTTCCCCTTTTCTGACCTCACAAACTGGAAAGCCAGAAGCTTCCACTGTGCAGCCCACACCCCTATTTCTTATTGGTCCACGGCCCTGACAGACAGAGGGCGAGGCGTATCTGGCTTCGCTTCCGGACAGGGGGCGGGGGCAGCTAAAAGATTGTATATTTACGAGAGGAGCTGCAGCTCTTTTTAAAAAATAGGCCATTGTGAGATTAGCTGAACATCAGCATAGCCTACAATAAATTATCTGAAAGTTTTTTTCAGCAAACAATTAAAGAAAAACGTATTAGGGACCACTAAGACCATATAATATGGTGTATAATAGTACCGAAAAGTGTATAATATGGGAGCTTTAAGGGAAAACACATTGTATTTGTTTCAACTATTGAGTTATTTGTAAAACAGCATGCTAGTGTAGGCCAACAAGATTTATTTTCAGAATTTTCAATACTGCTTTATTTTTATGTAATTGGGAGATACATGTTAAGCGTATGGTCCATTATTTGTATTTATTGTGTCTGCATAATATTGCACCAAAACAGTAGAAGTTTAATTTTAATTGTATTTTGTACTGTCTTCATGTTTGCACAAAATTTATACCTGCACATAGCAAACACATGGTCCAGCAAGTGTCCATTCCAAGGGTGTAGATCTTATGTTATCCCGGTGCCCAGGTAATATAATATAATCTCACTGCTTCCAGATATTCTGCTAAATATTCCCGTTGCATCTATGGTCCTGACCAGTGTTGGGAATAACGCCATTTAAAATAACGGCGTTAGGTAACGCCGTTATTTTTTCAGTAACGGGGTAATCTAACTAATTACTTTTTCCGTCGTTACAACGCCGTTATCGTTACTGAATGTTAAATGTGGTGCGTTACTGTGAATTGATTGAATAAACTGTGTAATCCGAGCGCACCCCTGGCTCCATACTACACAAACTGCTAGTGAGGAGACCGGGTGGGTTAACAACGAGAGAAGCGATTGTTATTTCTTATAGTGTTTTAAGATGTGTTTTATTCAGTGTGGATGACATTATAACTGTCAGTTAGCGCCGTCACGTCAGTCAGCCGCGGAGCGCTGTTTAGTGAAGTTTCTTTTTCTTTCTCTCTCTGTTGTGTGAGCGTGCGCGTTGCCGCAGTAACCACCTATCAATCCACGGTTGAAACGTGCTCTCCCTGAGTTCTTTTGCATCGCCCTTGGCCGCGTTTCCCAGATTCGTTAAGAGCCTCTTTGGGCTAAGTACTTCTTTGGAGCGCTCTTAAGAACGCTGTGAAAGAAGAATGCGTTTCCCAGATGCGTTCTTAGCGAAAGTAGCTCTTTCACTAAGACAGAACTGAAAGACGGAGCTGACCCACTCTTTCAACCTTCTTAGCGACCAAATCGTCAGATCATGCCGCGTCAGGGAAATTTATTTCCTCCACTTTTCGAAATAATAAAACAATGCTCAATGCGGACCACTGGCGCAAGAAACATAAACTAATAGTAGAGAAAAAAAATGTTTTAATGAATTAGACGTTTACGTTTTCCACACACACGTGAGTTTATAGTACTACTACACATACACAAAAAACATCAACAACCCTGTGGCATTTCACAGATATCAAAGAAACAGATTTAATTGAACTCAGCTGAACCTCATTCAGAGCGGCTCCACCTGCTAAAGGCGTTGCCAAAGTCCGCGCGTGTGAGAAACCATGGCTGCAATACAACACCTTCTCGCTGCGAACCAACAGCCTCGCCGTGCGCGAAGCCAGACGGTTTACATAAATGCATCCGTGCGTCTGCACTTCTCCCCACTGGACGTGCTATCAGACCGGGCCGTCCAGGCAAAGTACAGGCTGCCCCGTGCGGAGATCCAACGGCTGATCACTCTGGTGTCTCCACACATCCAGAGCAACCCGCTGCCAATTTTGCCTAATTCAATTAGCATAAACTGAAAAACAGGGTTTTAACCACAACTTTCTCAAATTTTACTTTATCAACACCAAATTTCTCACGGAACCCCGGAGGACTATGACACACGTCACCGAAAAATATTAGTAGGATAGCTTGAAAAACATGGCCACCATTGACTAAAACGTTTACGCAGGGGCGGGGCTTAATAACAAATTGGCCATAACTAATTGACCATAGGTCCTATCATCATGAAACTTGCAGGATATGTGCAGAAGACATGTGGTAGCATGGCCCTCTAAGGTTGTCGAGATTAACCCATAGGGGGCGCCACAAATGCGAAAACCATAATTCCAAAATGCAATGTTTGACAGGCCCCGCCCCTTTCCCACTGACTCTGATTGACTTGAAATTTCTTACACATGTACAACTCATGATGCTCTACAATCAAGCCTCTTGGACCATAGGGGTCAGCCATGATTTTTTTTCTTCCCTAATTTACATGACCTGAAATTCAGTCAAGTGACTAGTCTACTTTGTGGATTTCCAACCTATCATCACCAAACTGTGTATACAGCATCAGGGGACCAACATACACTTGGGACTCGAGTTCGGAAAGCCCACGGCGGAGGTTCGTAGAAGCTTTCGAGCCCGGCCGACGGGCGGGGTGCCGCCGACGCGGGGATTGGCGGCCTGCGCAGGGCTGCCCGTACTTTCAAAATCTCTGCGGGATTTTCTAGTTTCTCTTGCTATGTCGTCATAGCGAGAGAAGCCACCTCCCCCCACATTAAGAACCAGGAACTTCCACTGTGCAATAGTCTATGATAAACGATAGTTACGTATGTAACTACGGTTCTATGAGTTCCTACTGACCGCCAGAGGCGGTGCTTACAGCACTGGATGTTCCATCGCGCGCATGCGCAGGTCGAGATCTTTATACCAACAAAGTCACCTGTGACACCCGGGTGACTCCGGGAATGTCTATATATTCCGGAAGTCACCAGAGGTTCTGTTCCAACTGGATCTTCTCGCGGTGTCTGAGAAGTCTGAGTGACAGAGAACTCTGGCGGTCATCCGGAACTCATAGAACCGTAGTTACATACGTAACTATCGTTCTATTTCGTTCCTACTGACCGCCAGAGGCGGTGCTTACAGCACTGGATGACTTATACCAAAAAGTTCACGAAGAGTACTCATCAATTAAGGGCTTGCAGCCATCAACAAGACAGCTGTCATCCCACCGGATGAGGTGCAGCAACATTTACTCTGTAGAGCCGCGCAACGTACATGATGAAGATCATGTAGCCGTGGCGCAAATGTCCTGCCGTGAAATCCGCTTCAAGGCAGCCCATGATGTAGCCATACTCCTGGTAGAGTGGCACTCAACGGCCAAGGCATGGGGAGCCCCTGTGCTCTATATGCATTCAAGACCACATCCACAAGTCAGTGGGAGTGTCTCTGTTTGGACAGGGCAGCCCCCTTCCTGCGGCTCCCATAGCAGACAAAGAGGTATTTGTCTTACGCAAGCTGGTTGTTGCCACAACCTATGCCCCAAGCGCCCGCACCGGGCACAGTGGGTCTGACATTCTTTCTGCACCCCCTGGTGAGCCCAGGGGATTGAAAGCAGCCAACTCGATCGATTGGTTTACATGGTGGGGAGACAATCGTTTGGATAGGAAGGATGGATTTGGCGAGAGCACCACTCCTGACCCTTCTACATGCCAGAGCAAGCATGCCTGGCTCACTGACAAGGCATGGAGTTCACCGACCGATTGCAGTCGCAATGGCAAGGAGGAATGCCGTCTTCATAGACAGCCGCGTCAGGTCTGCCTGACTCAGCGGCCCAAATGGGGGTAGTCCTAAGGCCCTCAGGACTACTTGCAAGTCCCATGATGGTGCCCTCAGGGGTCATGGTGGCTGAATGAAGCCTCTGGCCTCCCTTCAGAAACTGCCTGACTAGGTAGTGGGACCCTACCGTCTGGTTATCCACCCCTGCACATGTGTGGCCGACATCGCAGCCACATAGACGCACAGGGTGGAAGCAGCTCTCCTGCTGCCCAACACAGACTGCAGAAAGTGTGGTATCACTATCACTGAGCAAGTCCATGGGACTTCGCCATGTGCCATGCACCGCTGTGAAACCAGCTTCCACCTGTTTGCATAGCGCCATGTAGTGGAGAGTGCCCCTGAAGTCAAAAAGGTATGGACCTCTGACTGGTCGCAATACGTCAACAGTGGGTCTTGGCTACCAGAAGCCCCACGCACAGCTGCAGGCGCCCCGAGTTCGGGTGCCACATGTGTCCGCCTACCTGAGACAGAAGGTCCTGTCTCCCTGGAAGGCACCAAGGCTCTCCTTGAGGAGTTTAGTAACGCTGGGATCCATGGCCTTCCTGGCCAATGTGGAGCCACCAAACGTAGGCTGTAACTGCAATGCTGGACCCCATCCAGTGTTGTCAGTAACAAAAGAATTGTAGGAAATGCATAAAGCAGGCTGACTGGCCAAGCGTTAGCCAGAGCATCCTGCCTTAGGGGACTGGTCCTCTCCATCTAGGAGAACCCAGGGGGACAGTGGGTCATCTCTTCGGAAGCAAAGAGATATGCCACCGCCCTGCCATACTTGTCCCAATCATGCCCACCACCTCCGGATGGAGTCTCCACTCCCCGGGGGTGGCCCTTTTCTATCGCTGTGTTCCGGACACCTGGAACTTGGACAGCTTAGATAACGATAATTAGATAATGCTGAGGTCAGCATACTTATCAATCGAAGGAAGAGGCTGTACTCCAGCAGCCTCCATTGCATGAAGTGCTGTAGTAGCTGCTGAACGGTAGCTACGCGCTACGGAGAAAGGCAGGCTCGCATGGCCGCCGACTCGAGCACCAGCTGAGCTGTAATGGTGGCAGGGATGCTGCCACACACTGTTTAATATACTCAGAGCCAGGGACGGCCCAACGGAAGAACCCTTACTGGTACACCTTGCCCAGAAATGCAAAGGGGAGGACCACCTGTGACATTGGGCAGTAGGGACTTGAAAGTAGCATCTTTCAGGGCTATGACACAACCCAGTCCGCCTGAGCGATAGACTGGAGGACCCCTGCAACACGCAGCATGGGGAAAGGAAGAATCGTGAGGCACTGATTCCGCCGTCTTAGTCCAGAACGGGGCGACCCCGCCCCACCTCCTGGTACCTGAACTTCGGTCGAGTAGAACCTACCGAGCATCGAGTAGCACCCCCAAGGACTCTGGGGGAGGGCGGAGGCTGGACGCCGACCTCCTGGCGCCTGAAATGCAGCTGTAGCGCAGTGTACGGCGCTGTACAGAATGTGCTGAGAAGCACTGGCCCCTTGATTGTCCACCTGAACGTGGTTGAGGCTATTGGCACGGGGTACCACAGAGGTTCCCGGCCTGGAATCAGGCAGAGGTGCACGTCGCAGCGTGCAACTACTGTCTAGCCTGGTCAACCTGAACACTTCGCACCGGGCCTGAAGAGCAGCTGGCCGAACGTCTGGCCTGGGATCACTGGAAGAGAACGGAGGGTCTGTCGACACACCTCCGACTGGGACGACTGCGCCAGCCAACCTTGGCGGCGCGCCACGTCACAGCTGACATCAACCTGCCTAGCCCTTTTCTTGTGAAGCGACCTTGGGTACCTTGAAAGGCGCGATATAAATTCAAATTATTATTATTATTAGCTCCCTAAGTCATAATGCAAGGTCTGCAGTGAAGCATCACTGAGGGTCCATGCTGAGTGACCAGCACCTGACCCCTGTATGGTTTGCGACCGAGCCAGGACTGTGTGAGAAAGCAAATTCCCAGATGGCCCACACAGGCAGCAATGTCGTAACTCCTAGTAAGGATGTCGCCTGAAATCCGGCACTGGGGCCGAGGGCAGCGCACATCGGCTCTCAGAGCCTCGTCTGGGGAGACAACCAGGGATGCTATAGCAGGCTCAATCGGAGCTAACCAGTCCGAGCCCTAACTATCAGCATTGTGCATGGCTGCCAGAGCTCTGCTGTCACTAGTTTGATGGGAGAGAGCCCTTAAATCTGGCCAGCATCTACGGAGCTCAGCGGAATAAGGCTCAGAGGGAGGCACACATAAACGGAGGATTGAGGGCCTGCCGAAAGAAGGCATTCGTGGGTGCAGATGAAACCAGAGCTTCATCTAACCCCATACTTGCGAGTCACGGACAGACACTGACCTTCAGCCGAGCTGCCCACCTCCAAGAGGTTACAACCATGAGCTGGTTGGAGGCTAGTAGAAGAGCCTCTACCTAGCAACTTAAGTGCCTGAGACATGAAACTACAGTTCATGCGTGGGTTATCTGACAGCGCTTCCCTCAGGTGCTCAACCCTGAGACCTGCAGGGCACTTGTCATGGCCATTCCCCCCTGTATGGAGGTCATGAAGGCGTAAGCTGGCCACTGTTGAGCCAACAAAATATGCATCTGACTAAGGTATGCAACCGGGCTTCAGGCGAGAGCAACCGAACCACGGCGCGACACCGCCAGAATAATACAGTGGCGGTGCAAAACTATAGCGCCCACTGGCGAGCAAATTACAGTCGCCTGCACAGACACGACACCCGTGTGACAGCTAAATAGCACAGTGAAGGCGACCCTTGGAAACCCAAGACGCTCCCTGGCGAGCAACCAATGTATGCAACCGGGCTTTAGGCGAGAGCAACCGAGCCTCGGTGCGACACCCATGGACATATAAGAAGGGCGATACCGCTAGAATAATACAGTGGCGGTGTAAAACTACGCCCACTGGTGAGCAAGTTACAGTAAACATGCTAGAATTTAGCCAAAAGTCGAGCCAGCTAAATATGCATCCGACCAGAGCCGGCCCAAGCCTTCAGGGGGCCCTAAGCGAAATATGATTAGGGGGCCCCTCTCCAATGTTAGCGCTGCTGAAACTATAGATCTTTGTTAAATATCATTCCCACACCCAGTGTTTTTCCGCTAGTGCCTCTACTGTGTGGCTGTGCAAAATATTAGACAGCCGAGATTCAGACACTCCTAGGGGTGTCCGGGGGTATGCCCCCCGGGAGATTTTTTTAACCTTTTTAAAGTGAAATGCATGAATCTGGTGCACTTTGAGAGGAAAATTAAGAGGCTAAATCTGAGAAATTTTGTGTGAACAAATAATTTGGAGACACTGGGTCAGATGAATTAGAAGCTATTGAAGAAGACATGGATTTTCCATAAAAATATTAATATAAAATAAAATATTATGGAGGGTCCTCTGGGTTGGGCTTGGAGCTCTTTTTCTTTTACGGGACATATTTCTCTGTAAAATAGTGAATGCATTTAAATGCAGTGTGAGGAACTAAGTAGAAGAACTCTGTTGTCCAGCTACTGTATCTTCTTTTCCACAGACAAGGCTGAAATAGGCTATATACACAGTGCATGGGCAACTGAGGGCAGCCCCATTTCCAATTGTTTTTAAATACACAAAAATGCACATACACACTGTGCATGGATGTGAACGTGACATGATCAGATAATTTTGGATTTCCTCCCAGATGAACTGATTACATTTTTAGGCTATTAATTATCTAGACCAGGGGTTCTCAACCTTCTGCAAGCTGGGCCCCCCCAAAGCTGGGTCATTGCAGTTGGGCCCCCCCACGACCCTGACAACCCCCCCCCCCCCCCCCCCCCCCCACACACACACACACACACACAACGCACACACACACACACACACCACCCTACACAGATAGATAGATAGATAGATAGATAGATAGATAGATAGATAGATAGATAGATAGATAGATAGATAGATAGATAGATAGATAGATAGATAGATAGATAGATAGATAGATAGATAGATAGATAGATAGATAATCTATTATTGTTATTATCACAAGGGCTAGGCCAGTGGCGCACCTTTGAGTTGAACATTGGGTTTAGGGTTGGGGTCCGGAAATTTCTTATATTTTAACGTTAAATTCTGGTGCACTTTAAAAGCTGATTATGAGATTGTATCAATGAGACACTGGGGAAATGTTTATTTTTTTTAAAATCTCCTTAGAAGAGAAGAAAATAGTAGCCTAAATAGAACATACACAGAATAAATTCTACAATAGGTAAACCTGTTATGAAAAAGCTCCACAAAACAAAGTCTATGATCAATGGGAAACACTGCTGTCTGACAACCCAGTTCAGAGAATGTTTCAACTATTGAGTCTTGGATTTGGAAAGTGGCCAGATTTAGCTCAAAATGCTACCTGCGATTAATGTGCTGTGCAGCCTGAACGCGGAGTTGTGTGTGTCTCAGTGGCGATTCAAGGAAATTTTGACTGGGGGTGGCCAAGGTGGGCCACAGAGCTAGAGTGGGGTGGCCATCGCACCCCTGAATGAATAGCATGTGATATGCTGTACAACCAATTCAAAGATGATTTATAATCCCAAATGCCCAAATCATGTTAGTATCCATTGTAATGTTTGTCAGAAAACTAAACCCTTGAAGGGGGGTCTGGGGGCATCCCCCCAGAAGATTTTTTTGTGTTTTTAACATGTAATCTAAGCATTCTGGTGCATTCTGGCAAAGATAATAAAGGAAAAAGTCAATATTCATTTCAGTTCAGATGAATAGTAAAATTAGCAAGACAACATAACTTGCTAGCAAGAGGGACTTGGCCAGGGTGGTTAAGTCGGCCAGAAAGATCATCGGAGCTGAGCTACCAGACCTGGACTCTGTGTGGGGTGACCGCCTGAAGAGGAAGGCAAGGTCAATAAGTTCTGATATAACCCACCCCTGGACACACCTTGTTTGTTCCCCTACCATCGGGGAAGAGGTACCGCACACTGCGGGCCCGCAACACCAGGCTGAGGAACAGTTTTTTTCCAAGAGCTGTAGCCTCCATCACCCCCCACCCCTCCCCAACCCCCCTAACAAAGTATTAAGAACAACTCTGTAGCAGTAGCTCCCAACACGCACATCTACATTTTTAATCATTATAATTTTTTTTTATCTTCATATGAATTGCATATATGGCACAATATGTATAGGGATAATTTTTAAATCTACATATCACTATTTATATATTTATTTTTAAACCATTTTTGTCATTTGGGCTTTGTTGTTGTGTCATCGTTTTATTTGTCAATTGTCTTGTTTTGTCATTTTTAGATATTGTTGCTGGAGAGTGCCTAACGGCCCCCACACACATCCTACCTCTACTGCGCGTCTACCTCGCGTCTGCGTCTGACTTTTGGTCACAGACTGTGAAATCAACGTAGAGCGAGCACACATCCAACCTCAGACGCACTGCTGAGGCACGTCGGAGGCACGTCTGCAGCGCCGCTCCCCTTCACCTCAGGAGGCTCGCCTATTTTTTTCTGAGAGCAGCGCGTCTCTCTCGCGTCTCTGTGCTTTAACTGATAGAGAAATACTCTGCTGACAGTCATACCAGCAGCATTCACTCTAGTTACACGTTTACCCGGTGTGTTTATTTCAAAATAAAACATCCCTCAGTCGTATACGCGAATAATCCCTTTATTTCACGATTTAATTGTGCAATCAAAATCCGAGGGATTTAAAACCTAATTTTCAATTAGTTCTGGCATTTCATTTTTGGATAAATGACACATATAGAGATCCAATAGGCTATAGTGAAGAAATAAAAAGATCATGATGAGCGCAACAGTTTTCCGTTGCTCTATCTGTGTCTACGGCCTTCTTCTTCCCCGACCACACCCCCTCTCTCTCTCTCCCGTACAAATCAGTAAAGTGTTTTTTGAAATACTCTGCTGAGAGTCATATTGACTTCATACTGGAAGCTTTCGCTGTAGTTTCACCATTTCCTGGTGTGTCCCCTTCAAAATAAAACTTCCAACAAGCGAAAATATGGCAAAACATTTTTTTTTAAATGGCAATGGGGCGCACGGATTACTGTCCAGACTCGATATAAATCATATGCATCATAGATGACATGAAAGAACTTCATTTTTAATGGGAATTATCTATGAAAACTCTATGTAGAAAGATAGGGCTTTTAGAAGCAGCGCTGCAGCAGCAGCAGCTGCTGAGACGTTGCATGTGTGGCCGAGAAAAGTCCGAGAGAGGCAGCAGTAAGGTAACGCGACGCGCTCCAGAGGTAGACGCAGGATGTGTGTGGGGGCCGTAACTGAATTTCGTTGTGCTACAATGACAATAAAATCCTTGAATCTTGAATCTTGAATCTAGCAGCCAGATGCCTAACAACTGGACAGAGGGACGGATGACAACTAGCTTTAGACCAAATATCTTGCTAAAAAAATAAACCTTTATTTATGAAATTCTGCCCTAAGAACATGTTACACTTGCTAACTACAAACTTAAATTTTTTTATTCAGATTTCAAAAATCTGCTGGGACACGTGCCCATACACGTGTATGGGTGGCACGCATGTCACAAGCACACTTATGCTGTTTTCAAGACCTTTGCTGACCAGAGACCAGTTCTAGTGGCCACAGTCCTACCATTAATTCAGTACTTGAAAATTGCAAACTGATCTTATATCAGTGGATTGGAGTGTTTGTGTGATGAACTTGGCAACTACCTATCAAAAAAAGTTAAGAAAGAAAAAAAATACATGTCATCTCTGAACTAGGCTACATATCAGGAAAAAAATTGAAATTACAAAAAAAAAAAAAAAAAAAAAAAAATTAAGATAATTTTTTTTTTTTTTTTCATCCCCCTCGCGCCCCCCCGGTAGAGTGTCCGCGCCCCCCCGGGGGGGCGCGCCCCACCGGTTGAGAACCACTGATCTAGACCAAAACATTTTATTCCTTTTTTTGTATGATAACTCACATTTGCATAATATGATGTTAATATCAAACACACAAACTAAAAAAAAAAAAAAAAAAAAAATGTTTTTGGAGGGGGCCCCCCAGGCAGTCGGGGGCCCTAAGCGGCCGCTTAGTTCGCTTATGCCTCGGGCCGGCTCTGCATCCGACTAAGGCATGCAACCGGGCCTCAGGCGAGAGCAACCGAGCCACGGTGCGACACCGCTAGAATAGTACATTGGCAGTGTAACCATGCCGCCCACTGGCGAGCAAGTTACAGTAGGCTAGGCAATCGAGCTCTGGGCGAGAGCACCCAAGCAACAACGCGACCTGTCGAGCCAATTAAAATGTGTAATCCTAATAAGGTATGCAACCGGGCTTCAAGCGAGAGCAACCGAACCACGGTGCGACACCGCTAGAATAATACAGTGGAGGTGTAACTATGCCGCCCACTGGCGCTAGCAAGTTACAGTAGGCTAGGCAATCGAGCTTTACGAGAGCGCACCCACGACCCCCTAAATAACAATATTCAATTGAATTCAGTTTACTTAAGAAGGGGACAGTGCAAATCAATAAACCACATGATCATCCATGGGTTAAAAAATGCTAGAATTAGCCAAAATGCTATTCTCCATCTGCAGTCCCCTGGCAGTGTCAACAGCTCTTGGTAACCCCAGCCGCCCACTGGAGAGCAAATCAACGAAGGCTATAGGCAATTGAGCCTTAGGCGAGAGCACCCAAGCAATAATGCGCCTTAATAACACAGTGACGGCAACGACGTTCACTAGCGAGCAAATTAAGTAGCCTATGCAGTCAGGCTAAGGCGTGAGCTACCGTGCAACACGGCTATAATAACACAGCGGTGTGAAACTAGCTGCCAACTGGCGACACACTACAGCAGCCTACACACGAGCAACAGTGTGACACGGCTAAAATAACACGGTGAAGGCGATTTAGGAAACTAATTTGTCCACCGGCGCAGCATACAGTGTATACAACAGAATACTAGTGTGTGGCACGGCTCACCCACTGGCAAGCAAATAAAGTAAGCTATGCAACGCAAGGCTTAGGTGAGAGCACACGATTGGTGCGACACAGCTCAAATACAACAGTGAAAGAGACTTCTGACCCGAAGCCGCCCACCTGACGAGCAAATTAAGTAGCCTATGCAACTGCTCTAGGCTACTCACAATGCTACAAAGTACTGTGGCGGCGGCTTGGTACCCCCAAGCCGCTCGCTGTCGATTAAATCAAAGTAAGCAACCGGCCGGGGCGAACGTAGCACCCGATCAACAGTGCAACAATGCTAGAAAGACAATACATTCGAGCATACAATTAGCAACCGGCTTAGCGAAAAACACACAAGCAACGGCGACAATGCTACAAAGTACTGTGGCGGCTCACCTGACGAGCAAATTAAGTAGCCTTTGCAACTGCTCTAGGCACCCGGGCTTAGCGAAACACACAAGCAACGGTGCGAACAAAAGAATAACACGGCGACTGTGAACCCAGCCGCCGCCTGATCTAATCAAAGCAAGGTGGAAAGGTGATATTAGCTTCCGCGGTAGCCTCGGGCTACGCGTAGCCTTCACACTTTACTCACCCCTTACCGGCCGCAGCCAAGTCGAACGAATTGCAAGTCGCAGCCCTTGGTGGTCGAAGTCAAATCGAAGCACCAACCCTTAGGTACGAGCTACTTGCGACAAGCTAGTGGTATATTAGCACACAACAATGTGTGCGACCTGCTAGTCCGCGAGAAAATAGAAGGAACAGAACCTCTGGTGACTTCCGGAATATATAGACATTCCCGGAGTCACCCGGGTGTCACAGGTGACTTTGTTGGTATAAAGATCTCGACCTGCGCATGCGCGCGATGGAACATCCAGTGCTGTAAGCACCGCCTCTGGCGGTCAGTAGGAACGAAATAGAACCCACCACTATTTATTATTGGTCCACGGCCCCCAACTCTTCTGGAAAATGTTTCCAACGACCGCCATATTGTTTTTCAAGATGCCCATAGTTAAGCAAGGCATGCTGAGTGTTGCATAAACCAACACAGAAGCCTTTTGCTCATAATCCACTAACGCTGCCTACCCATTGCAGTCTAATGGGTAGAAATCAAACGGTGAAGCTACTGTTTTCAATGGTTTTAAATTGTCTGACTGTGATTTGTAGCCTTTAGCTCAAGAGTAGCTTTGCAATAGCATCCATCTTTAGTTGCATTTTGATTGTAAACATGTCATTTCGATTAGCTTGTGGCTGTCAGTGCATCGGTATGAAGATTGTCTTTCATGAAGACAAGGGTCGTTTATGTCAAACTGTTCAAAGTATGGCTGAGCTCCTGCATTACTAGACATGTAATTTTTTCTCATTAAGTAAACAACAAGCACTGCATTGACTGCGGGGATGGGGATCACGACCAGAGGGCGGGGTTGCTTCCTGACAGGGGTGGGGGGAGAAGCAACTCATTCTTTTAAAGAGACACATCCCAAAATAGCTCATTCTGAGATGTGCTGAAAATCAGGGTACAGAGGCATGCTATAATAAATGATCTGAACGTTAAAAACAGCTAAAAAATAAAAGCTTTGGGGACTGCTTAGACCATATCAAATTGACAGAAAGGTGTATAATATGGGACCTTTAACTCTTGATTAGAGTTCTCTCTCCAAGTGAAACATGTTACCCCTACATCACTCACACAATTTTATTCCCCTATGGATTGACATGATTCTTAAATTAAATTCTTGAGGCCAACTAGGCCTCAAGAATTTAATTCAAGGTCCAGCAATTTAATTTAATTTAACATAAGAGCAAAATAAAATTGACCAAACTGAAAAAATATACTATAAGTTATTTCATACCTTTGGCTTGAGATGTGGGTTAATGTGGTGGGTTTATGCACAGATGAGTCATATTTGGTGGTGGAGAAGGTTGGTTCCGTGTCCTTCACAGCTGCATGTTGTATAGTTGTCCCATTACATTGCTATAAAAAGAGGATAAGGAAACAGATTGTCTATTAATGTGAGTGTATGGATTCAACAGGTTTGGAGGCCTTTTATTTGGAACCACTGAGTAATAGCATACATTAGTAAGCTGCAAATCTTGAAGAGGCAAATTAGAAATCTGACGTTCTCTGGTGGAGCTTGCCAGGTTAGGGCCAATAGCATTATTGGTTTTGTTCTTCCTCTTATTCCTCAAGCTCTGCCTCAGGCGATCATGGAGCTTCCTCCTCTGCTTCCTGTTTGTGAAGAAGCAAACTAGATTGTGAAGTATCCCAGAACATAACTAGGCAGCTTATCTGAGGGGACCGTTCCAAATGTACCAAAATTAACACATTTATCAATTTTTCATCTATTATGTTAGTAGTATGCTGTAGTAATTGTAATGAACATTTAATAGGAATTGAGGTCAGAAGGAAATAAACATACAAAACATATTGTTATAGCATCCAATAGCACCACAAAATCCCGAAAGTTCTCATAGCACATTTGTTGTATATCGATATGTCTGATCAATGCATCAATGCTGGTGATGTTTAACTTTATGTATCTGTGAATACTTCACAATACAACATATGGACTTCTCACTGCCTTTAATATTTTTTTAAATCACTATACTGCTCCATCAGGCCACCAGGTTAATAACTTCAACTTGGTTTCTAGAAAACCAAATTGTTTGATAAATAGATTATCTAAATTATTGAATCTTGTTTGTTTGTGATTACAAAGATGACCAATTTACGGCCCTCATAATCCTCCCAGTAGCTACTCTTGTCTAGACTATAGTAAGATCTTTTATTAATGTTGATGACAAAAATCTCAGGAACAATTACACCTGCTTCCTTTAAGGCCTCTCGAGTGATCCCAAAACATGGATCTCTTAATCAAAGTTTAAGAATTGTTGTAACAGCACTATTAGGCCATGGAGGTTGTGGAGCAGACAACGTATGATGCTGAACTTAATATTTAATTTAGAAGTTTGACTTAACCCAGTTGTTGAACAGTGCTTTATGAAATAGTTACTTTACTAATTTACTGTTGGTATTTTGTTAAACACAACACTGAACTGTGTTGTGTGACATTTTGGGAGTTTGGGGCACTATTGGGTGCATAATAAAATCAGGATAAGTTATAAATAATAAACATAAAAAAGTGAAATGAATTACTTTGTTTTGCAGTAGGCAACCACACACATGATTCCAACGACTAGGAGTGCAATGCAGATTCCTGTTATTGTTAAAATACGTTTCTGATACAGCTCCTCAGCTTCTGAAAAAGAGGAAAGTCCATTCTTAAAAAAATCTGGTTTACAACAGACACATACAGACACATACTCATACATAAGGACTATTCTAACTTTAAGTCGAAGCCATAAGAAAGAGCATTCTATAGGGCTTTTTGAATTTATTGCAGTTATTAGAGGTGATTTTATTTATACAATACTATTAATGTGGTTACTAGGCACTTTTTAAAAACATGAATTAATGAAATACTTTTAATTTCATAATTATAAGCTTGAAATATCCAGGCTTTAAGTCCTTGGTATGGGTCAACGTCCAAAAACACCAGATCCTTTCCTTCCCATAATGCATCTTGATATAGTATTTTTACATTACTATTATGTCAACAATACTCACTTTGTCCATAGAGGTGACAAATTAAAGGAAAACCCTGAACAAATGAGTGGAGGAACATAAACAATGCAAATACTTCCACACAGATGCACTCTACGGTACAATCAAGCAATTAACAACCAATCATGCTGAGTGGCATGTAAAACAATGCTAAGAACAGTGAATGTGTATGGCTGCTGTATGTTTGAGGTGGTGGTCGGAGGGGCCGTAGGTGCTGAATGGCAGCCACGCTTCCGTCAGTCTGCCCCAGGGCAGCTGTGGCTACTATCGTAGTTTACCACCACCAGTATGACTGTGTGTGAATGAATGGAACCTGGATCCATTAGTATTATTATTATTCATTAAAGTGACATCTGCATTCAGATCCATTGGAAAAACATCAGCAAATAGGATTGGAATTTGTGGTCAAAAGCGCATATTTGATGAGTGTGAAGCTGGTGCATTACTGCGTAATGTAGGGAAAAAAGAAGGGCATATATTCCTCAGGTGACTGATGATGTCCATGCAGGACATGATCAGACTATGTCAGCAAGAACAGTGCATCTCCAGTTACATAGAGAGATTGTTATGGCTGCAGTGCATAAAGCCCACATTACAAAGGTACAGGCCTACAGCTACAGTCATGGGATCTGTTAGCCCTGTTGTGCTTTGGGGGGCATTATGCTACCATGTCCAAGTGTCCCTTATGCCTCGTTTCCACCGAGTAGAGCGGGTCGGATCGGAGCGGCTCAGAGCGGGACAGCTCACTTTTAAGAATCTCGGTGTTGTTTCCACCGCCGACCCTACCCTTACTGGTAGGGCGGGGTTTAGGCTGGACTGCGATAGCCGCCGCCAGAATGTGGGTCAAACTATCGGGCTGTGGAACAACTGTGGTCAAGCCAGCGGTCTCTTGTTTTTGCTTGGTCAAACCAGCCGCTTCTTTATTTATTCCCCCAGTGTTGTGAGCACAGAGATGGCTCGGTGCAACTGATAAGAGACAGTGAGCGAACAGCGCTGGCTGCGGCAGCTACGTGACATCGTAGCAGTGGGACACAGTGTAGCCAACTGATTCATTTAATGACGAGGAAAAACACCACACAATAAACAGTGCCGCGCTCACATTTTCCCCAAAACTCTCTTCACTCTAGCCGAGGTGACTACAAACGGCGGAAATGATTCAAACCAGCCGCTTCTTTATTTATTCCCCCCGTGTTGTTGTGAGCGTGTATTTACTACTATCTATGGCGTAAACACACAGAGACGGCTCAGCGCAACTCATAGAGACAGTGAGCGAACAGTGCTGGCTGCGGCGCTACGTGACACAGTGTAACAACTGATTAATTTATTGACGAGGAAAAACACCACACAATAAACAGAGCTGTGCTCACATTTTCGCCAAAACACAAGACTATCTTCACTCTTGGCCGAGATGACTACACATGGCGGAAATGATTCTTTCGACCAATCAAATGACGGCAGTGTGTAGCTCCGCCTTTTAGGCACCCTTTCAGGCGGCTAGTACCCCTACGGAGGAAGTACTGAGATTTGGAGCGGCTCAGAGCGGTTAGGTGCGCTTAAACCGTACCCTACCCAACTTTTGGCAAATGAAAAGCCAAACTACCCGGACCGAACCGCTCCGATCCGACCCGCTCTACTCGGTGGAAACGAGGCATTAGAAAGACACTGAACCCTTTATTGCTCCTGATGGTTAACTGGCACCCTGCATGGTAGCTGAGCTTTATAAGTGCAGTCCATTTACCCTTTGATGAAAGGGTCAATGAAAATCAATCCAAAGTTGTTCTGAGTGATCACCTTTCTCCTATGATAAAACCTTTTGAAGTGGCCTAATCCAGGACAACAGTGCCCCCATCAACAGGGCATGAGGGGTCGTAAAATTGTCTGATGATCTATGGCCTAGCAGTCACTAGATCTCAACAAAACCCAACTTATGTATCGTCTTTTTCATCAAACATCAGGCAACCAGGTTACTAACTTCAACTTGGTTTCTGGAAATCTCATTTTTGATTCCCAGTTAAACTTTGATAAACAGATTATTTCAATGGGCTGTCAAATTAACGCGTTAATTTCGATTAATTAATCACAGAAAAATTTACGCGATTAAAGAAATGTACGCAGATTAATCGCACTTCTATATTGCCCTTTGACCCGGTGCAAAAGAGGTGAGACGATAGCGGAGCTGCACTTGTAGGTTGCAGACACGGCCCGCACGGGATTAAAGAGTAAAGAAAGAAGCAGGGGAAAGGGGCCAAGGGCTCTATGGATGTGTTATGGGCTGCTCCGGGCAAATAAGCATGAAGGTAAGAATATGTCTTATGTTATTCTCCGCAGTGTCTGTGCATTGATTTAGTGGGTGCCTAATTAACAATGTAGGTTCAAAACACTATCTCTCAATCTTCCTCCGTGTGTGCTAGCTGCGATCGTCTCCAGCAAACGGACATCCGCCCCCTCTCACTCTTCCTCGTCTTTTTTCCTCCTGTGTGTGTGTTAATATTTTTGGCTATGAGTTGGACGATGTTGAATGAGTCGGCATAGGCTATGCGCATCTGTGTGGCAGTGCAGCGCTGTCTGTTGTGGGAGATAGACAGTCTTCATTTAGCCTGCTTGTTTTTTTGTGTTTTTTTACAAGCCTATACAGTTGTTTATAAACAGGCATACAAGTGTCAAATAAGTATGCGATTAATTTAGATTAATTAATCACAGAGCCTGTAATTAATTAGATAACTTTTTTTAATCGCTTGACAGCCCTAGTTTACACAGATGATGGTCCTGATAGAAGTGGCCTTTTCCAAGACAACAGTGCCCCCATCCACAGGTCATGAGGGGTCACTGAATTGTCTGATGAGCTATCGCTTCGCATTCACCAGATCTCAACCCAACCCACACCTATGGGAGATTTTGGACCAATTTGTTGGACAGAGCTCTCCACCACCAAATAAGGGACTATCTTTTGGTAGAATGGTGGTCCATCCCTCCACTAGAGTTCCGGGGACTAGAAATTTAGAATCAATGCAATTTTGCATTAAATGTGTACCATTCTCCCTAAGAATACAAAGTATAGACTAGAGTCATACACAAATAATCCCTCTTAATGATCACTTAGGCCCCATTAGTATGTGTGGTGGCGGGCTTATTTGCGGTCAGCTACAATTGAAGATTGTAGGAACCCAGGACTGAAAATGTCAGTGCACATTTTTACTAACAGTAAGACTTTTCACCGATCTATCATCAAATCAAACAACTTCTAAATGAAACCAGGTAGTCTGAGCAATCAATTATGAACAAAAAAAAGTTCATCAGACAGGAATATCAAATATAACTAGAAAATCCCGTTGAGATTTTAAATCGCCAACCGCCAGCCCCACATCGGCGGTGCCCCACCCGTCGGCCCGGCTCAAACGCTTCTACGAACCGCCGCTGCGAGCTTTCCAAACTGGAGTCCCAAGTTGTGGCCAATTGAACGTTGCAATCGTAGTAAATTTGCAGAAAAATGGCCCCTCTTGCGAAGACGTTTTGGTCAACGGCGGCCATGTTTTTTGAGCTATCTCGCTAAAACTTTATACACATGTGTAGTTGGTCCCCTAATGCTGTTTACACAATTTGGTGATGATAGATTGAAAATCCATAAAGTAGATGGCACTTGACTGTATTTCAGGTCATGCAAATTACGGAAGAAAAAAAAAAAAAATCATGGCTGACCCCTATGGCTAAAAGGCTTTATTGTAGAGCACCATGAGCTGTACATGTGTAAGAAATTTCAAGTCAATCAGAGTCAGGGGGTAGAGGGGCGTGGCCTGTCAAACATCACATTTTTGAATTATTGTTTTCGCATTTGTGGTGCCCCCTATGGGTTAATCTCGACAAGCTTTGAGGGACATGCTACCACATGTCTTCTGCACATATCCAGCAAGTTTTATGATGATAGGACCTATGGTCAATGAGTTATGGCCAATTTGTTGAAAAGCCCACCCCTGCGTAAACGTTTTGGTCAATGTCATGTTTTTCAAGCTATCCTACTAATATTTTCCGGAAACGTGCGTCATAGTCCCCCGAGGTCTCGTGAGAAATTTGGTCAATACAGTGAAATTTAAGGAAGTTGTGGTTAAAACCCTGTTATTTCCAGGCGGACTTACATGGTCCCAGAGGCTTTTTTGTAGAGCACCCTAACGTTCACATGTGTGAGAAATGTCAAGTCAATTGGACTTACGGTGTGCGGGGCGTAGCCTCTCAAAGTTTTTCAGTTGGGACTTCATAACAGCGCCCCCTTGTGGAAAATCAAAAAACTGAATAATAGCACACCCCGTGATAGCCTGGCTCCGCCCGCCTACCTACTTCCGCCCAAATTTAATTTTCCCTTCAGTAGTCAGTCTGGGGCTGTGGTGAATTCATGTGTTTGAGTTCAGGAAAATTTCCGGCCGTCCAATCAGCGAACTGAGCGAGTGGCTGAGAACGATGACGTCGAAGTCGCGCTCCAGTTTCAGTTAAATGCTGCGTTCCTTTATACTCGGAACTCGGAAAAGTCCGACTTGGTAGTTCCGAGTTCCGACCTGTTTGTGTTCCAGTGCATCTGCTCGGGAAAATATGGACGCCTACAACCTTCTCATCCAAATAACTAAACATTAGGCTCTAGCAAGTTACCGTTGCCAGGTACCGGTAGATCCATAGACTACAATATGTAGTGAAGTCGGAAATTTCCGAGTTCCCAGTACAACTGGAACGCACCGTCAGAAGCCGGCTCATGACATACGTCACGACCAAACGTAATGCGATTGGTTGGCTGATCCAGAGTGGCACTGGGCAGATCCAATAGTTTTAAACTTCAACAGACACCCGCCTCCAAGTGAGTGAACGTTTTCCAAATAGAGCAGTTCCAGACCTTCTGTACAAATTAAATGAAGTACGATGGTCTGGTAGCACCAGGCTTGAGTGGGGACGCACGCTCTGTGAAATTTTTGCATGTCTAAAAGTGAAACGTGTGGGAGGAGATAGAGCTAGAAAAACGACAGAAGTAATAAGAAGAAGTATGGTGGATAACAATAAGTTAAGTACGGGCCCTATTGAGGGCCCGTACTTAACTAATCCCCTCAGTTTTTATGGTGCATTGCGCTCACTAGTGGCATAATTGAGAAAGGAAGTTTGAATACGTTTGAAAAAAAATCTCTTGTTTGACCTAGAGATTGCAGAAGGAGCACAACAATGGTAGTGCTAGCAGATAGTTCTTGTGCAAAAAGTTGGAATAGCCTAGCATGGAAATCCAGACCCATATCTAGAACGATAGAGGGGCGGCACCTACTCGTGCATTTCAAATACCACTGCACATAGCACTACAACCAACTAGAGCAATAAACAAGGTGACGTATTAAGCCCCGTTCGTTTAGCGAACAGCAGGGTTAACTGTTAAATTAAACTTTTGCCGTGGTCGGTCGGCAAAACAGAACATTCCTCTTACTTGCTAATGAAAATTGTTAAATGTCAAGGCCGAAGCCGTCTCAAACTCATACAACATAAACGCATCCATCTTTGTTTACTATCAGGGCTTCGACGGGTTCATTTGGTTAAGTCCGCCCCAGAGCCCCATACATAGGGCTCTGGCCCGCCCATATCAAAAATGACGATTTGATTGGTAGCTCAGGATTTCTTGAAATATTTAATGAGCTTCAATGAGAGTGTCCAGACCAACAGGCGCAGCAAATTTAATTTGTCAGCGCCTAGCGGCAGGTCTGGATTCCAGGCATAGGAATAGCCTACATTTAGAATACATTTGAAAACTACCAACAGTATATGAGAAGATATCTTTAAAATTGAAAGAGAAGTTATACAACAGCTACAGAGCAGCCAACCCTGTACAAATGGTGTGTGTATATGGAATATTCTGGAATTTTTTTGGTTAGGACTGTACTACAGGCAGAACTGGTTGCCGAGATTCAACTGCCTCTGGTCTCCATCTGAATCATCACTAGTGCAACAGATCAGACATAAAGACTGACTTCATATTTCCTTTCTTTAAAAGGTATTTATTGAGATCTCTCTTTTTTTTCTTGCCAATATCTCAATGTTTCAATGGTTGAAAGTAAATTTTGTCTGTTTTTGGGCAGGATTTAGTAATGTCATTATGTACTTCACTGCTTCATGGTATGCCATCCTCGTCCTTCTCTCACCTAGACACTCATCTACCAGCAAACTTGGCGACACACACGCCAAGTGAGATACATACAAGCGATTGTCCTTATCTTTTGGTCTTTTAGTTCAAACTATAATTTTATTTCTCCCTGCACAGTGGTGTAAGGTAGTCCAAGTCCATGACATTTTGATGGGCCCTAGTGCACTCAAGTTACTATGAAGTGCGCACGCACACACACACACACACACACACACAACACACACACACACACACACACACACACACACAACACACACACACACACACACACACACACACACACACACACACACACACACACACACACACACACACACACACACACACACACACACACTATTCACAAACTGTAAACATAATTTGTCATAGTTTACCCAACTTTTAGCATAAAAAGCCTGCAATCATGTCCCTAAAAATTCATATTTACAGTATATTGAATCAAACTGACTAACAGGAGTTCATCTTCCTACAATCTTTACCTCCTCCCCCATCTTTTTTCTCCAGTTTTGTTTTTATTACAGTTGTACTTGTGTTTAAAAGGCATTTAAAAAATCTGAAAATGTGTAATCACAATGGATGGATGTTTCGAATTTAAAGCGTGCACAAGCCTTTTTCAGAAGCGGGTTTTGAGGCTTTATGTATTTGAGTATTTATGCTCTGAGTTATTGGAAACTCTGGGTTTTCCGTTTCAGGTAGCAGGTTCATCGCAACTCAGAGTCTTTTACTGCGGCAACGTACGCTGTGGGTCTAACCTGCTCGCTAGGTGGTTTGACCTACTCTGAGTTTGTGTCACTTTACACTGCAGCTCCGACTGAAGTGTCAAAGCGCGTCCCTGTACAGTTTGATGCAAAATCACTCCATAGAAATCTCCATCAGGATATTTGTATCATTTCCTGATGATTTTATGTTTGATCGATCATTTATCTGATCAATATTCTCAGCCCTTGTGTCGTTCATATAGGCGGCCACCTAACACCGTGAACATGCTCTACATTCAGATTAATAAACCTATTTGTGTTCTTGTATATCTCATTATTTTTTTTATTAACAGGAGTTTTCTAACATCCGTGCCGCTGAACAGATTAGTCAGGTTGAAATGTAACGCTGCGGCTGCACGCGATCGTTGCTGTTCACTTTTCAAATTATTTAACGATTTAAACTGTGATCACTTGCTGGGGAGCATGGATTTGGTTATAAATCCATCAGGCTCTACAATGAAAATTGTCGCCTAATGTGTCTGACGTTAAAGTCCTTCACTCCCCAATTAAAGCGCCACAATCTGTTTACTGCACATGATTTAAGCTTGACTACATAGGCTACTATACAGCGAATATAAAATGCCCTCAGCAATTTTGTGCCGCGCAAGCTCATACTTTTGCTGCTGCTGATATTTTTTACTTTTTAAAATAGGCTTTTGCTTCTCATACAGAAGCGTATGATTCTCTTGACAAAAATGTTTGCCCCGTTTTTCTGAATTGCAGAGGTGATTAGATAAGAGTTATGAGATAATATCCCGCTAATTATTTTCCGTTCCATGAGCACATTGTTCATTCATTAATATTTCTCACTCTAGTGGGTGAAGAGGAGAAGTGGGAGGATCAAGCATTTGTTTCTCCTGTTTCCATGGTGAATTATGTTACCAACGATCCATTGACGATGGCTTTTACGCACGCGCTCAACCCAGAGTGAACACGCTCAGAGTTGATTAACCCAACGCTGATCCGCTGTTCTGAAATCGATAACCCAGAGTTGCTCATCTCAGAGTTTGTCAACCCTGCTTCCTGAAACTTCAGCTCATCACAAGATCAAATCAGATTTGTCATTAGTCGGACAGTTATGGGCACGTTTAGGGTCCTTCCCTGTTTGTATTCTTTTGTTTACTAGAGCTGATTTTTAACATGCTGTAGCTATGTTTATGAGTGTTATGTTAGTGACTACATTTCCCAGCACCTTAGCGCCTGGAAATTTGAAATTGGACAGCTGTCGCGCAGTTCGAGAGCCAAATATTTGACACAGACACCTGCAGACTTCACAAGAGGAGGATCTGTGCTTGACAAGCCAGCTCGTGTCAATAAACAGTTTCTTTAAGCTTAGCTTTCACAACTTCAAGGAAGGATCTCTCTTTTCTATCACTACTGAACTCAATATCAGCTGGCGGCTCAGGAGACAGGGCTTTTTGCATCAGCAGACTCTGTGAGCAAAACTACACATTAGCCTATGTCACATCCGCTCTGAGTGCTTTTTCTGTTGTTCTTTGCTTTATATTGCAGTAGCGGCAGTCCAAATGGTGGACACTAGCGACTGGGTTTTGAAAGACAGCAGCAGACAGGGCGTATGGTCATGCAAGTGCTGCCTCGCTGCCATCCATCTTCAAAATCTCTGAAACAGCGATGCCGTAAATGGTGATACTAAAGGCAACTTCCTTCCTTTCAAGATTACCACATTGATCGTCATGGTGGTGGATGCCCCCCTTGTGTCCTGGATTACTGACTACCTGACTGGTGATTCATATTCAATTTATAGTATTATTGCAGAATGTTCCCGTAGCATTAGGTGTAGGAATAGAGAGAACAGTCTTACCTGGATAAATGCAGAAGTTTTGAAACTAATGAAAGAACATGATCTTGCATTAAAAATGGCCATTAGAACAACATTGTATCATGACACATATTACTTTGCCATGTTAAGAAATAAAGTGATAACAGGTCTGAGGAAAGCTAGGGCTGATTTCATTATTGCTATAATTAGTGAGGCACGGGGTAATCCGAAAATAATATGGACTCATGAGACATCATAATGCAGGAAGGTCAATTGAACTTAACTTGAATGGAAAGCTGACTAAGGACCCAGCTGAAATAGCAGTAGCTCTTAATCGACACTTTGTTGATTCTGTAGTTTCAGTATTAACACTGACTCAGAAATAAATATCCCAGGTATTATTAGATCTATCAAACCCTCAAAAGCAAAACATTTATTTGGTATGGACTCAACCATGCTTAAAGATATCGGTTCATCATTAGCCAATCCCATCACTAAAATTGTTAATCTTTCAATGTCACAAGGGCAGTTTCCAGGTATTTGGAAATCTGCAATTGTCACGCCAATTTTCAAATCTGGTGATCATCATTCCGCCTGTAACTATAGGCCGATCAGCATCCTCCCTATAATGTCTAAAGTAGCAGAGAAGTGTGTAGCTGAGCAAATCATACAACACCTGAACAACAGCTCATTCCCCCTTCATCCAATGCAATTTGGCTTCAGATCCAACCACTCAACCGAGATGGCTAATTGTTTCTTGATTGAGAAAATTAAATCACTGTTGGATAAGCGTGGCATGTCAGTGCTGTCTTTTCTTGATCTCCGTAAAGCATTTGACATCGTGAATCACAGGGTTCTTCTATCCAAGTTATCCACTTTAAATGTTTCTGCTGAGGCACGTCAATGGGTTGAATCATACCTTTTTAACCAAACTCAAACTGTTCGAATAAATAACCAGCAATCTGACACCCTCTCCTTGTCCAATGGTGTCCCGCAGGGATCCATACTGGGTCCACTTTTATTTTGTTTGTATATCAATGACTTGCCGTCTGTGTGTCCAGAGGCCCACATTCAAATGTATGCTGATGATACTGTGCTGTGTGTGCATGGATTGACAAAAACTGAAATCGCTGCCAAACTCACAATGCTATGGTGAAAATTACAGCATGGCTCAATCAGTGCTGTCTCCAACTAAATGTGTCTAAGCCTGTTGGTATGTTCTTCTCCAAAACAAATGACTCTAGTGAAAACACAGATGTTCTTGTGTTAGGAGAAAAATTTGAAATTGTTAAAAAAAAATCATAACTTATTCTAGACTCCAACTTTAATTTCAGGGCAAATGTAAGAACAGTCTGTAAACGGATAAAATTCAATCTTGCCAATTTCAAATTTATAAGAAACTCCATGTCCACCCATGCAGCCATGATGTACAGTGCCCTGCAAAAGTATTGGAACAGTGAGGCCAATTCCCTTATTTTTGCTGTAGACTGGAAACATTTGGGTTTGACACCAACATATGAATAGGAGACAATAGATCAACATTTGAGCTTTCATTTCCAGTTATTCACATCTGGATCTGATACACAACTGAGAAGAAAGCATTATTTGTAAAGGAACACCACATCTTTAGCTGAGCAAAAGTATTGGAACAGATAGACTTAAAATAAATTAAAGTGAATAAGACTTAATATTGTGTGACAAATCCTTCGCTTGCAATAACAACATCAAGCCTGTGACCCATTGACATCACAAAACTTTTGCATTCTTCTTTTGTGATGCTTTTCCAGGCCTTCACCACAGCCTCATTCAGTTGTTGTTTGTTTACTCTCTTCAGTCTCCTCTGTAGCAGGTAAAATGCATGCTCTATAGGTTTAAGTCTGGAGATTGACTTGGCCAGTCTAAAACCTTCCATTTCTTGACCTGATGAACTCCTTTGTTGTTTTTGCAGTGTGTTTTGGCTCATTATCTTGCTGCATGATGAAGGACTTTTTGTTTGTTTGTTGTGCATGTACTGTCTGCTTTTGTGGGCTACTGCCTCGATGTCTAACACATCTGATGTTGCTATAAGTCCGACTCTACCTTTTTTAATTGTGTATTTGTCTGATGCTGACTCTTGTTTGTCCTGCATGCTTTATGTATTTTAATACTTGAACTACTGAAAACTTGTATGTGGTTATAATTAATGTTTTATCTGTTACTTTTATATGTTCCTTTTTTTCCCAACTCTTCCTGTTATTTGCTTTTTAGGGAGCCTATTGTTACATCTGGCCAAGGACTGCAGATGTAAACTAGCCTTCTGGCTAAATCTGGCATATTTACAGAAATGTAAATAAATAAATCAAATATAGGATTTTCCGTGCTTTGTTATTAGAGGGTTTGGGAATTTAAGGTTAGGAGGAGGAAGTCCTGGATCCAACGGTCTAATTGCGGCTGTTGCAGGCGTCCTCCACTTTTGCTTTGTTTGACAGTTGTTTGAGTTTTGGATTGATTTAATAAATTGGCATTATTGTTGAAGCTTTAATTCCATTTTTGGTCTTCTTCCTTTCTCGTTGCTGGCCAATGAATGAGCCATAGCCTATAGTAAAGGGCCGTAACAGTAGATAAAAATTTCAGGTGCCTGAGTCAGTTAGTGCTAAACAAAGTCACTCATAAAAAAGCAACATCATGACAGTTGCATTAGCACCATGGACAGCACTACACACACAAAACAATAGGGACATTTTGTTATACTCTCTCACATTTAATAATACATTTTATTTATATAGCGCTTTTCTCTCACATTTGACATAGTTATTATTGTAAAACTTATGGCCTTGGGTACTACTACACTTCCATGGGTCAGGCTGGCCTAGTGTCTTTCCACTATCTTGCCTTTCTCTGTCAGACCCGTTCTAGTTTGCTTACCGCCCCAACCACTCCACAGAGCCATCTCCTCTGTACTCCACCTGAGCGGCGCTCGCCTATTTATTATTAATTATTATTATATATGTTATGTTATATAATATATGTTTTAATTACTCATTCATTATTTATACAGTAACCTATCTATTTTAAGTGTATTTTAATTCTGTGTTGCTTAGTTTTTTTGTGAATTGGGGGAATGTAGGGGATGGGGTGGAATTGTTCTTT
The DNA here is from genome assembly GCA_026122265.1 of Ammodytes dubius. Lineage (NCBI taxonomy): Eukaryota > Metazoa > Chordata > Actinopteri > Uranoscopiformes > Ammodytidae > Ammodytes > Ammodytes dubius. The sequence continues at coordinate 3,718,967 of CM047524.1, forward strand.
TTGTTTTTATTCTGTAAAAATTGTGTTGCCTTCACTGTTTTTGAATAGTGCTTTACAAATAAAGTTTGAGTTTGGTTGGCAGAGGGAGGATTTGAAAATGTTGGTAACAACAGGGAATAGCTCTGCAGCACTGTGGTGCAGCACAGCTGGGCTGATGATCGGACTTGACCAGCCGCGCTCCCACAAAGGCACGGTAAGCCTCTTTGGAATATAGCAGTGGTCAGGACAACTTATTGAAGTTAAAACCGAGCATCGGAATGGGGAGGAAAGGGGGTTTAAGTGACTTTGAACATGGCAATGTTGATGGTGCCAGAAGGGCTGGTCTGAGTTTCTGTTTCAGAAACTGCTAATCTACTGGGATTTTCACGCACAGCCATCTCTAGGGTTTACAGAGAATGGTCCGAAAAGAAAAAATATCCAGTGAGCGGTATTTGTGTAGGCGAAAATGCCTTGTTGAAGTCAGAGGTCAGTGGAGGATGGGCATACTGGTTCGAGGCGATAGAAAGGCAACTGTAACTCAAATAACCACTCGTTACAACCAGCGTATGCAGAATACCATCTCTGAACGCAAACACGACCCACATTGAAGCAGTTGGGCTACAGTAGCAGAAGACCCCACCGGGTGCCACTCCTGTCAGCTAAGAACAGGAAACTGAGGCTACAGTTCGCACAGGCTCACCAAAATTGGACAATAAAAGATTGGAAAAGTTTTGCCTGGACTGATGAGTCTCGATTTCAGTTGCGAAAGTCAGATGGTAGGATCAGAATTTGGCGTAAACAACATGAAAGCATGGATCCATCCTGCCTTGCACAATCAACCATGCCATGTTAAAAGTCGCTTGAATCTCCTTTCTTCCCCATTCTGATGCTCGGTTTTAACTTCAGCGTGTTGTCTTGCCCATGTCTAAATGCATTGAGTTGCTGCCATGTGATTGACTGATTAGCTTTTTGTCTTTATAAGCAATTGAACAGGTGTACCTAATAAAGTGGCCATATATATATATATATATACATATGTATATACATATACAAATACATATACATATTATACATATACATATATATACATATACATATACATAGACATACATACACATACATGTACATACATATACATATATACATATATATATTAATTCTGCCATGTGGCTGATTTCATTTTATGTAATTTGTACTTATATAATAAGTAATTAAGAAATCTAAAATTATATACAATCATATGAAAAAGTTTGGGAACCCCTCTCAGCCGGCATTATAATTGACTCTGCTTTCACAAAAAAAATATAAAAGTGGTATGTCTTTAATTTACCAGGAACAGCTAAGTACTGGGATGTTTTCCAAACAAAGATTTTTTGAAAAGCAGTATTTGGTTGTATGAAATAAAATAAAATGTGAAAAACTGGCTGTGCAAAATATGGGTACCCTTGTGGTTTTGTTGATTTTAATGCCTGTAACAGCATGTAAAACTGATTACTTTAAACACAAAGTTGGTTGGATTATGTTGTTAAGCCTTGAACCTCATATAATTGTCTGTTTAATCATGAGAAAATGTATTTTAGGTGCCTAAATGCAAGTTGCACTTCTCTTTGACTCTCTGCTGAAGTGAGACAGAATGGGATCATCAAAACAGCTCCCAAAAGATCTGAAAAACAAAGATTGTTCATTGTCATGGTTTAGGGGAAGGCTACAAGAAGCTTTCCCAAAGGTTTCAATTGTCAATTTCGACTATAGGGAACGTTGTCAGGAAATGGAAGGACACGGGCATAGTGGCAGTTAAACTCAGGCATGGCAGACCAAGAAAAAAACAGGAGCGGCATAGGTGGAGGATTGTGAGAATGGTTGCACACAACCCACAGATCACCTCCAAAGACCTACAAGAACATCTGGCTGCAGATTGTGTATCTGTACATCATTCAACAATTCAGCGCAATTTGCACCATATCACCTGCTTTTTATAAAGACCAAATAACTTAATTTTTGTCTCATCAGTCCAAAGCATTTTCTTCCAATATGAAGCTGGCTTGTCTAAATGAGCTTTTGCATACTCCATGCAACTGTATCTGTGGCGTGGGCGCAGAAAGGGCTTCCTTCTCATCACCCGGCCATACAGATGTTTTGGTGCAAATTGCACTGAATTGTAGAACTATGTACAGATACACAATCTGCAGCCAGATGTTCTTGCAGGTCTTTGGAGGTGATCTTTGGGTTGTGTGCAACCATTCTCACAATCCGCCGCATATGCTGCTCTTGTACTTTTCTTGGTCTGCTAGACCTGGGTTTAACTGCAACTGTGCCTGTGTCCTTCCATTCCCTGACAACGTTCCTTACAGTGGAAATTGACAATTGAAACCTTTGGGAAAGCTTCTTGTAGCCTTCCCCTAAACCATGACAATGAATAATCTTTGTTTTTAAGATCTTTTGGGAGCTGTTTTGATGATCCCATTCTGTCTCACTTCAGCAGAGAGTCAAAGAGAAGTGCAACTTGCATTTAGGCACCTAAAATACATTTTCTCATGATTAAACAGACAATTATATGAGGTTCAAGGCTTAACAACATAATCCAACCAACTTTGTGTTTAAAGTAATCAGTTTTACATGCTGTTACAGGCATTAAAATCAACAAAACCACAAGGGTACCCATATGTTTGCACAGCCAGTTTTTCACATTTTATTTTATTTCATACAACCAAATACTGCTTTTCAAAAAATCTTTGTTTGGAAAACATCCCAGTACTTAGCTGTTCCTGGTAAATTAAAGACATACCACTTTTATATTTTTTTTGTGAAAGCAGAGTCAATTATAATGCCGGCTGAGAGGGGTTCCCAAACTTTTTCATATGATTGTAGTATAGTAGGGGAGAACGGGGTAAGTAGGCACACTTTTTACTCTAGTGAGAATTGCTCATCACCAAAACATCTGTCAATAGCCATTCCTACATTAAATTGAAGCTTAAGGTGTTGGCTAGAAATGTGTGTCTCTCTTTTTTTCCAACTTATTGTAATGAAGAAGTAATTTACCATCAAAGACACTCTGACACATTGTGACAACCAACCCCATCAAGGGGTCGGTTGTCATACACTATGGGGTTGTTTGTCACAATGTTATCTTAATGGGAAAAATCTTAAAAAGAAGGCAAGGAGGCAGAACCAAATTTGAATGTTTAATTGCATTGTCAAGTTGACAAATAGGCCTACATAACGTTCTGTAGCCTTGGCAGCTGGTCTAGTTTGGGATGCACTGGGTTGTTTTGATTTTGTTGCCCTTTTTTCTTTTGCTTGCTAGCTGCCTTTTCCTGCTCTATTCTTTCCTTCTCTGGGGTGTCAGTGAGGATACAGCTTGACAATTTCTTTCGTTATTGGGTTCCTTTTCTGGCTGCAGCCTTGAGATAACATGTGACAACCAACCCCCCAAAAAATTTGACGACCAACCCCAACTTGAATTTCTTGCTAGCATCAAGGCCAACAACCATCTGACAACTAATTAGCTTGCTAACCACAATCTAAACTATAGTTTACCCTTCACACTTTCTGAGGGTAACAAGTATTTTGTTATAAACCCATTGTGTAAAAGCCTAGAAGAAAAATACTGAGAAGCAAAATATTTAGAATTTGACATGAAAAACACAAAACATCCTCTCATCTGAAATGCAGCAGTCTAACTCCAAGGAAGTCTATGTATGTGACCTCTGATCCCAATTCTGGACCTTTTTTATATCAACATTTCAGAGCTAGCGCGCTCTGGTGGCGAGATATAACGAATGTGACATCCAACCCATGTGACAAATTACCCCGTTCTCCCCTACCATATGCAGCATTACGACACAAAATAAAACTGGCAAGCAAACAAACATGCAAATGTTTTGGGTTGCATAAATCACAGATCTAAGGAGAAAAATGACATATCAAGCATGCAGCACAATAACTGTAAATTGGTCATGCTTCAATCTAAGTAAAAATAGAAGAAGGAAAAGACATACTGTAAAAGCTGGCCATTACATAGTTTTGGCAGCGATCACCAGTAAATTCATTTGGACACCTGAGTAGGAAACAAAAGACATAGACAAGAAAAAGCATGTATTAGTTATGCAAGAGCTGTGCAAAACCCACAACAGTCATTACTGGTGTTGGCAGTAAAGGCAAGCTAGACCAATATGTCTAGCCAAATGTGAGCCAGAGTATTATTAATCAAATCAGACCTTAATATATATACAGTAGGTACAATGATACAGTATCTTGTATTTAGAGGGATTATATGATATACAGTTCTGTCTAGCACTGGTCCTCCTCAAGCTCTTTAGGTTGGATTACTGACATTTTGGTGTACATAAGTCACTCAGGACAAACCTAACTTTTTTTGTATTATATAAGGGGATTCATTGCCCAGACAAGCAATATAGGACCAGATGCATGGTGTGGCAACCAGAGTGAGCATTGATGACTCCCAGTTCTGTCTATGTTAATCCTGATTTATCAGCAACCAATGTAATATGTTTTACTTTTGGACTTAAAAATCCTCATCATGCCTGGACCATAAAGAGCCATAATGTGTGTTGCAGGGAATACCTCTTTCAATAGTGTTCTATGTTTTGGTTGCTGAGGGGATGGGGTTGAGGTTGAATGGAATGAGCAGTCTTACCTCCAGACAAGACACACAACTTCAACCTGAGATGGAGATTGCTCTGAACAGCATGGATGAGTTGTGATGAGATGGGTTCATGCTCATTCCAGTGCACTAATCTGCAGAGGAGAGTGTGCTTAAGCCTTTAGACCCATTAAGTGGGGTTCTCTTCAGCTCATAGCAATTGAGTTATAGATAGTCAGGAACAATTCCAAGCTTATCGCCAGATTTGTATCACTGCAGATAAGGGAAACATGGATTCATTCACTATTTCTGAACATGATAGGGGTGAAACACCAGCAATGACGTGTGGGATTGAATACAGTTGTGTCACATACGTTTTGAGTCTGAGACTTTCTTAAGCACAGCTTGTTCACATCGGTGCCCAGTGAATCCCGCCAAGCACCTGTTTGATGGGTAGAAAATAAAATAAATGGACAGCTCTGACTGTTACACACTAGACATGAGTACACATGGACATAAGACAAGACATCCAGTGTTCACTCACAAAACACTGACATCTTCTCCTGCATTGATGCAGAGGGCTGTGTGAGTGCATTCCTGTTGCTTGGGCGTACATTTTGAAGAATCCGATACCATAGAGAAAGAGGGTTGTTTGACTCTTTCAGGTTAAATAACCTAAGCCATTAATAAGGAGAATATGTTGTACTCATATTATTCATAATCTAAAATACACATTTTAAGAATCAGTGATTCTTGAGAAGTGGGACAAAACAGGGTGCAATGTTGAAAAAATACAAACCTATGTTTAGGCAAATTAAATTACATGTATGTATCCAACATACAGTATCTCACAAAAGTGAGTACACCCCTAACATTTCTTCAAATATTTCATTATATCTTTCCATGCGACAACACTGAATAAATGACACTTTGATACAATGTCAAGTAGTCAGTGTACAGCTTGTATAACAGTGTCAATTTACTGTCCCCACAAAATAACTCGACACACAGCCATTAATGTCTAAACTGTTGGCAACAAAAGTGAGTACACCCCTAAGAAAAAATGTCCAAATTGGGCCCAAAGTGTCAATATTTTGTTTTGCCATCATTATTTTCTAGCACTGCCTTAACCCTCTTGGGCATGTAGTTCACTAGAGCTTCACAGGTTGCAACTGGAACCCTCTTCCACCCACAAAAAAATATTGTCAAAATGTATATGAATATACATGTTTTTGATATCTGACGGTGTTGACATATTTAATGTTTCTTAAACTGAACAAATAGAGTTTTTCTCGTAGCAGTTTGGTTTTTCTGTTGATGATAGGTGCTAGTATGAACTACTTCAGGAAAATAAAATTATCGAAACATTTCATATAACTTCTTCAGAAATTGTAAGTCGGTGTTGACGTATCATGGTTGTGACGCAGGACTTTCAAGATTTGTAATGTAAAATATTCTAAAACTACAACACTAATCAGAGCCTGTCTGACTCTAATGTACTCTGCACAGATAGCTTGTGACAATAGGTCCTTCACGGAGACAGCTGCCCCTCATATTGCCTGATTTTATTCTCACTCTTTTTTTTAATGCATGCGCAGAATGACCCACCCTGTGCATCCCACCAGCTCTGCACTACACTCACTCCTCTAACATTGTGGCTGACCCAGGATCAGCTGTGCGCGGCCAAACATAGCCGCACGCTAGCCTACGTTTTGAACGGTTTACGCCACGTCTGTTTCGCGGGCGGCAGTTGCTTTTGGAAGCAACAGGAGGAGAAACATTGTCTGCCCCATGAAGGCTTGGGCCGTGTAGAACACCAAATAAATGCCATTCTATAGCCTATATTTGCTCAAAGACATAGAAAAGAGACAGCCAACTTGAACTATGGTGTGTTAGGCCTATGTTTTAGTTTGATTTTAATTTATAAAAAAAAACTAATTTTAAGTGTAGGGGAGAACGGGGGAATCTGAGGCATCGGGTAATGTGAGCCACCCCCTGTATCTAGGCAACGGAAAACATTTGTGGTCATGTGAGATATATGTTTTCAAGCCCCTCTCATTTCCCCATGGCCCTGAAAGAGAGGACCTCATGGTGCTGTGGTAAGCATGTTTTTTTCACCAAAATAGGTATTTTGCATGTAAAAGTAAATGTTCTTGCTGTCAACTTAATCAACTGTTGTGCCAAAGCAGATGTATTCATGTAGAAAAACTTCTATCAAACGTGTTGATGAACAACATATGAAACCATGTGATGCTGATAACTGAAGATTAGTCTGAAATGCTAAGAGAGGTAGTTTTTTCTCAAATTGTGGTGGTGGGGGAAAGTGAGCCAAATGCTGTGGGGGAAAGTGAGCCACTGTCTCACTTTCCCCCACCATGAGGCACAAGTTAAGTTTAGTCTTAAACATATTTTAATGTAATATTACATAACATGTGTTTTATTTTAATGTCATACACATTGTAGAAAAGCCATCATGCCAAGGAAATACACCAGGAAGACGACCTGGGGCAACCACACGGAAAGAGCACCTTCTCATCTTTCCCTGTAACCTTCAGGGCTAACCTCTTTAGCGATAAGCTCTAACTCTTTCAGATTGGAGGGTCTCCGCCATCACCCTGATCTTTAGCTCCCTCCACAGATTTTCAATTGGATTCAAGTCAGGACTCTTGCTGTACCACTGTAAAACGTTAATGTGTTTGTCAGCTAACCATTTCTTCACCACTCTTGCTTTGTGTTTTGGGTGGTTGTCATGCTGAAATGTCCACTGGTGCCCAAGGCCAAGTGTCTCTGCCAACTCCACTGATGAGAGTTCAGATGGCCAGAAAGATGATGATGGTGAATTTGTCATTGTGAGCTTTGCAGGTAAAACCACCTAGATCTGCTAGGCCTTGTTTAAGAAAATTGTCCTTCAATCTTTGTAAAATATTTACTTTATTTACTTAAAATAAACCTTAAATAAGTAATTGTCTAAGGGATTTGTCTTGCATTACAGTTTATGAGATATATATCAATGGCACAATTTACCCCATGGTATTCTCTCCAAAGGCACAACTTACACCACACCGGGGACAAGTTGTGCCACAAGTCAACTTTTTTTCCGAAAGCTATATTTCTTAAACAGTTTATTTCAGATCCAACGTTATTGTTGCCGGGGATGCACAACACTCTGAAATATATGTACATATTTGAGTTGGAGACTTTACTGTTAATGCCTCGATTTAAAATCACTTAGAGTGGCACATCTCACCCCACTCTCCCCTACTAGAAAATAAATAATATGTATTGTCATCAACCATGGTTTTAACCTCTTGTGTTAACATTGTCAATGTTGTGGGATTTATTGGCCCCAGGGTCAATCATATGTAGTGATATCGATTGTCATTGCTACTGATGACATGCAACTGTCCACATTGAAAGGGACACAGGTATGTATCCTGAATCAAAGGAGCAAAGGAGTGGAAAGTTACCTTCGCTCTGGAATTTTGGGAATATTCAAAATGGGAATTACTGGAATTAACTAAATGGCCGTAATTTACTTCTTTTTTTTTCATATCCAAACATAAATCTAAACATATAAACACTATGTTTGGTCATAGGCAGACAGACATCCATGCAAAATAATACAATAAAAAAAACATTACATTTGAACAGATTTATTTGTAAGTAGAACTTTATCAAGTTTAGATTATTTTATGAACAATCAATAATTTCACTGAACAACAAAATTGCCCCCCATGTGATGGAGGAATGCACAGTGCATGTAGGGGGCGTGGCCTCAGTACCCCTGCAGTAAGATGTGTGCTATGTGCAACTTGCCAAGTGTACTTGCATGAATTCTGGTTGTTATAGTCAAGATTATGCTAAAATATATTTTCCACAACTATATTTATAATCATTGTTTAAGCCTCTGTAAACCTGGTCTAGTAAAAATCAATATACTGTCCCCTGTTCCGGTGGGCTGCCCTGGTCGCTCGGGCTGGGGCAAGTTGGCATCTGACCGTGGGCGCCGCTGCTGCGGGGTGTGATCATGCCTTGCCTGCGGACGTGCGGTCGCGGCGGCCTGCGGGGCTTGGCTGGGTAGGTCATGTCGGCTGATGGGGTTGGGCCGGGGGCGGGGCATTGGGGCGGCGGCGCTGCCTGCCCCTGTCGTTGGTGTGCTCTGGGCTGGGGGTGGCCGGGAGGGTGGTGGTGTCGGGGTGCGTGCTCCGGCGTCTGCGGTGGCGCTGTGCTATTGCCTGACTGGACCGTTGGGTGGGGTGGAAATGGGGCATCGGGTGCAGATTGTGTAATTGTTGCACTGGTAGGTGGGCACTGCGATGTTTTAAATCGTTTAGACGCAGGTTGCTTTTGACCGCCTCTGCGTCGTGCCCTTTGAGCTCGGTGCCTCTGGCCTTGCCTCATGGGCTGGGCATGGCCGGTCCGGAGGGCCTGGGTGGGCTGTACGGGCCGCCCCTCTGAGGGTTTCGGCTGTGGTTGCTCCTCGTGGCAGCAGTGCATTTGGCTATTCCCTATTCTATACTGTCTATTCTCTATTTATGGCCCCGGACCTCCTCGGGACTAGTGCCGCACTGGGGCTTGCTCTCTGGGGGCGGGGTGCTGGCTCTAGGTCTGGGGGGCTGGCGCCGATTGTGTGTCGGCGGGGAACGGTAGAGTGTAAATTAATGTTAATTGTGTTCATTTTGTTTAACATTGTTATAGCGTTATTAATAACAGCCTGAGGAGCTGCCTCAGTCTCGGTTTGTCTGGGCCTGAGTACCGGTTGTCCTCCCACTGATACCATTTCTCTAACATTTGTTCTCCTCTGTCTATCTTCCATGATTGGCTGAGCATTGCCCCGGGGGTTCTCTACCTCTGTCTATCAAGCACTCTTCATGCTACTCGACTAACTCCGAGTTCTGTGCGGAATCAGCCGTCCTAGGAACGGATGCTGCCCGCCTGCTATTGCCTCCCATCAGCACTGATTCACCGTCCATCAGGATAGTACTCTTTCTACTCGCTTGCTTGTTCAATCTTTAAATTCATTTTTGCTTTGCTCATTGGTTGCCTGTCTGTCCTCTTCCAGTTTCCCTGGTGGTGAGGAGACGGTGTGGATCTGGTCCCCCCCTCTGGCAACATCTGAGAATGGATCATCAACGCGGAAGATGTTGCAGTGGTTAAGGACGCCACCTGGAGACGTGGGACATAATCCCGGCGCTGGAAACCTTAGTTTTCCCTGGTGGAGACGAGACGGTGTGGATCCTCTGGCAGCATCTGAAGTCTTCCTGCATCCACACTATTCACACTTTACTTTAGTATTACCATGTAAACATCTGGTCAATGATCAAATTCCTTCGTGATTTTCTCTACTTATGACACCTATTGCAGTATGTCCGTCCTGGGAGAGGGATCCCTTACTTTGTCGACTCTCCCTGAGATCTCTTCAAATTTTTTAATCCCGGTAAAGGGTTTTTTACTGGGAGTTTTTTCTCAGCCGAGCTAAGGGTGTAAGGGCAGGGTGTCATATTGTATCATATTGTATGAAATGTAAAGCCCACTGAGACAAATGTTATTTGTGATTTTGGGCTATACAAATAAAACTGATTTGTTTGATTTACAAAAGTATTGGAACATTGTGGCCAATTCCTGTATTTTTTTTGTAGACTGGAAACATTTGGGTTTGATACCAAAATATGAATATGAGACAATAGATCAACATTTCAGCTTTAATTTCCAGGTATTTACATCTGGATCTGATACACAACTGAGAAGATATCATTATTTGTAAAGGAACACCACATTTTTAGGTGAGCAAAAGTATTGGAACAGATACACTTAAAATAAATTTAAGTAAATAAGACTTAATGTTTTGTTGCAAATCCTTCCCGTGCAATAACTGCATCAAGCCTGTGACCCATTGACATCACAAAACTTTTGCATTCTTCTTTTGTGATGCTTTTCCAGGCTTTCACTGCAGCCTCTTTCAGTTGTTGTTTGTTTACTCTCTTCAGTCTCCTCTTTAGCAGGTAAAATGCATTCTCTATAGGGTTTAACTCTGGAGATAGACTTGGCCAGTCTGAAACCTTCCATTATTTGCCCCTGATTAACTCCCTTTTTGTTTTTGCAGTGTGTTTTAGGTCATTATCTTGCTGCATGATGAAGGATCTTCCAATCAGTTTGGTTGCATCTTTCTTTAAATTGGCAGACAAAATGTTTCTGTAAACTTCTGAGTTCATTTAGCTGTTGCCATCATGTGTTACATCATCAATGAAGATTAATGAGCCCATCCGAGAAGAAGCCCAAGCCATGACATTGCCTCCACCGTGTTTCACAGATGAGCTTGAATGTTTGGGATCATAAGCAGATCCTTTCTTTCGCCAAACTTTAGCCTTTCCATCACTTTGGTAAAGGTTCATCTTGACAACAACAGTAACACATGATGGCAACAGCAAAATGAACTCAGAAGTCTACGGAAACATTTTGTCTGCCAATTTAAAGAAAGTTGCTACCAAACTGATTGGAAGATCCTTCATCATGCAGCAAGATAATGATCCAAAAAATGTGCAAAAACAACAAAGGAGTTCATCAGGGGCAAGACATTGAAGAGATTTTAGACTGGCCAAGTCAATCTCCAGACTTAAACCCTTTAGAGCAGGGGTCCCCAAACTACGGCCCAAAAAAAAAAAAAAAAAAATCAAAGGGCCATATTACATTATATTTTTAAAATCGGCCGCCGGCCAATAAAAAGCGGGCCGCGGGCCGCATTTGGCCCGCGGCCGATTTTAAAAATATAATGTAATATGGCCCTTTGATTTTTTTTTTTTTTTTTGCATTTCTTAGTTTACCCACTAGTGCAGGGGTGTCAAACACTGATTGATTGGCCCGTGGCACATTTTAAAAATATAATGTAATATGGCGCTTTTAATTTTTAAATAATTTAAATGCACTCATTATATTACAGAGAAATATGTCCCATAAAAGAAAATGAGCAACAAGCCCTTCCCTGCATAACATTTTATTTTAAATTAATATTATTATGGAAAATCTATGCGTCCTTCTCCAATAGCTTCTAATTCATCTGACACAGTGTCTCCATTTTTTTTTCATACAAAATTCTTCAGATTTAGCCTATTAATTTCCCTCTCAAAGTGCACCAGATTCATGCATTTCGCCTTTAAAAACTTTAAAAAATCTCCCGGGGGGGCATACCCCCGGACCCCCCTAGGAGGGTCGGGACCTCGGCTGGATACCATTTTCACCCTGCTGGACATTGGACGCAAAGGCAGAAAACACTGGGTGTATCATTGGCATATAAACAAGAGGGGAAATGTGTCTGTTTAATGTGCAAGGAAAGTGTTGCCGTGAAGAAGGATTACAATTTACGAAGACACTATGAAGCTAAACTTCAGAGCAGCTACATGTCCTGATAAATGTGTTATTTTTGCAAAGTGGCCCGGCCCTTCGTAGATTTTTCTGTATGTGGCCCTCAGTGAAAAAAGTTTGGAGACCCCTGCTTTAGAGCATGCATTTTACCTGCTAAAGAGGAGAGTGAAGAGAGTAACCCCCCAAAACAAACAGCAACTGAAAGAGGCTGCGGTGAAAGTCTGGAAAAGCATCACAAAAGAAGAATGCAACAGTTTGGTGATGTCAATGGGTCACTGGCTTGATGCAGTTATTGCAAGTGAAGGATTGCAACAAAACATTAGTCTATCTGTTCCAATACTTTTGCTCACCTAAAAATGTGGTGTTCCTTTACAAATAATGATTTCTGCACGGTTGTGTATCAGATACAGATGTAAATACCTGGAAATAAAAGCTGAAATGTTGATCTATTGTCTCATATTCATATTTTGGTGTCAAACCCAAATGTTTCCAGTCTACAGCAACAATAAAGGAATTGGCCTCACTGTTCCAATAATTTTGGAGGGGACTGTATGATATCAAGTTGAGTGTCTCAATAAGCTTTAAAAAAAATCAGATTTGAAATGAAATGTTCATAAATACTATACAACTTATTTGAAAACACTGCTTTTTACTGTCTAGGACTGAAATCACATAGTTAGAAGGATTTAGTGCATTAGGGTTGCTTCAAATTTAGTGAATTCCCGTTTATTCCAAGCCCCAACCTCAGCGATTTTTACCGGCATCCAATAATGAAGTGACCTACAACTGTAGTAACCAGAAAGTGCCACTGGGGGTGGCGCCAAGACGAGCAGTTTTTATTTGACTTACTTGTTAGATAGGCCGTTTTCAAAGTCTTATTAAACCTATTTACAGCCTGGGCCACAAAACCATTTTAGTCTGTATGTTTAGGTCATATCTCCATGACAACACTGAGGGGGGTGAATTTCTTTGGCCCACGCTAGTTTTTATTCTTTTGGAGGTTAAAATGTATTGACGCGATCTCTTGAGTGACAGCTCTCCGCCCGTTGTCCCTCACTTTGCCTCGGAGGTATACGTCAGCTATCTCCCTCCCCCCGACGTGACGTCGATTCCCCTTTTCGGCAAGAGGAGTGAGGCGGAGTAAAAATCTAACAAGATGGCGACGCGCACAAACCAGGATTATTGGATGCCGTGTGAATAACTGAGGTCAGCCCGGATGCTACATCCATATTATTTACTATTTATGGTTTATTCCCATTAATTCCCAAACTTCCCGTTAATTCCCATAAATCCCCATGGAAAGTTTCCAACTTTGAAAATTCCCGGAATTTTGCAACCCTAATCCTGAATGGTGTATGATGATGAAATATTTAGCTGTAGCAGCATTAACTTTCTCTCCTAGTCTGAGTGCCTTAACTAAAGGTGCGAACACACTAGGCATTTTACACGCGTAAGATTTACGTGCGTAACGCAGCTAAAATGTTGCTTGATCATTTTGTGTCAAAAATGGTTGTACGCGCGTAACGTGCCTAGTCTACCTACCGATATTGTATTTCCCCTAATCAACCATGGCTGCGATAAGACCCAAGAGTAGACCCGACCCAATAGCGTGCATGTCCGCACAAAAACAAAAACAACACGGCCAACAACTGTGCCAAAAGACAAACTGAACAGCACAAATAGCCTAGCATTAAAACAGCATTGCATATTCACGGCAGCTACATAACAAACACAGTTACAGCAGCATCGGTGCACGGCGGCACAACATAAAGCCAAGTAGCCAACATTAGCCTACCTGGCTGTGACAGGGGACCGTGGCTGGCGTATCAACACCGGTGCTTCGCTGTACTCGTTGTGAGTGTCCCCCGGACATAGCCCTCATGTTTGGGTTCATAATATGAGGCGCTAGCCGCCCGCACACAACAGGGTGAGTTAACTAATGCTATACGGCGCTAACTTGTTTTATCGGCTTAAGCACAGCCGCACATGTTTACTGAATTAACCAGGAAGTCCATTCTCCTGGTTTACTCTCCCCACGTCTTCTATTCCCGAGCTGCTGTCATACAGCACCGGCTCGGCTGCCTGCAATACATTTTCCTCCTCGGTGTCTCATCAGCCTCTGTGTACAGTACACTGTCCGTCTCTCTGCCTGTGACGTCGGGTCAAGCTCAACGCTGATTGGCCAACGCGGCTAATCGTCTCGCGTAGGAGCAACAAAAGTTCAATTTTTTGAACTTTTGTTGCTCCTAAAATATATACGCACGTAAAATTAGTATACGCGGGTCATACGCGGCTAACGCGGCTAAAATGTTGCTTTAGCGCGAGTGACGCATTTACGCGACCTGTACGCGCGTAAACCAATGGTTCCCTATGGAAAAGGGGCGGGTTTCATACGCGTCTGTACGCGTGTAAAATGCCTAGTGTGTTCGCACCTTAAGGCACTTTCCCCTTTATATTTAGAAAAGGTCAGTAATGCTTTTATCTCATCTAGACTGAGGTCTGATCAGCAGGCATAACATCCAGAGATTATTACTTTATTCATCCCCGAAGAAAGATTGTTTGATGTAAATAATAATCAAATGTTTATTCAAAATGTGGATAGTCCTTCTCTTTAAGGAAGTTACAAGGTACATATATTAAGTGCTCAGTTAACATTCTCATTTAATTACATAATAGGGGAGAACGGGGGAATCTGAGGCATCGGGTAATGTGAGCCACCCTTTGTATCTAAGCAACGGAAAACATTTGTGGTCATGTGAGATATATGTTTTCAAGCCCCTCTCATTTCCCCATGGCCCTGAAAGAGAGGACCTCATGGTGCTGTGGTAAGCATGTTTTTTTCACCAAAATAGGTATTTTGCATGTAAAAGTAAATTTTCTTGCTGTCAACTTAATCAACGGTTGTGCCAAAGCAAATGTATTCACGTAGAAAAACTTCTATCATACGTGTTGATGAACTACCAACATATGAAACCATGTGATGCTGATAACTGAAGATTAGCCTGAAATGCTAAGAGAGGTAGTTTTTTCTCAAATTGTGGTGGTGGGGGAAAGTGAGCCAAATGCTGTGGGGGGAAATGAGCCACTGTCTCACTTTCCCCCACCATGAGGCACAAGTTAAGTTTAGTCTTAAACATATTTTAATGTAATATTACATGATATATGTTTTATTTTAATGTCATACACATTGTAGAAAAGCCATCATGCCAAGGAAATACCGTATTGGTCCGAATATAAGACGGGGTTTTTTCCCCTGGAAATAGGTCGTAAAAAGGCGGGTCGTCTTATATTCGGGGTCTAGTATTCGTCGTCCAGTAATGGACAGCCCGTTACCGGAGAGAAAACAAGAGGCCGCGACTCATTATGTTGCGAGTCAACGTATCAGAGGCAGGAATCGGCTGTGCGATTGACTTTTAAGCTGCGGCAGTTGCAGTGCTAAGGAGAGATTGCCAACTGCGCTTTCCTTTTACGCACACCACAGCCGCCGTACTGTTTAGATTTCATCGTTTGCATCAACGCCCTAATGAAAATAAGAATAAGAGGCTTCATTTAAACGCTGTCCATGCGGTCGTTGTGATTGCAACTTTATCAGCTGTAAACTGAAACTAACGGAGATCACGGAAGCCTTCCAATCGACAGTAACGTGCACTGCCCCGGTTATCATTTCAGCCTTAAACCACGGCGTTGATAGCTTTCGTTTCAGCACTAGGCTATGTGATTAACTATGAGCATTAAATAGGCCTACATGTTGCGTCTCAGATGCCGAGGACAGCAGCGAGGATGACCGAACCAGAGCATAGAGAGATGACAGCGAGAGCGATCACAGCGGAGCAGAGGAATAAAGTCTGTAGTAAACACATCGGTTCAGTCTATTTGCACTACTGTTCATTTGCAATGAAGGAAAGTGTTTTATTAAATGCGTTTTTATTTTCGTATATTATTTTAATAAATAAAATGAATTTCCTTTTAAAAAACAGGATCTGGTCTTCAAATCTTTTTTCCAAATATGAGTTTTGAAAAACGGGGGGTCGTCTTATAATCAGGGTCGTCTTATATTCGGACCAATACGGTACACCAGGAAGACGACCTGGGGCAACCACACGGAAAGAGCACCTTCTCATCTTTCCTTGTAACCTTCAGGGCTGGAATGTAGAGTAGGCCTAGTTGTAGAGTATGACAGGCTGATGTTATAATCCAGTTAGGTCTTCTCCTGTGTTCTGAGTCGCAGGCTGTTCTCGCTGGCTCTGATTTTCCTATGGTTTGACCCCCAGACACTAGCTGGCTCTAAGGGTCCTGTGTTCTGACCCCCAGACTGTGTTCTAATCTATCTGGTTCTATCTTTCATTTGGATCTTATTAAAACCTTTTGAATTATAATATGTTGTATTTGATTTTGTTCAGAGTTACTTTCATGGGTTTAGAGAATTTGCTTTGCTTAATTGACCAAACCCCATCATTCTTTTACTAGTCCGACATTAGTTCTGGAATGTGTGGCTAGCTTTCAGGATTCTTACTGTTACAATATGTGTTGTTATGGTAGCTTCAGAGTGGAAAAAGTAAGTGGATCAGTTTACCCCACAGCTGGGGTAAAGTGAGCCACATGACAACTTTTTTTAAAACAATCATATTTTCACTGCCCTTTGTCTTGAAAAAAATCTGCTAATGCCCATTTCTAGGAAACATCCTGAATTAATGGGAAATGTGTAAATTTGAGTGATAAATCATTTTAGCTCCCTTAGAGGGGAGCAAATGTTAAAAGTGGCTCAGATTACCCCGTTCTCCCTATACTGTATATCATATGGCTGACATTTTTTTTTTTAAATGACTTTGAAAAAGTGCACTCAAACTTAAACTCAGAACAGGGATCCAGATTCAGTTAAGTAATTGTCCTTAAACAGCCCTGATTTAGTTAAGTGGTTCGGTGTCCCTCACAGTGAGGGAGCAAAGTGGCTGGGGTTTAAGGTTTAACGAACCATCCATCCTGGATATTGTCTGGGCCTATTTAGCTCAATGGCTCTTCATACACAGTAAAAGCCTTGGAATGATGTCACATGTGCAACTCTAGATGTTGTCTTCCCTTCTTTGATGTAGTTAAAAAAATAATTTCAATTATAAATCAGCAGAATGAAGAAAAAAATAATTCTTCTTCCTTTACCTTATTTTCTCATATAAATTAAGTGTAATTAACCATGTTTCTTTCAACAGCACTTCTGCTATAGTAGTACACTCACAGTAAAGTATTTGATAGCTTTGTTACATGTTATATGTAAATCATAACAGTAAATCCATTGTTAATCTGTTGACACAATGTCAGAGGGTATATGTCATACCTGCAGAGAAACTTTGTGCTGCCTGGCATGATTTGGAGGGTGAAGCACTCCCCTCCATTCACACAGTAGTTCCTCTGGCTGTCAGTGCAGCGGGTCACGTGGCTGGAGGTCTTAGCTGTAGAGGTGGTGCTGGTGGCAGCTGTAGGGGACACCAAGAGAACACAGCCACATAGGTAACACTGAGTGTGGAATAGTTTTAAATCCCAAAACATGATTTTAAACACTGGAGTTCTATTTACACAAACAATTTTCCCTGCAACAAAATTTTAATTTTTAAATTGGCAGACGATAGAGTACATACGGAAAGTATTAACAGCGCTTCACTTTGTCCACGTTATGTGACAGCCTGGTATAATGCTGGATTAAAGGCCTACTTCACCGGTGGGAATATGAAGGTGTATTGAATTCTGAGATCCTATGTAGTATAAATGTGCAAAAAAAAATTGAAATTGGTTCATCCTAGCCTGAGAAAAGGCAGAAAGTAAGAGACATCACAGTAAGAGAAATGTAGGGTTAGACAGTGAGACCATAAAACACTCTTTCTGCGTTTTCTCAGGCTAGGATGAACCAATTTCAATTTTTTTTTGCACATTTATAGGGGAGAACGGGGTAATTTGTCACACGGGTTGGTTGTCACAATCGTTATATCTCGGAACCAGAAGGCGCTGTCTGTGAAATTTTGGTATGTAAATATCCAGAATTGGGATCAGAGATCACCTACATAGTCTTCCTTGGAGTTAGACTGCTGAATTTGAGGGAGAGGACTGTTTGTGTTTTTCATGTCAAATTGAAAATATTTAGCTCCTCAGTATTTTTCTTCTAGGCTTTTACAGAATGGGTTTATAACAAAACACTTGTTACCCATAAAAAGTGTGAAGGGTAAACTATAGTTTAGATTGTGGTTAGCAAGCTAATTAGTTGTCAGATGGTTGTTGGCCTTGATGCTAGCAAAAAATTCAAGTTGGGGTTGGTCGTCACATTTTTGGGGGGGTTGGTTGTCACAAGTTATCCAAAGGCTACAGCCAGAAAAGGAACCCAATAACTAAATAAATTGTCAAGCTGTATCCTCACTGACACCCCACAGAAGGAAAGAATAGAGCAGGAAAAGGCAGCTAGCATGCAAAGGAAAAAAGGGCAACAAAATCAAAACAACCCAGTGCATCCCAAACTAGACAAGCTGCCAAGGCTACATTAAGTTATATAGGCCTATTTGTCAACTTGACAATGCAATTGCATTTTCAAATTTAGTTCTACTTTCTTTCCTTCATTTCAAGATTATTTCCATTAAGATAACATTGTGACAAACAACCCTATAGTGTATGACAACCGACCCCTTGATGGGGTTGATTGTCACAATGTGTAAGGGTGTCTTTGATGATTAATTTCTTCTTTATTACAATAAGATAGAAAAAGTGAGGGGTACACATTTCAAGCCAACACTTTAAGCTTCAATGTAATGTAGGAATGACTATCGAAAGGTGTTTAGGTGATGAGCAATTCTCAGTAGAGTAAAAAGTGTGCCTATTTACCCCGTTCTCCCCTACTACATAGGATCTCAGAATTCAATACACCTTCATATTCCCACCGGTGAAGTAGGCCTTTAAATGTATTTGTTTCCTCAAAATTCTACACATAATACCTCATTATGACAATTTAAAAAAATTAGTTTGAGATTTTTGCAAATGTATTAAAAAAAACAAAAAACAATAAGAAATAACTTGTACAAGGATTCACAGCCTTTGCAATCAAGCTCGAAATTGAGCACAGGTCCATTCTGTTTCCACTGATCACCCTTGAGCTGTTTCTATAGCTTAATTAGAGTCCAAATTAATTCAGTTGTTTGGACATGATTTGGAAAGGCACACACACACACCTGTCTATATAAGGTCCTACAGTTGACAGAGCAGATCAGACCACAAAACAAGCATGAAGACGAAGAAATTATCTGTAGACCTAGAGTGAAAACCGAAATTACTACTAATTAATACTTAATACTTTTATGAAACCAGCAAGCTTTTTCTTGATTGGAAATGACACAGGCTTCTCCCAAAAGATAATAAGACGATGTACATGAGGCATCATTGTGGGGAAAAAAATTCAGCTTTTATTAACATTTGAACAAAAATTGGCATGTACAAAATTATTCATTTCGTTCTCAATAGTCAATAGAAAAGCCTTTATTGGCTATTACAGCAATCAAACGCTTCCTATAATTGCTGGCCAGCTTTTTGCATGTCTCCACTGGTATTTTTGGCCATTCATCTTTGGCAATGAGCTCCAACTCATTCAGAATGGAGGGTCTTCTTGCCATCGATTAAAGTCAGGACTCTGGCTTGGCCACTGTACAACGTTAATGTGGTTGTCCGCTAACCATTCCTTCACCATTGTTGCTGTGTGTTTTGGGTCGTTGTCCTGCTGAAATGTCCAATGGTGCCCAAGGCCAAGTTTCTCTGCAGACTGCATGATGCCGTTTACTGTGATTATGTTCCCTGGTCCATTGGCTGAAAATCACCCCACAAAGCATTAGGTTCCCACCACCATGTTTGACAGTGTGTATGGTGTTCTTAGAGTTGAAGGCTTCTCCTTTTTTATGCCAAATGAAGGATACATCATTGTGGCCAAATAATTCAATTTAGTTTCATCTGACCATAAAACAGAAGACCAGAAGTCTTCTTCTTTGTCCAGATGAGCATTTGCAAAGTCCAAGTGGGCTTTTGTGTGCCTTATCTGGAGAAGTGGCATCCTCCTTGTTCTGCGTCCAAGGAACCCAGCAGTGTGCAGTGTCTGTTGGATTGTCTGCCATGAAACTTTGCCTCCAGCAAAGCCAAGATTAACCAGGATGGCCTTGGTGGTGATCCTAGGATTATTTTTCACCTCTCTCATTATCCACCTGGCCAGTACAGGTGTAACTTTTGGCTTCCGACCACGTCCTCATAGGTTTCCCACCATGCGGAACGTCTTGTATTTTTTTAATAATATAACAACGACCAAAAACACAGAGCAAAAGTGGTGAAGAAATGGTTAGTGGACAAACACATTAATGTTTTACAGTGGCCCAGCCAGAGTCCTGACTTGAATTTAATTGAGAATATGTGGAGGGAGCTAAAGATCAGGGTGATGGCAGTGAGACCCTCAAAACTGAAAGAGTTGGAGCTCATTGCTAAAGATGATGGTCGAAAATACTAGTGGAGACATACAAAAAGCTAGTCAGTAATTATAGAAAGTGATTGATAGCTGTAATAGCAAATAAAGGCCTTTTCTTTTGAATATTGGTTATGAATACTTTTGGACATGCCACTTTTTGTTCAAATGTAAATAAAAGCTGAAAAATATTTTTTTCCACAATGATGCCTCTTGTACATCGTCTTATTATCTTTGGGAGAAGCCTGTGTCATTTCCAATCAAGAAAAAGCGTGCTGGTTTCATAAAAGTAACTTTAAGTAAAATTTGCCAGGGGTTTGAAAAATTTCAGTTTTGACTGTACGACACAGGATTGTCTGGAGGCACAGATCTGGGGAAGGGTACAGAAACATTTCTGCTGCTTTAAAGATCCCAATGAGCACAGTGGCCTCTATCATCTGTAAATCTGTAAATGAAAGAAGTTTGGAACCACCAGGATTCTTCCTAGAGCTGGCCGTCCCTCTAAACTGAGTGATCGGGGGAGAAGGGCTTTAGTTAGGAAGGTAGCTAATAACCTGATGGTCACTCTGACAGAGCTCCAAGGTTCCTCTGTGGAGAGAGGAGAACCTTCCAGAAGGATGACCATCGCTACATCACTCCACCAATCAGGCCTGTATGGTAGAGTGGCCAGACCGAAGCCACAGTTCGCCTGGAGTTTGCCAAAAGGCACCTGAAAGACTCTCAGACCATGAGAAACAAAATGTTCTGGTCTGATGAGACAAATATCGAACTCTTTGCCGTGAATGACAAGATTATTTTTGGAGGAAACCAGGCATCGCTTCGCTCATCACCTGGCCAATACCATCCCTACAGTGAAGCATGGTGGAGGCAGCATCATCATCAAAACCTGCTCCAGAGCGCTCTTGACCTCAGACTGGGGCGACGGTTCATCTTTCAACAGGACAACGACCCTAAGCACACAGCCAAGATATGGAGGGAGTGGCTTCAGGACAACTCTGTGAATGTCCAGCCAGAGAATTGAGGCTATAATTGCTGCCAAAGGCACCACAACAAAGTATTGACCAAATGCTGTGAATATTTCTGTAGATATTATATTTTCTTTTTAATACATTTGCAAAAATCGCAAATAAACTTTTTAAAGTTAACATTATGGGGTATTGTGTGTAGAATTTTGAGGAAAATAAATCCAGCGTTATTCCAGACTTTACCATAACGAATTGTGGAAAAAGTGAAGCGCTGTGAATACTTTCCACAGTAATACTAGACTGATAAAGAATGTATGAGTGTAGTTGGCCACTTCTTCCCCAAACCTTCAACAACACGTCCCTGTTCAGGGGTGAAATCTCCCTAACTCAAGATGTAAGAAAATATTTCTAACTCACTTTCCATGCAATGTCCATCCAGTATTTGAATCATGATATATTAAAGAGTCTACCTTCGCGAGTGTTCCATTGATGTGCTCCTTTCTGATATTTTCCCCATTTTTCTCTCACTTTATTTTCTGAAATGGTGAGCTAATGCAGTATTTTATATACAGTATAATCGAGACTTTTCTTTGCCTTTATTTCTGTTACGAGAAGATATTGTATTAAGCTGTTATCTCTGATTTATCTTCCTCTAATTTCTTGGGGAGTTATTGAACATTCTAACCGCAAATACGTTTGTGTTTTTGTTCTAGCTTTTAGATGAAATCATTTCATAAGAGGTTGCTTTGTGAGATCATCTATATTGTTACTATGCTCTGGTGGACATTGGGTTGCACAGCTGATGACAATGTTTTCCTTGGCGACCATTAAAGAATGAATGAGACTTGTTACATCCAGAGGGATGAGTCTTTGCCTTTGAAATACTTCATGAGCTTATCACCACTAAAGTCAGCCTGCATCCAGAGCCGACACAAGGATCTCTGATGCAGTGTTCACTGTTATTTTACCATATGTATTTTTGTGAAAAACTGTCAACAGGATGACACTGATCAAATGCGCAAATGGAACGAGATAATGTGAGACACCCCCTGTGTCTAGGCATCATTATATTTTCAAGCTCCTCCCATTTCCCCTTGGCTATGAAGGAGAGGACCTCATGGTGCTGTTGTAAGCATGTTTTTTCACAATAATATATTTTTTGCACGTAAAAGTAAATGTTCTTGCTGTCAACTTAATCAACTATTGTGCTAAAGCAAATTATTTCAGGTAGAAAACTTCTATTATAAATGTTAATGAACTACCAACATATACTCAACAAAAATATAAACGTAACACTTTTGTTTTTGCTCCCATTTTTCATGAGATGGACTTAAAGATCTAAAATTCATTCCAGATACACAATTGTACCATTTCTCTCAAACATTGTTCACAAATCTGTCTATATGTGTGATAGTGAGCACTTCTGCTTTGCTGAGATAATCCATCCCACCTCACAGGTGTGCCACATCAAGATGCTGATCTGACATCATGATTAGTGCACAGGTGTGCCTTAGACTGTCCACAATAAAAGGCCACTCTGAAATGTGCATTTTTTTGCTTTATTGGGGGTCTGGGGACTCAGAACCAGTCAGTATCTGGTGTGACCACCATTTGCCTCATGCAGTGCAACACATCTTCTTCGCATAGAGTTTATCAGATTGTCAATTGTGGCCTGTGGAATGTTGGTCCACTCCTCTTCAATGGCTGTGCGAAGTTGCTGGAGACGGCTTATGGTGGAGAAATGAACATTCAATGCACGAGCAACAGATCTGGTTGACATTCCTGCTGTCAGCTTGCCAATTGCACGCTCCCTCAATGCTTGTGGCATCTGTGGCATTTTGCTGTGAGACAAAACTGCACATTTCAGGGTGGCCTTTTATTGTGGACAGTCTAAGGCACACCTGTGCACTAATCATGATGTCAGATCAGCATCTTGATGTGGCCACACCTGTGAGGTGGGATGGATTATCTCAGCAAAGCAGAAGTGCTCACTATCACACATTTAGACAGATTTGTGAACAATGTTTGAGAGAAATGGTACAATTGTGTATCTGGAATGAATTTTAGATCTTTAAGTCCATCTCATGAAAAATGGGAGCAAAAACAAAAGTGTTGCGTTTATATTTTTGTTGAGTGTATGAAACCATGTGATGATGCTAACTGAAGATTAGCCTGAATTGTCAAGAGAGGTTAGTTGTTTCTCAAATTGTGGCGGGGTGGGGTAAAGTGACACAAATGCTGTGGGGTAAAGTGAGACAGTGTCCGTGCCCTCTTTTAATGAATGCATTATATCTGAGGTAGCAAAGAGACTAGTTTGAATAGAGACAATGCGGGCCGGAGATGGGGTTGATTGTTGAAGGGTGTCAGCAACGGCATGGTTTGGCAGTGACCTTTAACATCAATGGACTCTAAGTGGTATGTCTTTATTCCAGTGCTGTCAAGCGATTAAAATATTTAATCGCGAGTTAACTATCAATGTCATAGTTAACTCGCGATTAGTCGCGATTAATCGCATTTTTACCTATTCTAGCCTAAATGTCCCTTGATTTCTTTTTGTCCCATTATTTTTTCTCATTTTAATGCTCTTATCACACCCATTCTCTACACCCTTGTAATTCAGTGTATTTCTTCTAAAATATCATAATTTGCAATTCAGTGCAAATAGCCCACAATGTAGGCTAGATCTAGCCTGGCTCCGCCCGCCTACCTACTTCCGCCCAAATTTCATTTTCCCTTCAGTAGTCAGTCTGGTGATGGGGTGTATCAGTGGGATCCTGCTCGAATCAGATTTCTGAGTGTCCAATCAGCGAACAGAGCGAGTGGCTCAGTTGAATGCTGCGTTCCTTTATACTCGGAAGAAGGAGATTTCCGACTTGGTAGTTCCGAGTTCCGACCTGTCTGTGTTCCAGTGCATCTGCTCGCGAAAGTATGGACGCCTAAAACCTTTCTCGTCCAAATAACTAAACGTTAGGCTCTAACAAGTTACTGTTGCTAGATTCATAGACTACAATATGTAGTGAAGTCGGAAATTTCCGAGTTTCCTGTCCAACTGGAACGCACCGTCAAAAGCCGGCTCATGACACACGTGACGACCAAACGTGATGCGATTGGTTGGCTAATCCAGAGTGGCACTGGGCAGATCCAATAGTTTTAAACTTTGACAGACACCCGCCTCCAAGTGAGTGAACGTTTGCCAATTACAGCACTGCCAGACCTTCTGTACAAATGAAATGAAGTACGATGGTCTGGTTGGACCAGGCTAGGCTAGATCCCCCCCCCCTAGAACAGCATACACAAACATAATTGGAACTTATTTTTTTATTTAAAAAACCAAACCATAAAACAACGTAGGCTATATCAAACCAATTAGTATTCAGGCTAAATTAAACTTGTTGTTGTAGGCCTAAATGTTTTGGGAGTCTTTCATCCACGCATGGCTTATTGGAGTGGACACACTAGGCTATAGCCTACGCTTGTGTGCCGGACTGCCGGTGGGTGCCGGGTGGTTGCCATGGCGCTGCTGCAGCCGAGGCAGTCGCCCTTCGTAGCGAAAAATAAAGTGAAAATGAATGACTGCTGGCTGCCACCAACATTCATGGAGGTTTTGGTGTGCGCGCAGAGTTATAGGCTAAGTAAGACTTTTGCAAATGACAAGCTTTCTTTACTGTTCTTTTTCCGCGAAGTCCCAGAGTCATAACACGGAAGAAGCTACTGGTGAAGCAGCTGAGCTAGGAAGTGCTAGGTTCCGGTTTCTGCTTCAAAATAAAAGTCAGAATTGACTTGACGTTTAGTCGTTTTGCCAGTTAAATTATTTTAATGTGAAATTACGCTGTAGGACATGTTCCGTTTGACTTAACAGTAACTTACCTGCGAGCCAGGTGTATAGTTTGTGGTGTTTCAGTTGTTCTAACATTACTAGTTGATGCAACAGCATGAGAAAAAACCACAACGTTTGCTAGACCATGACGAGCGTTAATCGCGCGATAAAAAAATTAACGCCGTTAAAATGGGTTTGCGTTAACGCCGTTAATAACGCGATAAACTGACAGCACTACTTTATTCAATGAATGATCCCAATAAAACGAATGCAGAAAAATATTAATCAAAGACTCAAAATATGGAAAATGACAGGTGTGTCTAGTCTTCTGAGTCCCAGGCTGTTCTGATTGTCTTTTGCTCTGATCCCCAGACACTAGCTGGCTCTAAAGCTCCTGTGTTCTGACCCCCAGACTGTGTTTTTATCTAACTGGTTCTTTCTGTCATTTGAATGTTGATTAAAACATTATGAATTATATGATGCATTTGACCAGAGTTACTTTCAAGTGTTTAGATTATTATTTTTTTGCTTAATTGACCAAACCCCACGATTCTGTTACTAGTCCGACATTAGTTCTACTGTAGAATATGGGTTTGTCAAGCTAGCTGTCAGGATTCTAGTGGAAAAAGTAAGTGGATCAGTTTAACCCCTTGATCTCTCTGGTCTGTCTCAGTTTACCCCACAGCTGGTGCCGACCAGAGGCTGCTGGTTTGATCCCCGGCGCCGGACAGGAGGGTGTGATTTGTGGACCTAGGCCCACCATCTCTACCATGTGTCCTTGAGCGGGACACTTGACCCCAAAAACTGCTCCAGTGGTGCGGCTGACTGCTGCGGCAGACCCCTGGCTTCAGGGTGGCCTTTTATTGTGGACAGTCTAAGGCACACCTGTGCACTAATCATGATGTCAGATCAGCATCTTGATGTGGCCACACCTGTGAGGTGGGATGGATTATCTCAGCAAAGCAGAAGTGCTCACTATCACACATTTAGACAGATTTGTGAACAATGTTTGAGAGAAATGGTACAATTGTGTATCTGGAATGAATTTTAGATCTTTAAGTCCATCTCATGAAAAATGGGAGCAAAAACAAAAGTGTTGCGTTTATATTTTTGTTGAGTGTATGAAACCATGTGATGATGCTAACTGAAGATTAGCCTGAATTGTCAAGAGAGGTTAGTTGTTTCTCAAATTGTGGCGGGGTGGGGTAAAGTGACACAAATGCTGTGGGGTAAAGTGAGACAGTGTCCGTGCCCTCTTTTAATGAATGCATTATATCTGAGGTAGCAAAGAGACTAGTTTGAATAGAGACAATGCGGGCCGGAGATGGGGTTGATTGTTGAAGGGTGTCAGCAACGGCATGGTTTGGCAGTGACCTTTAACATCAATGGACTCTAAGTGGTATGTCTTTATTCCAGTGCTGTCAAGCGATTAAAATATTTAATCGCGAGTTAACTATCAATGTCATAGTTAACTCGCGATTAGTCGCGATTAATCGCATTTTTACCTATTCTAGCCTAAATGTCCCTTGATTTCTTTTTGTCCCATTATTTTTTCTCATTTTAATGCTCTTATCACACCCATTCTCTACACCCTTGTAATTCAGTGTATTTCTTCTAAAATATCATAATTTGCAATTCAGTGCAAATAGCCCACAATGTAGGCTAGATCTAGCCTGGCTCCGCCCGCCTACCTACTTCCGCCCAAATTTCATTTTCCCTTCAGTAGTCAGTCTGGTGATGGGGTGTATCAGTGGGATCCTGCTCGAATCAGATTTCTGAGTGTCCAATCAGCGAACAGAGCGAGTGGCTCAGTTGAATGCTGCGTTCCTTTATACTCGGAAGAAGGAGATTTCCGACTTGGTAGTTCCGAGTTCCGACCTGTCTGTGTTCCAGTGCATCTGCTCGCGAAAGTATGGACGCCTAAAACCTTTCTCGTCCAAATAACTAAACGTTAGGCTCTAACAAGTTACTGTTGCTAGATTCATAGACTACAATATGTAGTGAAGTCGGAAATTTCCGAGTTTCCTGTCCAACTGGAACGCACCGTCAAAAGCCGGCTCATGACACACGTGACGACCAAACGTGATGCGATTGGTTGGCTAATCCAGAGTGGCACTGGGCAGATCCAATAGTTTTAAACTTTGACAGACACCCGCCTCCAAGTGAGTGAACGTTTGCCAATTACAGCACTGCCAGACCTTCTGTACAAATGAAATGAAGTACGATGGTCTGGTTGGACCAGGCTAGGCTAGATCCCCCCCACCCCTAGAACAGCATACACAAACATAATTGGAACTTATTTTTTTATTTAAAAAACCAAACCATAAAACAACGTAGGCTATATCAAACCAATTAGTATTCAGGCTAAATTAAACTTGTTGTTGTAGGCCTAAATGTTTTGGGAGTCTTTCATCCACGCATGGCTTATTGGAGTGGACACACTAGGCTATAGCCTACGCTTGTGTGCCGGACTGCCGGTGGGTGCCGGGTGGTTGCCATGGCGCTGCTGCAGCCGAGGCAGTCGCCCTTCGTAGCGAAAAATAAAGTGAAAATGAATGACTGCTGGCTGCCACCAACATTCATGGAGGTTTTGGTGTGCGCGCAGAGTTATAGGCTAAGTAAGACTTTTGCAAATGACAAGCTTTCTTTACTGTTCTTTTTCCGCGAAGTCCCAGAGTCATAACACGGAAGAAGCTACTGGTGAAGCAGCTGAGCTAGGAAGTGCTAGGTTCCGGTTTCTGCTTCAAAATAAAAGTCAGAATTGACTTGACGTTTAGTCGTTTTGCCAGTTAAATTATTTTAATGTGAAATTACGCTGTAGGACATGTTCCGTTTGACTTAACAGTAACTTACCTGCGAGCCAGGTGTATAGTTTGAGGTGTTTCAGTTGTTCTAACATTACTAGTTGATGCAACAGCATGAGAAAAAACCACAACGTTTGCTAGACCATGACGAGCGTTAATCGCGCGATAAAAAAATTAACGCCGTTAAAATGGGTTTGCGTTAACGCCGTTAATAACGCGATAAACTGACAGCACTACTTTATTCAATGAATGATCCCAATAAAACGAATGCAGAAAAATATTAATCAAAGACTCAAAATATGGAAAATGACAGGTGTGTCTAGTCTTCTGAGTCCCAGGCTGTTCTGATTGTCTTTTGCTCTGATCCCCAGACACTAGCTGGCTCTAAAGCTCCTGTGTTCTGACCCCCAGACTGTGTTTTTATCTAACTGGTTCTTTCTGTCATTTGAATGTTGATTAAAACATTATGAATTATATGATGCATTTGACCAGAGTTACTTTCAAGTGTTTAGATTATTATTTTTTTGCTTAATTGACCAAACCCCATGATTCTGTTACTAGTCCGACATTAGTTCTACTGTAGAATATGGGTTTGTCAAGCTAGCTGTCAGGATTCTAGTGGAAAAAGTAAGTGGATCAGTTTAACCCCTTGATCTCTCTGGTCTGTCTCAGTTTACCCCACAGCTGGTGCCGACCAGAGGCTGCTGGTTTGATCCCCGGCGCCGGACAGGAGGGTGTGATTTGTGGACCTAGGCCCACCATCTCTACCATGTGTCCTTGAGCGGGACACTTGACCCCAAAAACTGCTCCAGTGGTGCGGCTGACTGCTGCGGCAGACCCCTGAGCAATGATCCCCTTCCAAATGCATTTGTGTGTTAGAGAGATATAGGAACGGGGGAGCGAAATGTGATTTCGATTGGCGTGTGTGTGTAACTTACATTGTAGGCCTATGTGTTTCAAGTGACAATAAATCGACTTATATTCAGTGCCTTTATTCCTTTGAATTAAGGAAGATTTGTTATGTTTCACAGGTAAAATGATGGGTGTGTAAGTTTAAAGGCTTGTAGCGCATCTGATTCATGCAGGATAATGTAGTTCCCATCCTATCACAAAAGTTGATATTGTCCTATTTCAATCATAATCACACTCTTTCCCTAATCTTAAAAAGGTGTTGTGTGAAGTTTTCTTGTAAAAAAATTGTTCTTTATATTCACATGTTCTCGCAAAACACATTATGTCTATGCTTGAGGTCTAATTAATTTGTGGAATGTGATATTAACTTAAGTAAAACATTTTTGAAAAATGTTTAATGCAAAATTGATATCTGTACACCCAATTATCATCATCATCCTCAGAGAGGTTCTGAAGAAGATGTTACAAAAATTCTTACATTCTGTACAATACAACACTGACTGTGTGCAGTGGCAGTTATGCCAAAAGTTTCAGTACTTAAGTTAGCAAGTAAGTGGTACCAAGCATTTGCACACGTGCAGAAGTAGCAGTTACATACAGGCAGTTAACCAAGAGAGCATTTTTCAGCCTGGCTGATTAAGAAACAGTGTATACTTTTATACTGAGGCATTAGTTTGAAACTGACCCACCATCATCTTAGATTAGCTTGCCCGATACATTGTAACAAATGACAGTGATGTGACTCAAACAGAGGGATGGTGGTGGTGGGGCTCTGGTAGACAGAGTGGCTTGTTTTCCCCTGCAGCAGAGGGGTGGAGGGGGCATCACTTAGCCTCCAGCATGCTCTGACCTTGAAATGGAACACTGGCAGAAAACAGGAAGTCTGCGTCTACCACAGCCTAGAGTTTCAGTTTGTGTCCTGCATCAATTATTGATTTAGACTTTGTCATATAACTGGAAATGTGCAGTTAAGGGATCTTTCATATAGTGTTGTATTGTAAGACATTCATAAGAAACACATGAAGACATCCAAATCATCGCTGTATAGGGCATCATTAGCAGTAAAGGATTTGTGTAGGTGTAAAGGAGGTTTGAATAAAACTCTTGTTTTCTGCACACATGTCCGTGTAGCAATATTTCAGAGCCTTAGTCATAGGCCTCTATGCTACAATCTGCAAGTCACAACGTGTCTGTGCTCAGGCCAAGTCCTGAAAGCACACTTCCTGGCACAGATGATTACGTACAAAACCAATGATAAAACAGGAAGGACAGAGATTTATTAAAAACACTTTGCTTGTCTTTACAATGATAAATGATCACACTCCAAGGTTGAGCAGGACTCCAAGCTCCTATGCCCTGCCTATAATTACA
The DNA here is from genome assembly GCA_026122265.1 of Ammodytes dubius. Classification (NCBI taxonomy): domain Eukaryota; kingdom Metazoa; phylum Chordata; class Actinopteri; order Uranoscopiformes; family Ammodytidae; genus Ammodytes; species Ammodytes dubius. The sequence continues at coordinate 3,749,247 of CM047524.1, forward strand.
TCTTATATTATGATGTTAAAGGCTGGTTTTGGAACAAAGGACATTGTGTCTGAAAAGAAAACCCAATCCCAGTGCCTTCACTAAACAAGTGTTGGGTACTTACAGCTGGTTGGGATGATGATGTCGTTTATCTCCTGTGTTGTGTGAGGAAAGGGAGTCTGCTTTGGGCTGGTGGGGCGTTCAGCATTGTACTTGAGTGTAACAGACGGATCGGCCTGAGTCACTGCTGGAGACTGGGGCACGTACGGTCCTCGTGTAGATCGCTCTCCCTCTAAAATGTCAGGACGTCCTGTGGTAATGGCGCTGGCGGTGGGCAGGGAGACAGTAGATGGAGAGAAATGAGGAAGCGACACAGTCAGTCCCAATGTGGGGTCAACTGATATGATAATCGGGTCCTGTCCGATGCGATTAGCATCTAAGTGTGTGGGGGGTTCATACTCAAAGATCTTATCCACAAAAACCCATTTGAGGCCAGCTGTGCAGAGGGCTAAGCTAAGCAGACAGGCCAGGATGGGCAGGATACAGATTTTTTCGGAGTGCAGGCAATTGTGAATCTGTTCCATCTCTATGCACACACAGCAGGTCCCTGGCAAGGCCACAATTCCCAAAGCCCCCAAATGCTCCCTATCAGCGCTGCCACCTCCCTCTGCAGTTCCCTCTGCATCTTCCTCCCCACTCTGGCCATCTGCCTCTCTCTCCTCTGGTTTCTCCTTGGGGACTGCTCCAGTGGAGCTGGTGGGGGAGGCCGCTTCAGAAGGGGGGGCCGGCCCTGCAGACAAGTCCTCCATGCCCTCAGTCATCCTCTCAAAGTGCTGAATGAAGGCTTTCTGAACTCCTCCACTACCAACTTAAAGCCTCACACAGTGGCTGTGTGCCACCAGTCTTCCTCAGTATGTTTTCCATTGTGAAGTCGCAGAGTCCCGGGTGGGTTTTCAGAGAGTCAAACCTTGTTAACAGTCTGGGAGTGTGGAGACAGCTCCTGTGCAGGAGGGAAAGGAGTTCCTTATATTTGCTTTCTCACAGGAAATTAAATCAGGAGTCTATAAATAGAATTGTCAAATTTGCTGCAGGATAGAACAAAAAAAAGATTGCTGAACATTTAGATTCCTTAATTGTTGAACAGGTTCCACTTATATGCAATGGTGAATGCGTAGCGCTCACTCACCTGAGCAGAGGGGCCGGAGACAGGGCTGGAGACAGGGCTGAGAGGCTTTGGAGGACAGCAGGCACTGCAGTGACATGCTCTCTGTAGAGGAGCTCCTAAAGGCTGAATCATCAGGGAGCGCCAGGTGTCGTTCTCTCAGTGCAGCTCCACACAAACAGATGAGTAAGGGAAAAGACAGAGAAAGAGAATGAGAGAGAGAGAGAGAGAAAGAGAGAGGGAGAGGGAGGGAGGGGGCTGCAGCAGCACACAGGGACACTCCCCTTTTCCTCTCTAAGTGGTGAGCAGGGCAGCCTCCCTCTCTTCCTGTCTGGCTCTCTCTCTGCATGCTGCTCCCTATCCCGGCACAAAGCATCGGGCTAAGCAAGTTCCTACTTGATCCAATTAGAGTGCATGTCATCGAATCACAGGCAGGCACAATGCTATAGCCACCCCTCCAAGCACCACTCCCCATTGATTATGCTGATACTAAAGGGTGTGTTTTTGTCAAGGGGAAGGAACCAGGGAAGCAGACATATGATCCACTCCAGCCATAGTGTTCTACTCTTCTCAAGTATCTGCATTCATTAGTGTAATAGAATAACATTGATGATAATTATAATGAAAAAGGTCAATTAGGCTGGCATAGTATAAGTGTTTGTATATATATATATATATATATATATATATATATATATATATATATATATATATATATATATATATATTAGTGCTGTCAGGCGATTCAAATATTTAATCGCGAGTTAACTATCAATGTCATAGTTAACTCGCGATTAATCGCGATTAATCGCATTTTTACCTATTCTAGCCTAAATGTCCCTTGATTTCTTTTGTCCCATTATTTTTTCTCATTTTAATGCTCTTATCACACCCATTCTCTACACCCTTGTAATTCAGTGTATTTCTTCTAAAATATCATAATTTGCAATTCAGTGCAAATAGCCCACAATGTAGGCTAGATCCCCCCCACCCCTAGAACAGCATACACAAACATAATTGGAACTTATTTTTTTATTTAAAAAACCAAACCATAAAACAACATAGGCTATATCAAACCAATTAGTATTTAGGCTAAATTAAACTTGTTGTTGTAGGCCTAAATGTTTTGAGAGTCTTTCATCCACGCACAGCTTATTGGAGTGGACACACTAGGCTATAGCCTACGCTTGTGTGCCGGACTGCCGGTGGGTGCCGGGTGGTTGCCATGGCGCTGCTGCAGCCGAGGCAGTCGCCCTTCGTAGCGAAAAATAAAGTGAAAATGAATGACTGCTGGCTGCCACCAACATTCATGGAGGTTTTGGTGTGCGCGCAGAGTTATAGGCTAAGTAAGACTTTTGCAAATGACAAGCTTTCTTTACTGTTCTTTTTCCGCGAAGTCCCAGAGTCACAACACGGAAGAAGCTACTAGTGAAGCAGCTGAGCTAGGAAGTGCTAGGTTCCGGTTTCTGCTTCAAAATAAAAGTCAGAATTGACTTGACGTTTAGTCGTTTTGCCAGTTAAATTATTTTAATGTGAAATTACGCTGTAGGACATGTTCCGTTTGACTTAACAGTAACTTACCTGCGAGCCAGGTGTATAGTTTGTGGTGTTTCAGTTGTTCTAACATTACTAGTTGATGCAACAGCATGAGAAAAAACCACAACGTTTGCTAGACCATGACGAGCGTTAATCGCGCGATAAAAAAATGAACGCCGTTAAAATGGGTTTGCGTTAACGCCGTTAATAACGCGATAAACTGACAGCACTAATATATATATAGTGCACTTCATGCTTCCGTCTGCTGACAATCTTTATGGAGAAGCTGATTTTCTTTTCCAGCAAGACTTGACACCTGTCCACAGTGCCAGAAACCACTAGTAACTGGTTGACTCACCATGGTATTACTGCGCTGGATTGGCATTACAACTCTCCTGACCATAACTCCATAGATAATCTATGGATTATTGTCAAGAGGCAGATGAGACAAACCAGACCCAACAATACAGACTAGCTCAGGGGTGGCCAACCAGTCAGAGACAAAGAGCCACATTTTTTACTGTGTTACTGCAAAGAGCCACATCGTACACACGGGTACACACAGTGGCGATTCCAGGAAATTTTGACTGGGGGTGGCCAAGGAGGGCCACAGAGTTAGAGTGGGGTGGCCATCGCACCCCTGAATGAATAGCATGTGATATGCTGTACAACCAATTCAAAGATGATTTATAATCCCAAATGCCCAAATCATGTTAGTATCCATTGTAATGTTTGTCAGAAAACTAAACCCCTGAAGGTGGGTCTGGGGGCATCCCCCCCCAGAAGATTTTTTTGTGTTTTTAACATGTAATCTAAGCATTCTGGTGCATTCTGGTGAAGATAATAAAGGAAAAAGTCAATATTTATTTCAGCTCAGATGAATAGTAAAATTAGCAAGACAACATAACTTGCTAGCAGCCAGATGCCTAACAACTGGACAGAGGGATGACCACTAGCTTCTGACCAAATATCTTGCTAAAAAAATAAACCTTTATTTATGAATGTCTGCCCTTGCTAAGAACATGTTACACTCGCTAACTATAAACTTTAATTTTTTTATTCAGATTTCAAAAATCTGCTGGGACACGTGCCTATACACATGCATGGGTGGCACACATGTCACAAGCACACTTATGCTGTTTTCAAGACCTTTGCTGACCAGAGACCAGTTCTAGTGGCTACAGTTCTACCATTAATTTAGTAATTGAAAATTGCAAACTGATCTCATATCAGTGGATTGGAGTGTTTGTGTGAAATACATATCATCTCTGAACTAGGATACATATCAGGAAAAAAATGTAATTAAAAAAATAAAATGAAAATAAAAAATAACATTTAAACTGGGGGGGGGGGGGGTCACTGGGGTGGCCAGTAAGATTTCAGGGGGGGGGGGGGGGCGTTTTTATTTTCGCGGGGAGCTTGCACATGCATGCACAAGCATTATTTATTAAAAAAAAAAAAACAGGGGGCCCCACACTAGGACTTGAAACGGGCCCCCAGATCGTTAAGGCCGCCCCTGTGATAATGACAGGACTGGACTAAAGACGACAGGGCAGTCATTTTCAACAATGAACATTGTGTGCACTGCCTCACACACAAACTCTCAGTTCAACCAAGTCCACAAACAAAAATATAACAATTTAAAATAGCGTTTTTCTCTTACTATGCATGTTGCTTTGTGGGACTTACTTTTAGCATGGAGAGAGCTGAAGTGGCGCTGAAGATTTGAAGCCTTGAAATGCGCAAATGACACCTGGCATATAAGGCAGAATGGCTTGGTATAACGTTCAACAAAAAATATAAACTCTGCCACTCTGTTTCGGAGCGAACTTGACACAAATAGTTTACTCACGGAAAACCTCCCTCCAAGCTGAGCGGGCAGTTTTATGTTGCGTCCGCACCAAACGTTTGCGAACGTTATGTTGCGTCCTCAATTAAACATTTGCGAACAGGCATATTCATAGGGCCTACACATTAATAAAATAAGAAATTAAATAATAGACAACATGTAAAACGAACGTAAGAGCCGCATGAATTGTTTGCGAACATGCACACACATAGGCCCACACAAAAAAAAAAGTATAAAAAAAAAAAAAAAAAAAAAAAAAATATAATCACATAATTTGATATGAACTGAAGAGCCGCACGAAGCTGGGCAAAGAGCCGCATGCGGCTCGCGAGCCGCGGGTTGGCCACCCCTGCAATAATTCATGCAAAATAAGATCCAAGTATATAGTAAATGAATGAAAATAATCAAAAGTGCGACATTTCTGTATTATAAATCTGTATTATAAATCTTTTTCATTTATTGGCCTTATGGAATATTCTAATATTTTGAAATGCTGGATTTTGGATTTTCATGAGCTGTAATGAATACTTTATTCCGGACTCAAAGTTCCATATAAAAGATAATACAAATACAAGTCAACACAGATTAAAATACATACAATCAACGATTCCAATGTTTCCACAACCCAGAGGAGTACCTTGTATCACTCTGTTTAGTGTCAGAAGCCGGAATCCTGAAAAGTTAAACAAAAAATGCCTGAAATATATCACTTTATGTCTAATATATCTTGAATATATGGAACTTTCACTTTTTGAATTAAATTGGATTTAAAAAAAGAGCTTTTCCATGATATTCTAATTTATTGAGCAGCACCTGTATATTGTATATGTATTGTTGTTTTTGGTTTGCATTTGTTTGATTCGACATTGCAAATAAGGGTCACTCTCTCACACACACCATAATTGATCTAGAGTATAAATAAAGGTTAAATCAAAATGAAATATTTATATGAATGTTTAAGAAAACTTAATTTTAGAACCTAAATCAAGATAATAACCACAGAGCTTTGGACATGTCACTGTAGGAAAGGCAGTAAAAGGTGTGAATAATACAACAAATTATAACAGAATTAAATTAGGCATTTTCATTTTTACACTCCTGATCATGATGGTTTCAACCTGTATTTTTCCTACTGTGACTAATCAAGATGGTTTCTATTGGACACTTGAACTTTCTTTAGATCTTTAGTGGTGGTGTTTTCCACATGATGTGCAAAATGAAAAAGGTACCAATTGTGTTAAATGTAGCCTGATTTGTTCAAAATCCCATTGTGGAATAACACTGTTGGGTTGGGAGTGCAAAAAGCAAAACTGTTAGGGTTCCTAATTGTAAAATGATCTTATTATAAAGACATGACTAAAGTATGAAAATAAAAAGGGTAAGAATTCAACTGAACTGATATACATGCACACAAATCATTTACAGATTGCTCGGTCACAATTCCAATATTTATTTTGGCATATCCACTTTATTGCCCCGCAGGTCAGAATAGAAAATGAGAGTGCCGTAAAGCGGAACGCAGGTGGCGAAAAACAAATCTCCAGGTTCATTATGACATCTTCAAAGAGAAACTTTGCACTTTTAACTCAGAGATGAAAAGTGCAAGGCAGCCTTTCTTTTCTGACATCATCACCAAAAACAACAACAATGCACGTGCCCTGTTTGCTACTGTCGACAGATTAACAAACCCTCCTGTGTCAGTAGTGTCTGAACATCTCTCCACGAGGGCCTGCAATGAATTTGCCTCCTTCTTTACTGAGAAAATTCACAAAATTAGACAAGCTGTCACTGCATCAATACAAAGTTCAACATATGTGTCATCGCTATGCCCACTTAAAATCAATCCAAATGCAATGACACAATTTTATCTGATAAACCACAAAAACCTGGAGGACATTATACAACACCTGAACTCCTCCTCCTGTTGCCTTGACATTCTTCCCACAGGCTTCTTTAAAACTGTTTTTAGCTGTATGGCCTCAGATGTTCTACAAATTGTCAACATGTCCCTTCGGACAGGTGTATTCCCACAGGCCCTGAAAACAGCAGTCATCAAGCCACTCCTAAAAAAGAACAATCTAGATACATCGCTCATGAACAATTATAGGCCCATATCTAACCTACCATTTTTAAGCAAAATCATTGAAAAAGCTGTTTATCAACAGCTAAATAACTACTTAGCAATGAACAACTGCTTTGATGTTTTCCAGTCAGGATTTCGACAACACCACAGCACTGAGACTGCTCTGCTTAAGGTCCTCAATGACATCCATTTAAACACAGACAGTGGCAAAAGTTCTGTTTTAGTTTTACTGGATCTCAGTGCCGCTTTTGACACAGTTGACCACAGCATATTACTAGATCGACTAGCAAACTGGGTTGGACTCTCTGGAACTGTACTAAACTGGTTTGAATCCTACTTAAAGGACAGAGACTACTATGTGTCAATAGGCAATTTCACATCTGAGCGGACACATATTGAATGCGGTGTCCCCCAAGGTTCCATTCTTGGGCCTCTTCTGTTTAACATCTACATGCTCCCACTAGCTCAGATTATGAATAAAAACAAATTATGCAACCATAATCCTCCTAGTCCTCACTAGGACCAAAAAAGTGGATCACATTACCCCAGTTCTGAGGTCTTTACACTGGCTTCCTGTCACTCAAAGAATTGATTTCAAAATACTGATGTTGGTTTATAAAGCACTAAATGGTTTAGAGCCAAAATACATTACTGATCTGCTGATACGTTATGAACCGTCCAGAGCCCTTAGGTCGTCTGGGACAGGTTTACTTACAGTCCCAAGAGTTATGACTAAACGAGGAGAAGCAGCTTTTAGTTTTTATGCACCAAATATCTGGAACAAACTCCCAGAAAACTTGAGGTCTGCTGCAACCCTCAGTTCTTTTAAATCGAGTCTGAGGACTTTTCTGTTTCCATTTTAACCTGTACTTTTAATTTAATTTAAATGTTTTACTTCTTTTCATTCGCTTTTAAATGTCTTCTAATGTGTTTTATGTATTTTAATCTTGCCCCTGTAAAGCACTTTGAGTGGCCTTGTGTTTGAATTGTGCTATATAAATAAACTTGCCTTGCCTTGCCTATTAGATATAATGAATGGTAAACTAGGGATGTAGATCACAAAACATGCACCTCCTGCAGCAGTGTGCAAGTGCAACAAAGCAAGTAAACCTATAAACTCCCCAACCCCCAACCATGCAGGCTAATAGGCTAACAAAAAAAATCAAAGTCTTCTTGAGGAGTCGGGGCTTCAATCAGATGAAGACGACCAGAGGTCAGGTCACATTGACACTGCTGTGACCCTTTCCAATCCTGAGACTGAGTTAATACCAGTAATGGTATCTGTGGGAGAGGACTTCCTGTCAGCCCACTGAATAAGAGACCTTCATATTGATTCACTTAAACAGTCAACCTCTTTTATAGAGGGACCAAAAGGAACACAATAAATAAATTAAGAAATGAGCGCGTGAGATAAAAATAATTAAGAAATAGAAAATGTTAACAAAATAGATCAACTGGCATTTAATAAAAAAATATAACTTTACGTCTTTTCTGCTTGTCAAGGTCTTTATTTGTCATAATACAAAGATGACAGTAAAGCAGTTGTAGGCAATGGCATTCTTTGTTTGAAGGCTCCCTCCAACAATGCTGATACAAAATATGATAACACTTTCTATCTTTGGTACAGGAATTATGAATTCATGTCTGAAATAATGCATGAAAATGGTGAATTCATCCATGTAGTACTTCATGAACTATCAGTAATTCAAATACTATCTCATGCATGATTTAACACAGGAACAACACATTCATTATGGCATCAGCTAAGGTATTGCAATCATCTGATCTTTGAGTTATTACTGATGATCATGTCTGACTCGTCACAGAAATACACGTGTTTTGTTAAATACCAAATGTTGAAATCATGATGAACTAACATTTCATGACTTCATGTTTGTGTGACCTGTGTCAGGTTTCCGGATAGACAGACGAGAACCCAATAGCATGACACATGAAAAAACAGTTCAGGTTCACAAAAGGCTTTTAATGAGATCAAGATGTCAAACCAGGTAAAACGGTGAGGCAAACAAGTCCAGGGGAGCAGGCAAAAGGGGAGAGTCCAAGGTCCAAAAAATACAAAACGAAACGGGAACAGGCAGGAAGGATCAAAATGAGTTGGACGCTGGAGAGCTAGGATGACAAACTAGACTAGACGATCTGGCAGAGAACTGAGGGAAATGACTGGGATATATACTGAGGCTGATTGACTAATGAGGAGCAGGTGAGTGTGCGGCAGACCAGGTGAATGTAATTAACTGGGAGTGCAGAGCAGGAGGGAGTGGCACAGAAAGTAAACCAGGAAAACAGACAAATGAAAACAAACTAAATACCGGCTGACGTTGTGACAGATTTGTCTTATTAAAACCCATTTAATTCAAGGTCACCGCTATCTCAAGGTCCTTGATAACTCTACAAATGTGTCCTTGAGCAAGGCACTTAACCCCGAACTGGGGCGCCGTAATGGCTGACCCTGAGCTAGGTTGTGACCTTGACATACTAGGTCAGGGGTGGCCAACCAGTCAGAGACAAAGAGCCACATTTTTTACTGTGTTACTGCAAAGAGCCACATCGTACACACGGGTACACACAGTGGCGATTCCAGGAAATTTTGACTGGGGGTGGCCAAGGAGGGCCACAGAATTAGAGTGGGGTGGCCATCGCACCCCTGAATGAATAGAATGTGATATGCTGTACAACCAATTCAAAGATGATTTATAATCCCAAATGCCCAAATTATGTTAGTATCCATTGTAATGTTTGTCAGAAAACTAAACCCCTGAAGGGGGGTCTGGGGGCATCCCCCCCAGAAGATTTTTTTGTGTTTTTAATATGTAATCTAAGCATTCTGGTGCATTCTCGTGAAGATAATAAAGGAAAAAGTCAATATTTATTTCAGCTCAGATGAATAGTAAAATTAGCAAGACAATATAACTTGCTAGCAGCCAGATGCATAACAACTGGACAGAGGGACGGATGACCACTAGCTTTTGACCAAATATCTTGCCTAAAAAATAAACCTTTATTTATGAAAGTCTGCCCTTGCTAAGAACATGTTACACTCGCTAACTACAAACTTTAATTTTTTTATTCAGATTTCAAAAATCTGCTGGGTCACGTGCCTATACACATGCATGGGTGGCACGCATGTCACAAGCACACTTATGCTGTTTCAAGACCTTTGCTGACCAGAGACCAGTTCTAGTGGCCACAGTCCTACCATTAATTTAGTAATTGAAAATTGCAAACTGATCTCATATCAGTGGATTGGAGTGTTTGTGTGATGAACTTGGCAACTACCTATCAAAAAAAGTTAAGAAAGAAAAAAAAAATACATATCATCTCTGAACTAGGATACATATCAGGAAAAAAATGTAATTAAAAAAATAAAATGAAAATAAAAAATAACATTTGAACTGGGGGGGGGCACTGGGGTGGCCAGTAAGATTTCAGGGGGGGGGCGTTTTATTTTCGGGGAAGCTTACACATGCATGCACAAGCATTATTTATTAAAAAAAAAAAAACAGGGGGCCCCACACTAGGACTTGAAACGGGCCCCAGATCGTTAAGGCCGCCCCTGTGATAATGACAGGACTGGACTAAAGACGACAGGGCAGTCATTTTCAACAATGAACATTGTGTGCACTTCCTCACACACAAACTCTCAGTTCAACCAAGTCCACAAACAAAAATATAACAATTTAAAATAGCGTTTTTCTCTTACTATGCATGTTGCTTTGTGGGACTTACTTTTAGCATGGAGAGAGCTGAAGTGGCGCTGAAGATTTGAAGCCTTGAAATGCGCAAATGACACCTGGCATATAAGCAGAATGGCTTGGCATAACGTTCAACAAAAAATATGAACTCTCCCACTCTGTTTCGGAGCGAACTTGACACAAATAGTTTACTCACGGAAAACCTCCCTCCAAGCTGAGCGGGCAGTTTTATGTTACGTCCGCACCAAACGTTTGCGAACGTTATGTTGCGTCCTCAATTAAACATTTGCGAACAGGCATACACATAGGGCCTACACATTAATAAAATAAAAAATGAAATAATAGACATGTAAAACGAACGTAAGAGCCGCATGAAACGTTTGCGAACATGCACACACATAGGCCCACACACAAAAAAAAGTATAAAAAAAAAAAAAAAAAAAAAAAATTATAATCACATAATTTGATATGAACTGAAGAGCCGCACGAAGCTGGGCAAAGAGCCGCATGCGGCTTGCGAGCCGCGGGTTGGCCACCCCTGTACTAGGTCATCACTTTATTTGAGGGGCCACAAACATGATGAAGTCGTGCTAAATGAATGCTTAGTTCATCATGATTTCAACACTTGGTATTTAACATAACACATGTGTATTTGTGTGACTAGTCAGACATGATCATCAGTAATAACTCAAAGATCATGATGATTAACTGATGCATTAATTAATGTATTGTTCCTGTGTTCAATCATGAATGAGAAACCATCAATCAAATGAAGTACTAGATTTGTGAATTCATGCATTCAGACATGAATTCATGATGATTCATATGCCATTAATATAATGTGTTAACAAATAGATAAGAAAAGTATGCCTGTAAAAATGTATATTAAGACAATACAATTGTGCAATCATTGTGCTTTTTTTTTGTGCAATTTCTGCTTTGCACCGTGTTTCTGCAACACACTTCTTACAAACCACTACACACTGTTTCATACACAAGACACATTGTTCAAAAAGGAAATCTCCTTCAATCAGTGGGAAAACACAAACTTAATAAACAAAACACATTTAAAAAAGACACTCACACATGAAAACATTTAAAAACAAATTGAATACAAATCAGTCTGGGGCCATATTCAAAAAACATTTTATCTTAGCGCTGAGAGCACACGTTATGCGATTGGTTGGCTGATCCAGAGTGGCACTGGGCAGATCCAATAGTTTAAAACCTTAACAGACACCCACCTCCAAGTGGGTGAACGTATGCCAATAGAGCAGTTCCAGACCTTCTGTACAAATGAAATGAAGTAAGATGGTCTGGTTGGACCAGGCTAACTTTTACTGAGGAGTGGGAGGAACTCCTAAACTACAGTCCCCTCCAATAGTATTGGAACAGTGAGGCCAATTCCTTTATTTTTGCTGTAGACTGGAAACATTTGGGTTTGACACCAAAATATGAATATGAGACAAGAGATCAACATGTCAGCTTTCATTTCCAGGTATTTACATCTGGATCTGGGGCCGTATTCACAAAACATTTTAAGGCTAAGAGTAGGTCCTAACATGCTGATTTAGGAGTAACTCTCAAAAATAAGGGGCGTTTCACTCCTAATTTTAGGACTCCTAACTTTTTAAGATAAGTGTAATTCACAAAGCATTTTAGCGCTAAAACTAGCTCCTAAATCTATAAAAAGCTAGGAGTCCTTGAGAGGACTCCTAAGTCACTAAGAGTAAATCACAGACAACCATTTGATGGTGTTTTGGAGAGATTTAATGCTAGTGAGCTTTATAAAAGGTAACTTTAATAGCTTGAAGGGTTTAATGATCTTAGTAAAGCTATATTTAGAAAGTATAGACACATTTATATGTATATAAAAAAATTAGTGCTGTCAAGCGATTAAAATATTTAATCGCGAGTTAACTATCAATGTCATAGTTAACTCGCGATTAATCGCGATTAATCGCATTTTTACCTATTCTAGCCTAAATGTCCCTTGATTTCTTTTTGTCCCATTATTTTTTCTCATTTTAATGCTCTTATCACACCCATTCTCTACACCCTTGTAATTCAGTGTATTTCTTCTAAAATAGGCTATCATAATTTGCAATTCAGTGCAAATAGCCCACAATGTAGATCCCCCCCACCCCTAGAACAGCATACACAAACATAATTGGAACTTATTTTTTTAGGCTATTTAAAAACCAAACCATAAAACAACATAGGCTATATCAAACAAATTAGTATTTAGGCTAAATAAAACTTGTTGTTGTAGGCCTAAATGTTGTGGGAGTCTTTCATCCACGCACGGCTTATTGGAGTGGACACACTAGGCGCTTGTGTGCCGGACTGCCGGTGGGTGCCGGGTGGTTGCCATGGCGCTGCTGCAGCCGAGGCAGTCGCCCTTCGTAGCGAAAAATAAAGTGAAAATGAATGACTGCTGGCTGCCACCAACATTCATGGAGGTTTTGGTGTGCGCGCAGAGTTATAAGTAAGACTTTTGCAAATGACAAGCTTTCTTTACTGTTCTTTTTCCGCGAAGTCCCAGAGTCACAACACGGAAGAAGCTACTAGTGAAGCAGCTGAGCTAGGAAGTGCCTGGTTCCGGTTTCTGCTTCAAAATAAAAGTCAGAATTGACTTGACGCTTAGTCGTTTTGCCAGTTAAATTATTTTAATGTGAAATTACGCTGTAGGACATGTTCCGTTTGAATTAACAGTAACTTACCTGCGAGCCAGGTGTATAGTTTGTGGTGTTTCAGTTGTTCTAACATTACTAGTTGATGCAACAGCATGAAGAAAAAACCACAACATTTGCTAGACCATGACGAGCGTTAATCGCGCGATAAAAAAAATTAACGCCGTTAAAATGGGTTTGCGTTAACGCCGTTAATAACGCGATAAACTGACAGCACTAAAAAAAATATTTATTAAGTTCCTTTTCCTCCAGTTGCTTTGGGTTTACGATGCACTGAAAGTTACTGTTGGTGTCACGTTTGGGTTTAATTTCCCACTAGAGGCCTATATGTGGCGCTTCCCAGCATCTCTGGCCGTCGGGCGTACCGGGCAATGCCCGGTGGGCCGGCAGGCATTTTGGGCCGGGCCGGGTCCCAAAAAAATTAATTAATTAATTAAAAAAATTAAAATCTTTTTTTTTTTTTTTTTTTAATGGACCCTCGGCTGTGTGACTCGGCCCGGCCCGGCCAAGTCACACAGCCGAGGGCCGAGGTCCCTTCCCTCTCGGGAGTGCCGTGGACATATAAATGTGCGTGCAGGCTGTCAACTTCACCTGAAAGTTAAATAAAACTTTGTCCCAGGTCATTACTCATTATGAAGGGTTCTAGGCTGGGCCTGGCCCAATCACACACACAGCAGAGGGCCGCCCATTCAGAGGCTGCATTGAATGTATTATCACGCATTCAACTTCTACTCAGTAATTATGAACATTTGACGATGGTCAGTTACGTTCAGGGCCGTCGGACGGCGGATAGGCTTGGGGGGCCCAAGGCAGAGGGGGGCTGCACTCAAAAAATTAAAACGTATTTTTTAAATTTTATATTTTTTTTGTACTGGCTCAATATAGGCCCCTGGGGCCGTATTCACAAAACATTTTATCTTAGCGCTAAGAGTACTCCTAAGGAGCACTAAAAGTTCTTAGTAAGGAGTAATTTCTTAAAACCTATTCACAAAGCTGATAAGACCAACTTTTACTAAGGAGTGGGGGGAACTCCTAAGCTAAGACTAGAGGCCGGTGCTGACCCTGTTGCTATGGATGATGTCATGTTCATACCTTCTATGCCCACAGTGATTGGCTGAGAGGGAATGAGAGCTAAGAGTGAATTTATGATAGAAACACTGTGGGAGATATCCATATCGTGTTGCTGTATTAAAGTAAAGAGTTTTTACAATTAATGACAAGTGATACTGATTTAACATGAAACCAAGATACTGCAGGGTTTCCCACACATTCGTTCAAAATTAACCTACAAAAGCGCCACATAGGTCTATTCATTTTAAATTTTACAATGATTTGAATCGTAAAAAATATCCTCATTGAACAGCTGCACGCCATGCACTCTCACTGTATTTCTCTCAACGGCAGACTATGCAGCAATAGTCAGACAGCGACAAACCAGGAAATTCACAATTAAGAAACAGCCGGCAAAATCGTAAAGTGCACGCGGAAGGAAAAAGGCGAGACTCGCAACTATACAGTAGCGGACCCAACCCAGTCTCACAGTGAAATGTAAAATAGCTACGTTGGTCCATAGCACAAAATGTAGAGATTTCACAATAAAGGCCTTGAAATTGTGAATTACCTACATTTGTTCCCCCTATTCATTTCTAATGGGCAGCGTACATGTCACGTGACTTTCAAGTCCTCCCGGCCGAAACGAAACCCAAGCTGTGACCGCCATTGCCCCAGCTTTTATTCTGCAGATTTTTAAGATGTATAAACTATTAAATGGGTTTATGATAACATTGTTAGTGAGAAATGTGTGTCTTACTCTCACAATCTTCACTCAGTGAATGTATACGATGTAGTTTGATGGTTATCACGAATATTATTCTGGACATCGCCAAGAAAATGTAGAAATACAACATTTCTTTCAGGTCGATATACTGGTTGCTATGCTGTTGCTATGACGCTCCTGGCGCTGCCTTGAACCGGAAACAGGAAGCGTTTGAATTATTATGATTTCTTTGCTGTAAATGCTTAATTTGTTGTTCTCTCATTTTAAAAACACATGTTTATTACAGAGGAGGGATTATGTCTACAGAGTAGCCTGTTTACAGCTCCCGTGACAGTTATGAACGTTTTATATTTTCTTTGTCACGAGGAAAGCCAATCAAGAGAGCAGAGCTCAGTCATCCTCCAGGGTCAGACAGGAAGTGAAGCGATAAATTACAAAGTAAAATCGGTTGGCACTTCCGGTTTCACCATATGTAATGTATTTAGCTTTCTGTATATGTCCATGGTAGTCATTTAGAGCGAGCTGATCGCTCGATATTGCGGACATTACAGTTAAAATAGCAGGAGAGATCACTTTGCTTGCTTTTTAACCTCTGTATAATCTTGTGGATTAAATTACTTTTTATGTTATTCATTATTTTACATGAAAAAAAAAATTACCTTTGAGGAGAGATATCCATGACACCTATTTTTTTCTCACCTGCACACTTTGTTACCTTTTACGTCATATCTTATTTTCTCTTGTCTATATCTTTTTTGTTTTTTTATTGTGCAAATAAATTAAATCAAATCAAAAGCATTAAACCGGAAACAGGAAGCGTTTTGATGACTTTCGTTTTTTATTTTTTTTTATTTTTTGCTGGAAAAGCTTTAATGTAACTGCTAAATTGTGTTCTCTCATTTAAAAAAAATACATGTTTATTTTAGAGCAGGGATTACGTCTCCAGAGTTGCCCGCTTACACCTCCTTTTTTTAAATCTTGCAAATAAATTAAATCAAACTTACATTCATCATAAAGAGAGAGAAGAGAAGAAATATATGTCATGATCTTCATTGCATTTCCTTTAGACGGACATGCCCTTGATCCGGGAGTGGTGGTGTCTTCTACTTATGGAGCGTTTTAAAATAGAAGGGTATGAATCCTGCAAAATATATGTATATTATTTAAAATAGCAGGAAAGTGCTAACAAAAAGCACTTTCCTTGCTTTTTAACCTCTGTATAATTTTTATTTTATTCATTATTTGACATTAAATTACCTTTGAGGTGAGATATCCTTCACCCTTTTTTTTTCTCATCCTGCACAAGTTACCTTTTACCTTTTACTTTATATCTTATTTTTCTGTGGCCTATTTTTTTATTGTGCAAATAAATTAAATCAAATAATAAGCATGATGGTGAATTGTAGGTGTGTTTAAATGTAGAGTCGTAGAATCTTTACACTGACAACATTAAGACCTTTCCAGCGATGTATTCAGTTGGTGTTCTTATAGCAAGGTTTTGATCTTCAGATCACTTTTAAGGCCCAATAGCGAAAATGAAGCTTTTTGTTTGCTCATTTGTTTTCTTTTGGAAATAATAATCCAAAGGATGTCACTTTCAGAGATTATAATGCAGAACGCTATGCATAATCTAAAATACAGGCCTAAATCGAATATACCTGCATAGATGGATGGATGGATTTGTAGATGGATAATGTAGGCCTACTTTATTTATTGCCATAGGGAAATTGTAGCATTGAAGCATGCAGTTATTGTGGATTGTATTGCAGTTGGCAAGAATGACTTTCTGTAGTGGTTGAATAGCTGAAGGAGCAGTGCTGTCCATTATCTTCAGCAGCTTGTGAATTATCATTCTCTCCATGGTCCCAAATAGGTAAATAATGATTTGCTCATGAAGTACAGTCTGCTCTGTCCCTCCACGCACAACTTCCATGTTACATTTGCAGTCTGTTGTTGAAGTAAATGCCCATGTCTCTGTAGCCCTCCACCATCTCATCCTCTTCCCCCAGGATTCGAGTAGCCAGGCATCCTATTGTTTTCGGCCTAGTGCTCCATTTCATCCAACAATCCACAACCATCTCCCTCATCTTCCTCCCACACCATGCATGGCACAAAACTGTGCATGTACATTGTCTCCTGTCCTGCTGACCACCCTCCACAACTGCTGAATATTCTGAATGTCTCATTAAAATAGGCCTATGAAGAGAGTGCAGAGATTAAATGAGGGGCATGCATTGAAAAACGTCTTGACAGTCTTTAGTCAATTTGGCCATGCTTTCTCTCTCTCTCTCTCTCTCTCTCTCTCTCTCTCACTATCACACACACACACACACACACCACACACACACACACACACACACACACACACACACACACACACACACACACACACACACACACACAGAAAGGTTGAACTCACTTAAACAGTGGTTCTGAATATGCTATGTCGGCCCGCTGTAGCTTTCCAGCAGCTTGTTGACAAGGTTGTCCACCCAGGTTGTAATCGTGGAAGGTCCTAGATGTCATTTTTGGTGAACAACCTTTTACAACGCTCCATGTCCATAAAATCACTTTGCCCCCTGGGTATCAGTAACGCCACACACACACACACACACACACACACACACACACACACACACACACACACACACACACACACACACACACACACACACACACACACACACACCACACACACACACACACACACACACACACACACACACACACACACACACACACACACAACACACACACACACACACAGGGCTTTAGTGGATGATTTGGTTCAATAGGCCTATTAACTGATATAATATATGTTTTTAATATATTTTATTTCATAATAAATATAATCAGCCACATGAAATTACATTAAAATCAATATCAGGCTATAAAACAAACATAGTGGCCTTTTGATTCAGCTTGGTGCAGACATGAAAATGGAATGCGGCCATTCAGATGACGTCACAAGCTAAAAGAATGCGGCCCATCACCGGCGGACAGCTCGGAACTCTTTATATGGCCATGCCATGAACTCATAGGCATCGCTTCCATGCTTCATGGGAGCTGCTCGTGAAAAAAAACGTTCCTATCTGTCACGGGAGGTGTAAGCGGGCAACTCTGGAGACGTAATCCCTGCTCTTAAATAAACATGTTTTTTTAAAAATGAGAACACAATTTAGCAGTTACATTAAGCTTTTACAGCAAAAAAATAAAAAACGAAAGTCATCAAAACGCTTCCTGTTTCCGATGTAATGCTTTTGATTTGATTTAATTCATTTGCACAATAAAAAAACAAAAAAGATATAGACAACAGAAAATAAAATATGACGTAAAAGGTAACAAAGTGTGCAGGTGAGAAAAAAATAGGTGTAAGGATATCTCTCCTCAAAGGTAATTTTATGTAAAATAATGAATAACATAAAAATTATTTAATCCACAAGATTATACAGAGGTTAAAAAGCAAGCAAAGTGATCTCTCCTGCTATTTTAACTGTAATGTCCGCAATATCGAGCGATCAGCTCGCTCTAAATGACTACCATGGACATATAGCCTACAGAAAGCTAAATACATTACATATGGTGAAACCGGAAGTGCCAACCGATTTTACTTTGTAATTTATCGCTTCACTTCCTGTCTGACCCTGGAGGATGACTGAGCTCTGCTCTCTTGATTGGCTTTCCTCGTGACAAAGAAAATATAAAACGTTCATAACTGTCACGGGAGCTGTAAACAGGCTACTCTGTAGACATAATCCCTCCTCTGTAATAAACATGTGTTTTTAAAATGAGAGAACAACAAATTAAGCATTTACAGCAAAGAAATCATAATAATTCAAACGCTTCCTGTTTCCGGTTCAAGGCAGCGCCAGGAGCGTCATAGCAACAGCATAGCAACCAGTATATCGACCTGAAAGAAATGTTGTATTTCTACATTTTCTTGGCGATGTCCAGAATAATATTCGTGATAACCATCAAACTACATCGTATACATTCACTGAGTGAAGATTGTGAGAGTAAGACACACATTTCTCACTAACAATGTTATCATAAACCCATTTAATAGTTTATACATCTTAAAAATCTGCAGAATAAAAGCTGGGGCAATGGCGGTCACAGCTTGGGTTTAGTTTCGGCCGGGAGGACTTGAAAGTCACGTGACATGTACGCTGTCCATTAGAAATGAATAGGGGGAACAAATGTAGGTAATTCACAATTTCAAGGCCTTTATTGTGAAACCTCTACATTTTGCGCTGTGGACCAACGTAGCTATTTTACATTTCACTGTGAGACTGGGTTGGCGGACCTGTGGAACGGAGGAGATGCTGCGAAGCGCCACATATAGGCCTACTCTAGTAACAAATTAAACCCAAACGTGACACCAACAGTAACTTTCAGCGCATCGTAAACCCAAAGCAACTGCAGGAAAAGGAACTTAATAAGTATTTTTTTATATAAATGTAATACATATAAATGTGTCTTATCATTTCTAAATATAGCTTTACTAAGATCATTAAACCCTTACAGCTATTAGGGTACCTTTTGTAAAGCTCACTAACATTAAATCTCTCCAAAACACCATCAAATGGTTGTCTGTGAATTACTCTTAGTGACTTAGGAGTCCTCTCGAGGACTCCTAGCTTTTCATAGATTTAGGAGCTAGTTTTAGCGCTAAAATGCTTTGTGAATTACACTTATCTTAAAAAGTTAGGAGTCTTAAAATTAGGAGTGAAACGCCCCTTATTTTTGAGAGTTACTCCTAAATCAGGACCTTAGGACCTACTCTTAGCCTTAAAATGTTTTGTGAATACGGCCCCTGATCTTTGCAGGCCCCGAAAAATGTTATTTAGGAGAGAAAAAAACAGGTATCAGGGGCCTTTCATTCGTCAGTACATTTTTGTTATTTTTTAAATAACATTGTTCGGGGCTACAAAGATCAGGGGCCTATATTGGGCCATTAAAAAATACAAACAAAAGGTAAAAAAAATCCCGAAGCTGACTGGATTTTTTAAACATGTACATTTCTTCTTTCTGCTTTTTGGTCATTCTGTGTCTATAAATTATTCCAGAAAATAGTACTAAATAGCTTACATAGGAAATAGTTGATTTAAGCTTAGTTTTCTCCTCAAAGTGCACCAGATTGATGAATTTTACTTTAACATTTAAAAAAAAATCTTCCGGGGGAGCATTCCCCCGGACCCCCCTAGAAGGTCCAGGGTCCACGACACAGTCTCCCAAATTCCTGTGAGAAACACTGTGTGTGTGCATGTTTATTAAGAGTCATTAGACCAGGGGTTGTGTTCAAGTACACGTAATGATTTGGTCATTCATCAATAGAAACATTGTGTTGTTATCTGACAGAGAGAGGGACCAGTCACTCATACGTTTTGGACTATAGACAAGCATAGCTTTTACATGTTTGTGTTGTAAGACCGCCTCTCAGAGGGCCCATCAGGACTTCCTGTATAGGGGCACAGAATTTGGTGCAACGCCCCTGCCTCCGCATATCGTATAAATAATCATGGTGGGCTGCCATGGCCAAAAATGCCAGGGCCGATTTTTTTGTCCCAGTCCAGCCCTTCCTCCGTTCCACAGGTCCGCTACTGTATAGTTGCGCGTTTCGCCTTTTTCCTTCCTCATGCACTTTACGATTTTGCCGGCTGTTGTTTCTAAATTGTGAATTTCCTGGTTTGTCGCTGTCTGACTATTGCTGCATAGTCCGCCATTGAGAGAAATACAGTGAGAGTGCATGGCGTGCAGCTGTTCAATGAGGATATTTTTTCCGATTCAAATCATTGTAAAATTTAAAATTAATAGACCTATGTGGCGCTATTGTAGGTTAATTGTGAACAAATGTGTGGGAAACCCTGCAGTATCTTGGTTTCATGTTAAATCAGTGTCACTTGTCATTAATTGTATATAAAAACTCTTTACTTTAATACAGCGACACGAAATGGATATCTCCCACAGTGTTTCCATCATAATTTCACTCTTAGCTCTCATTCCCTCTCAGCCAATCACTGTGGGCATAGAAGGTATGAACATGACATCATCCATAGCAACAGGGTCAACACCGCCCTCTAGTCTTAGCTTAGGAGTCCCTCCCATTCCTTAGTAAAAGTTGGTCTTATCAGCTTTGTGAATAGGTTTTAAGAAATTACTCCTTACTAAGAACTTTTAGTGCTCCTTAGGAGTACTCTTAGCGCTAAGATAAAATGTTTTGTGAATACGGCCCCTGATACACAGCTGTGAAGAAAGCATTATTTGTAAAGGAACACCACATTTTTAGGTGAGCAAAAGTATTGGAACAGATGGACTTAAAATAAATTAAGTGAATAAGATTTAATATTGTTGCAAATCCTTCGCTTGCAATAACCGCATCAAGCCTGTGACCCATTGACATCACAAAACTTTTGCATTCTTCTTTTGTGATGCTTTTCCAGGCTTTCACTGCAGCCTCTTTCATTTTTTTTTGTTTAGTCTCTTCAAGGGGCTTATTTGTTTATCAACACGGCGGATACGCGCGCTGCATAGCTGCAGAAAGAAAAATTGTTTGGCTGGTTGCCATGGTTACCCGTTTGGTTGTATTGCATTCTTTATAGGTCCATGGTGTTAAATAGCGATGTTGTCAGCTTACTAAAACAGTTTATCAGCGAATGATAACATTGGTTATGCGGAAACATTAACACTATTGAACTGGGGCCTATTGCATAAAACTAGGATAAGGGATTAACCTAGGATATTTCGGTTATCCTGGCTTGCGTTAGCCATGATCCGGTTGCATAAAAGCGGAGGGACAGAAGTTACCATGGAGATTTATCCTTTACGTTTAGCCTGGTCTGGACCAGGCTAAACGTAAAGGATAAACTTATTCTGTTGCCTGATTGGCTCAGTCAGCTGTCACTCCGATCTCAAATCAAGGTGTTTAACAGTTATTCCATGATCGCTGTATATTGCTTTATTTTCATTAGCCTGTTTTAAGGTACCACATAAAAGACTGCATTGTCATTTAGTTAAATAGTTATTTTTTTATTTATTTAACCTGAACCATTTATAATTAACTTAATTATAATTAGATTAATTAATGATATAAATTATAATAATTTATGTTCAATATTGCAGGCTATATTTATACAATTGATTATCGATGGCAGATGACGTTGCAAGTGTGGGTCAAATAAATTCACTTTGTACTTATCACTATATCGAGGTGCATCTAAAACAAAATTCAATCAATATCAATGAAAAATTCCTTTTTTCTGTAATTTAATTCAAAAAGTGAAACTTACATATATTCTATAAATTCATTACACATGGAGTGAAATTAATCTAGAATAAACATACTTTTCACAAGGTCGACATTTCTGTATTATAAATCCTTTTTCTGATTGGTTGTATGTAACATTCTAATATTTTGAGATACTGGATTTTTTATTCGATGATCAATCAACCATCCAAAAAAAAGCCTGACATATTTCACTTTGTGTAATGAATCTATGAAAGTTTCACTTTTGAATGGACTTTCCATGATATTACATTTTTTAGATGCACCTGCAGACTGCTCACTGTCAATTATTTTATCATAAAACAATGCAGGGACATCAAGAACAATTGGCAGAGAATACATCTCCTTTATGAAATGAACTGCCCCCTCACTTACGGTTTAAACTAGCAAGGCATTGTGGGAAAATGGGCCGTCTTTTCCATTTTTCCATCAGTAAATCTGTGTTAGATCTTTGGGTCTACTTCTGAAAGCTGTGGGCTGGCACTTAACAGAATTACTTACACCTGGCTTGACAAAGCAGTCCCTTTACATCCTGGATTGGCATTTATGCAACTGACTAATCCAAAGTGCCCAGGCTAGACTTTGTCAAGGCTGGCTTTATCAATCATCCTGGATGTCTTTATTCCACTTTTATGCAATAGGCCCCAGGAAACGTCTTAATGACCCATATGCGTTGCGGGCAGTTGAGTGGATAAATGATGAGAAGAAATGGCCCCGACGACTTCAGTGGCCGGACTGCTGTTGGAGAGTGACAGTAAAGACCGGCAGACAGATACACAGAGAGAGGCAGAGATGCCTTTATTTCATAATTTTGCTTTTTGATTTACAAGTGATCATAACTAGCCTAGTGATCATCTGTTTTTAGACTGACTCCTGCTTTCGGGGCCGTTGGGCTCACGAGCCGACCAGCTTATCAGACCAGCTGTTTGAGACAAAGATGAAAAGGAAAGTGAAACTTATGGTGGAGCAGTTAAATAGTTAAATTAATAAATATTGTAACCAAACACAATAATGTGTTGTGTTATCTGCTTTAGTAGACTACAGTAGGCTAGCACATGTCGACCCCACTCGGTTTTCGTTTATTGATTTTTCCTAAATGGTATGATTTAGCCTACTTACCGGCTACACGTGTACACATGCAAACCCCTACTGCCTAGTCAAACCATAGAGTCAAACACAAGGGAAGAGGACGGAGATGTATAACGTCTGGGTCATTGTAAATAAGCCTCCATTGCTTTCCATTGCTATAGCCTCGTCTCCAGTCACTGTCCTTATTGTAAACATTTCACAACTCATTTATGTAATTATACAGCGGTGCATTTGGGCATTTACTATTGGCTCGTGTCGCTCTTGTCTCTTTCTGCGGCTGACATGCGCAGGAGAGCGGGGAGTGACGCTGTGTGATGTAGACTGATAAGGGGTCCATAGGGTTTAACTCTAGAGATAGACTTGGCCAGTCTGAAACCTTCCATGTCTTGCCCCTGATGAACTCCTTTTTTTGTTTTTGCAGTGTGTTTTGGGTCATTATCTTGGTGCATGATGAAGGATCTTCCAATCAGTTTGGTTGCATCTTTCTATAAATTGTCAGACAAAAGGTTTCTGTAGACTTCTGAGTTCATTTTGCTGTTGCCATCATGTGTTACATCATCAATGAAGATTAATGAGCCTCCACTGTGTTTCACAGATGAGCTTGTATGTTTGGGATCATGAGCAGATCCTTTCTTTCACCAAACTTTAGCCTTTCCATCACTTTGGTAAAGGTTGACAACAACACAGTAACAACACAGTAACACATGATGGCAACAGCAAAATGAACTCAGAAGTCTACAGAAACCTTTTGTCTACCAATTTAAAGAAAGATGCAACCAAACTGATTGGAAGATGCTCCATCATGCAGCAAAAAAAACTGCAAAAACAACAAGGGAGTTCATCAGGGGCAAGAAATGGAAGGTTTTAGACTGGCCAAGTAAATCTCCAGACTTAAACCCTATAGAGCATGCATTTTGCCTGCTAAAGAGGAGAGTGAAGAGATTAACCCCCCAAAACTAACAGCAACTGAATGAGGCTGCGGTGAAAGCCTGGAAAAGCATCACAAAAGAAGAATGCAAAAGTTTGGTGATGTCAATGGGTCACAGGCTTGATGCAGTTATTGCAAGCGAAGGAGTTGTAACAAAATATTAAATCTTATTCACTTAAATTTATTTTAAGTGCATCTGTTCCAATACTTTTGCTCACCTAAAAATGTGGTGTTCCTTTACAAATAATGATTTCTTCACAGTTGTGTATCAGGGGCCGTATTCACAAAACATTTTAAGGCTAAGAGTAGGTCCTAAGGTCCTGATTTAGGAGTAACTCTCAAAAATAAGGGGCGTTGCACTCCTAATTTTAAGACTCCTAACTTTTTAAGATAAGTCTAATTCACAAAGCATTTTAGCGCTAAAACTAGCTCCTAAATCTATGAAAAGCTAGGAGTCCTCGAGAGGACTCCTAAGTCACTAAGAGTAATTCACAGACAACCATTTGATGGTGTTTTGGAGAGATTTAATGCTAGTGAGCTTTACAAAAGGTAACTTTAATAGCTGTAAGGGTTTAATGATCTTAGTAAAGCTATATTTAGAAATGATAGACACATTTATATTTATTACATTTATATAAAAAAATACTTATTAAGTTCCTTTTCCTGCAGTTGCTTTGGGTTTACGATGCGCTGAAAGTTACTGTTGGTGTCACGTTTGGGTTTAATTTGTTACTAGAGTAGGCCTATAGGCTATGTGGCGCTTCGCAGCATCTCCTCCGTTCCACAGGTCCGCTACTGTATAGTTGCGCGTCTCGCCTTTTTCCTTCCGCGTGCACTTTACGATTTCGCCGGCTGTTGTTTCTTAATTGTGAATTTCCTGGTTTGTCGCTGTCTGACTATTGCTGCATAGTCCGCCGTTGAGAGAAATACAGTGAGAGTGCATGGCGTGCAGCTGTTCAATGAGGATATTTTTTACGATTCAAATCATTGTAAAATTTCAAATGAATAGACCTATGTGGCGCTTTTGTAGGTTAATTTTGAATGAATGTGTGGGAAACCCTGCAGTATCTTGGTTTCATGTTAAATCAGTGTCACTTGTCATTAATTGCATATAAAAACTCTTTACTTTAATACGATATGGATATCTCCCACAGTGTTTCTATCATAAATTCACTCCTAGCTCTCATTCCCTCTCAGCCAATCACTGAGGGCATAGAAGGTATGCACATGACATCATCCATAGCAACAGGGTCAACACCGCCCTCTAGTCTTAGTTTATGAGTCCCTCCCATTCCTTAGTAAAAGTTGGTCTTATCTAGCCTGGCATTCCCAGACCTGCCACTAGGCGCTGGCAAATTAAATTTGCTGCGCGTGTTGGTCTGGACACGCTCCGTTGAAACTTATCAAGAAAACCAGAAATCTGGTTATTGGTTTCAATTGGTTCTATCTAATATGGGCGCGCCAGAGCCCTTTATATGGCACTCTGGGGAGGACGTAACCGGATGACGACAGTGACGTGCATGCGACGTCGAAGCCGTGATAGTAAACATCAAAGATGGCTGCGGATATGTTGTGTGAGTTTGAGACTGCTTTGGCCTCGACCCTTAACGATTTGGAAGACGTCACTCAAATATTTCATTAGCAAGTAAGTGGAATGTTCTGTTTTGCCGACCGACAACGGCAAACGTTTAATTTAACAGTTTAACAGCTGTTCGCTAAACGAACAGCTGTGCATCGCACCTTGTGCATCGCTCTGATTGGTTGTAGTGCTATCCAACTGCGTGCAGTGGCATTTGAAATGCACGAGTAGGAGCCGCCCCTTGAGTTGGACATTATATTGATCGTGGCCAGACCCTCTATCGTTCAAGATATCAGGGTCTGGATTTCCAGGCTAGGTCTTATCAGCTTTGGGAATAGGTTTTAAGAAATTACTCCTTACTAAGAACTTTTAGTGCTCCTTAGGAGTACTCTTAGCGCTAAGATAAAATGTTTTGTGAATACGGCCCCAGATCCAGATGTGAATACCTGGAAATGAAAGCTGACATGTTGATCTATGGTCTCATATTCATATTTTGGTGTCAAACCCAAATGTTTCCAGTCTACAGCAAAAATAAAGGAATTGGCCTCACTGTTCCAATACTATTGGAGAGGACTGTAATATAAGACGGCGGGGTTGACCCTGTTGCTATGGATGACGTCATGTTCATACATTCTATGCCTGAGAGGGAATGAGTCCCTAAGAGTGATTTTATGATAGAAACACTGTGGGAGATATCCATATTGTGTTGCTTTATCAAAATAAAGAGTTTTTACATACAACTAATGATAAGTGAAATTGATTTAACATGAATCCAATAATATACTGCAGGGTTTCCCACACATTCATTCACAATTAGCCTAATACTTAACCGGGAAATTCACCATTTAGAAACAGCAGCCGGCGAAAATCATAGAGTGAATGCGGAAGGAAACCGCTGAGACACGCATACAGTAGCGGACCTTTAGGTAGGAAATTAAACCCAAACATGACACTAACAGTAACTTTCAGTACATTGTAAACCGACAGCAACTGCAGGAAAAGGAGCTTAATAAATAAATTTGTCTTGTAGTGGGAAATATTGCATATGACATATCTCTGAACTCAGATATTGAAATGCTTACTTAACCATTGTTGTATATAGACTTATAAGTGAAAATTGAATATACTGCATAACTGTTTGTGACTAGAAACTGAGATGAGAGTATTGCAACGACCACTCGGACAGCCACGCCTATGGTTAACTTATGCACCATTACCCTGTCTGTCTCCTATTGTCCTATGCTCAAACTCCTCCTATGGTTAAGTTATGTACGATTAGTCTGTCTGCAATGTGCTTAAATATCCCTCTCTGCTACGAAACGGGGTTCACTCTTTCAAACACATTCCCTGTGTTTGAATTAGTGGCCTCTCCGCGGAGATCCTTGCTTTATGATTGAATAAAACCTAATGCTACTATCTTAATATCACTGTTGCTTCATGTTTTACCACAGTTTTGGCGAGCTGATCCAGGAGGAGAGACGACCGGAGCAACACGGGGCAGACAACAGTTTTCTTGGTTGATCACCTGATTCTTTGAACTCATCTCGCACAAAACTTCCCTTTTAAAACTCGGGAAAGAGAGGAATTCTGTTGCTCGTCCCGTGAACACTCTGCCGTCTCCTCCTAAAAAGTACCAGTAAGTGAGGGGTTAATTTTATTTAAAAAGCAAAAACAATTGGGTAAAAGGGAGTTACTTCTGAGCGAGATCTCTGCAAGAGCCGTCGCGGGATGCAACTGGGCCGGAACTCTTCCGTTGCGGCTTCCTTGCGTGAAGCGGCTGTTGTTTAGTTTTGGCTTGGGTGCATTTCGGCGACACTATCGTATTGAATAGTCTTTCCGATGAAGCACGCGCACTAAATTGACGAATTAGTCTTAAAGTCTAAAGGTTGTAGATAGAGCTTATCCTGAAAGTAGGCATTACTATGTAGTAGTATGGTTTTTCTTGTTTACTGGTTAAATCGACGGATTGAAAACAAGATATTTCGGCCAGGGTTTTTGTAGCCCAGTTTAAATTTGCCAGTGGAGGTACTCAGAAAATTCTCACTTTTACAGACCAAGATATTGTTGTTTTTAGCGGGGTTTTGTTTTGATCATGGAGCAAGGACTTTGAGATCTCATAAGTGTTTATTTGTCTTGTCTTTTATTTGTTTCTTTGTTTTATTGTATTGTTTGGTTGCAACTGTTTCTTTTTTCTTTCATTCTGTTGTGCTTTGTGTTAACTAGACAAAACGTGCCGACCCGTGTGGAAAGGTAAATTGGTAGTTTTGTGTGTGCTTTTCTTTGGTTTTCTTTAACATGGGAAAGGCTTCTAGCAAAAAAGCAAGGGAGAATATTCCCATCCCAGATACGCCAATTATTTTGCATATGAAAGCACACTATGGGCTTTCAGCTGTGACTCAAATACATGTATGGGTTCGTTTCGGTTTCCCTGTCGGCGGTAGCTTCAGCGTCACTCAGCTAATCAACCTTAGAAAAAATTGCAGGCAGAGGAAACCCGTACGGCGCACATGAAAAGTAAAAATTGTTTTAGCGCCGACTGGCTGGCATTTTACCAATGGTTTGACGAAGCGACAAGACGGAGCAATTGGTGCCAGCCAGCGGGGGACAAAGTAACGCCATTTGTGTCTCAGGGCTTATGCTTACAGGTCGCCCGGAGCCCCAGACAACAACGTGCTCCGGAGACAACACACGCTGCCGCAGCCGGCATGACCACGGCACAAACCACATGCGGGCCTCCGCCCTACGTCCCATTATACCCAGACCTGACACACCTCAGTGCGGTTGCGCTAAACAAAGTGACGTCTACCTTTGTTCCCGTTCCAGTTCTGCCCTCCAAGCTACTGGACCCGGTGAGTATTGCACCATTACTTCACAGAATTTCTGAGGACGCACTTCCCTTGATGGAAGTGGCCAGGCCGGCCGAACCCGCTTTTGTGCAGCGGCCTTGGGATACTTATGTGCTTTTAGCCGCTATGTGTTATCTCCCAGCACTTAAAGATGTTGGAGAGACACGTTTTTTGGAAGCGTTACTGGTTTTCTGTGCCGAGTTCAGACCAACTACCGCTGAGTTACGACTAATTTTGATCGCTGTATTGGGTAATGACTGGGCTAGTGTTTCAGCTACTTTCCCTCCAGAGCCATAAACGGTTCCTGTCACCCCAGAGCATTTCTGTTTTTCAGTGCTCTAAACTCATCGCATTCTGCAGCCAATACACTTTTGCTTTTGCATGCTGGCTTTAACCTTGGAGGTTAAGGCCTCGTCTGTCTTTTAGCTACCATTTAATTCCCAGTTCAGATGGCTTTGCTATCCCCTTGTCTAGATTCAGCAGCCTGTCTGTCTTTGATTCCTTTTGAGTTTAGAGTAGTCGTGCCCACTTGCATATTGGTTGGTCACGGCACACACCCATTATTGCTATTGCTAAGCCTCATTTACTATATACAAGTCAACCAGATTTACAAGGCAAAATGCCTGATCACCTTTTTGGTCTTAAATAGACTAGCTTAATGGATATGCCTTTCTGCAACAGCTGCCCATCTTAGTAATGTTTTTTTGTTTACACATTTGAGAAATGTAGGATTTCATGTTTCCTCCTTTACCTATTTTCTGTGCCAGTTTTGCTTTGCTCTTTTCCATTCTCCTTTTCTACCTTTCCTTTTAAGTTTGGAGTTGTCCTGCAGAGGACAACTTGGGAATTTGTGAAAGCTATACTTTATTTTTATTAGTTTAACTGTACTATGGTCCCTATCTTCATTTATTGCCCTCGAGAGTCTTCCTATCTGATTGTTACTCACACCTAATGGTTTTGGTAACTCCCTGAGAGGATGAAAAAGTACAACCTTCTCATCATTTGCTCCTTATTTTTGACTAATTGTCACTCCTGGCCAAGGTTTTATTTTTGTCTAGTGTTTGTTTCACACGTAAATTGCTGAGCTTGACTGATTGTCTCTCAGCCTGATTTACACCAAAGTTTCTCTGATAATGGGAACTTTTGCTGAACTTGTCTGATTTAATGCTGTTTTCTTCCCAAATCTAAATAATTTGTTTTGTCTGTTTTTCAGTCCCCCTTCACCTAAGATGACTCTGTTAACAAATGCTTTTGTTTACACCTCCTGTGTTTACATGGATCCTCTGTAGCAAAAAGGGCTACTCTCATTTTTGCTGTCATAGCTGGACTAGCCTGTATCCATGCATTTGTCACTTTTGCATTGCATCTTGCATTAACCTTGTTTACAACATGCCTCCCTTTTGAAAAAGGACTAGCCCATCTGTTTTTTGAAACAATACTTTTCCTGGTTCAAGCTAAACTCCCTCAATTACATCTCTTTAAACCACAGATAAAAATGCGCAG
Source organism: Ammodytes dubius (assembly GCA_026122265.1). Lineage (NCBI taxonomy): Eukaryota > Metazoa > Chordata > Actinopteri > Uranoscopiformes > Ammodytidae > Ammodytes > Ammodytes dubius. The sequence continues at coordinate 3,779,269 of CM047524.1, forward strand.
CCACCTTTAGAGTAGCTGATTAGTCTTCTTGATTGCTCATTTCTTTTAGATCCACCTTTTCTAGGCCCAGCCGACAGGCCCATTTTACATCTCAAAAGCACAGACTCCTATGTTTTTACATTTCTTAGCCTACTGACCATTTCAGCCACAGTCGGATGTTAATGCCCCCCCCCCCCCCCCCCCCCTGCATCTCTTTAGCTTTAACATCTCTTTAGCTTTGTAACACAGATGCATCGACACCTTTTGCACACCACACAATTAGCTGCCCTTGCCACTGATTGCCCTTACGGTATAGACATCCTCTATGCCTTTTACTACAACGCTTTCATTTGCATTGCTGCCTTGCCCCGTTCAAGGAAATCTGTTTTTTTATATGATACTAATGTCCTTTTTCTCCAACAGGTTTTAACTCCTTTGAAACTTTCCCTTTCTTGTGGAAATTGCATTTGGGCAGGGTTGGCCCTCTTGTTTGATTGTTTTGTTGACAGTGGGATGTTTGGTGTTTGGCACCGAGCAAGAAAGGTTTTGTATAGTTCTCTATGGTCTGTCCCAGAGAGGGGGAGAGAGAAAGAGGGATTTAGTGTTTCCTGTTGTTGTGGTTGTTAATATTGGTTGTTCAGAACTGCAGAGTTCTGATCTCTGGTTTTTGCCAAAAATCAGTCGGTTGGCTTGTTTTTTCTTTCCTTTTCTCTCTCTGTGTTGTGGGTGACAACTCTGGCGTCTGCCTGACCATTAGACAACTTGGTCACCTTGCTGCCAGCATTAATTTTTTGAATGCTTGATTTTTGATTTTGTTTGGATTAACTCTGTGCACATGGGTGTGCATTTCAGTTGTTTTATTGCGCGCAGCGATCGTTTAAGTTTTACTTAAACTTGTTTCTTGTTTTGCTACTAACTTCATCTTTGCTTCCAGACTCTTTTAGGTGCTGAATATTTCCCTGGAAATATGCTTATCTCATTCTATTCCCATACCTGTTTTCTTTTATGTTTCTTTTTACTGTTTCTCACATTCTGTGGTTTTCCTAAATCCTAACACAACTCATTTTAACACCACTAACTTTGCAATTTGTTTTGTTTTATATGCTGCACATTATCAACATTTTGCTGCAAACTTGTTGATGTTTCACCACAGTTTACATTGTTGGCCTTGCAGGTCCTATCGGTAAGTTTATTATGGTTACGTTTTGCTTGATGACTGCATCCAAAAGGTAAGATCACTTTGTTATTTGACAAGTCAACATTGTTGTTCTTTATGGTTTTGACTTTCTGCTATATAGCTGCGATAAGTGTTATCTTCTTTCACTGTGTCACTCCCCTGTTTTCTCTTTCTGCCCTCCACAGACTGGTGAAGGATGCACTACCACGACCAGCCACCACCCGGGGATGGGTTTGTGGGCATGGCTCCCAGACGGAGGTTCTGGCGAAGGACCTCAGAAGGAAGAACTGGCGGAGCAAGCGATGGACGGGACCCTTCCAGATCCTCCTCACGACCATGACGGCAGTGAAAGTGGCAGAGCGGACCACCTGGATCCATGCCAGTCACTGCAAAAGAATTGGGGACAGCTACAGCCCGACGGATCGAGAAAATACATCGACAAGACAACAGCCCACCAGCCTGAACCAGACGACATCAACGGAACCAGCAACGACAAGAAGACGGGCCATCACCTCGCTCCAGTAAGAGCCAGTCGATACCCTTCCTCCCCTGGCCTTACATTTGGACCCAAGTCCCGGAGAGTTGGGGAGAATAAACAACAGAATGAAGCCGGTAGTCTCTGGCCATTGATTGGCCAGACAATAGTCTCTGGCCAATCAGTGGCCGGCCGTCTGCCGACGTCACCTTTTAGCTCGACTCAGCTCGCTTGGTCCCTAGAGCGAGGCGATACCAAAAAAGCAGCCGCTACCAGGTACCAGGTACCATGAAATTGCGGTGGAAAAGCCAAAAATGCGAGGCGAGTCGAGTCGAGTCGAGCTGATACCATGCGGTGGAAAAGCGCCATTAGCCTAATACATAACCGGGAAATTCACCATTTAGAAACAGCAGCCGGCGAAAATCATAGAGTGCATGCGGAAGGAAACCGCTGAGACACGCATACAGTAGCGGACCTTTAGGTAGGAAATTAAACCCAAACATGACACTAACAGTAACTTTCAGTACATTGTAAACCGACAGCAACTGCAGGAAAAGGAGCTTAATAAATACATTTGTCTTTTATAAATATAAATCTCTATATTTCTAAATATAGCTTTAGTAAGATCATTAAACCCTCACAGTTATTAAAGGTAACCTTTGTAAAGCTCATTATCATTAAATATCTCCAAAATGTCATCAAATGGTTGTCTGTGATTTACTCTTAGACCCTGTTTCCACCTGGCATTAATATGTGGTTTTTAGGATCCGATCGCGCTAACTACAGGTGGAAACACGCTCAATGCGCATTGAATGCGCATTGAAATTATCCACATTCGGAGGTGGTTTGAGACCACATATCCACATACCCATTAACAGTAGAAACACGTATGCGTATCTCATACACATTAGGCCCCGCCCACTCAACTGCGGCGAGTGACTGGGCGGAAAGGCGTACTCATTCATGCGACAATTCACGTCATAAAAGCGCACCGTTGCAGGTAAACACATAGACATTATAAAGGATCCTTTATAATGTCTATGTGTGGAACAACTGTGGTCAAGCCAGCGGTCTCTTGTTTTTGCATGGTCAAACCAGCCGCTTCTTTATTTATTCCCCCCGTGTTGTTGAGAGCACAGAGACGGCTCGGTGCAACTGATAGAGACAGTGAGCGAACAGCTCTGGCTGCGGCAGCTTCGTGACATCGTAGCAGTGGGACACAGTGTAGCCAACTGATTCATTTAATGACGAGGAAAAACACCACACAATAAACAGTGCCGCGCTCACAATTTTCGCCAAAACACACTGAATCTCTTCACTCTAGCCGAGGTGACTACACAAGGCGGAAATGATTCTTTCGACCAACTGTGGTCAAGCCAGCGGTCTCTGGTTTTTGCTCGGTCAAACCAGCCGCTTTTTTATTTATTCCCCCCGTGTTGTTGTGAGCGTGTATTTATAATGTCTATGGTCGTGGATGGTCAACACTTCTTCTTCTTCTTTTATTTCCGGCAGACTAGGCAAGGGCGGGGCACTGCTGCCCCCGCCGATTAAAAACAACAGTATAAGCGGAAATGATGTACGAGCTGATTTCCATACAGCGCGGGAATTCGAATCCGGATCGCAAACGCGCATAGAAGACGCATTGTTAAGGCCAGGTGTGAACAAGCATATTACATTTACATATAACGATCGGATTCCTCAGAACCACATATTAATGCCAGGTGGAAACAGGGTCTTAGTGACTTAGGACACCTCTCGAGGACTCCTAGCTTTTAATAGATGTAGGAGCTAGTTTTAGCACTAAAATGCTTTGTGAATAACATTTATCTTAAAAAATTAGAGCGTAAAAGTCCTAAAATTAGGAGTGAAACGCCCCTTATTTTTGAGAGTTACTCCTAAATCAGCAAGTTAGGACCCACTCTTAGCCTTAAAATGTTTTGTGAATACAGGGGCCGTATTCACAAAACATTTTATCTTAGCGCTAAGAGTACTCCTAAGGAGCACTAAAAGTTCTTAGTAAGGAGTAATTTCTTAAAACCTATTCACAAAGCTGATAAGACCAACTTTTACTAAGGAATGGGAGGGACTCCTTAGCTAAGACTAGAGGGCGGTGTTGACCCTGTTGCTATGGATGATGTCATGTTCATACCTTCTATGCCCACAGTGATTGGCTGAGAGGGAATGAGAGCTAAGAGTGAATTTATGATGGAAACACTGTGGGAGATATCCATATCGTGTCGCTGTATTAAAGTAAAGAGTTTTTATATACAATTAATGACAAGTGACACTGATTTAAAATGGAACCAAGATACTGCAGGGTTTCCCACACATTTGTTCACAATTAACCTACAATAGCGCCACATAGGTCTATTCATTTTAAATTTTACAATGATTTGAATCGGAAAAAATATCCTCATTGAACAGCTGCACGCCATGCACTCTCACTGTATTTCTCTCAATGGCGGACTATGCAGCAATAGTCAGACAGCGACAAACCAGGAAATTCACAATTTAGAAACAACAGCCGGCAAAATCGTAAAGTGCATGAGGAAGGAAAAAGGCGAGACGCGCAACTATACAGTAGCGGACCTGTGGAACGGAGGAGATACTGGGAAGCGTCACATATAGGCCTCTAGTGGGAAATTAAACCCAAACGTGACACCAACAGTAACTTTCAGTGCATCGTAAACCCAAAGCAACTGGAGGAAAAGGAACTTAATAAATATTTTTTTATATAAATATTATAAATATAAATGTGTCTATACTTTCTAAATATAGCTTTACTAAGATCATTAAGCCCTTAGAGCTATTAAAAGGTACCTTTTATAGAGCTCATTAGCATTAAATCCCTCCAAAACACCATCAAATGGTTGTCTGTGATTTACTCTTTGTGACTTAGGAGTCCTCTCGAGGACTAGGAGCTAGTTTTAGCGCTAAAATGCTTTGTGAATAACATTTATCTTAAAAAATTAGAGCGTAAAAGTCCTAAAATTAGGAGTGAAACGCCCCTTATTTTTGAGAGTTACTCCTAAATCAGCAAGTTAGGACCCACTCTTAGCCTTAAAATGTTTTGTGAATACAGGGGCCGTATTCACAAAACATTTTATCTTAGCGCTAAGAGTACTCCTAAGGAGCACTAAAAGTTCTTAGTAAGGAGTAATTTCTTAAAACCTATTCACAAAGCTGATAAGACCAACTTTTACTAAGGAATGGGAGGGACTCCTTAGCTAAGACTAGAGGGCGGTGTTGACCCTGTTGCTATGGATGATGTCATGTTCATACCTTCTATGCCCACAGTGATTGGCTGAGAGGGAATGAGAGCTAAGAGTGAATTTATGATGGAAACACTGTGGGAGATATCCATATCGTGTCGCTGTATTAAAGTAAAGAGTTTTTATATACAATTAATGACAAGTGACACTGATTTAAAATGGAACCAAGATACTGCAGGGTTTCCCACACATTTGTTCACAATTAACCTACAATAGCGCCACATAGGTCTATTCATTTTAAATTTTACAATGATTTGAATCGGAAAAAATATCCTCATTGAACAGCTGCACGCCATGCACTCTCACTGTATTTCTCTCAATGGCGGACTATGCAGCAATAGTCAGACAGCGACAAACCAGGAAATTCACAATTTAGAAACAACAGCCGGCAAAATCGTAAAGTGCATGAGGAAGGAAAAAGGCGAGACGCGCAACTATACAGTAGCGGACCTGTGGAACGGAGGAGATACTGGGAAGCGCCACATATAGGCCTCTAGTGGGAAATTAAACCCAAACGTGACACCAACAGTAACTTTCAGTGCATCGTAAACCCAAAGCAACTGGAGGAAAAGGAACTTAATAAATATTTTTTTATATAAATATTATAAATATAAATGTGTCTATACTTTCTAAATATAGCTTTACTAAGATCATTAAACCCTTACAGCTATTAAAAGGTACCTTTTATAGAGCTCACTATCATTAAATCCCTCCAAAACACCATCAAATGGTTGTCTGTGATTTACTCTTAGTGACTTAGGAGTCCTCTCGAGGACTAGGAGCTAGTTTTAGCGCTAAAATGCTTTGTGAATTACACTTATCTTAAAAAGTTAGGAGTCCTAAAATTAGGAGTGAAACGCCCCTTATTTTTGAGAGTTACTCCTAAATCAGCACGTTAGGACCTACTCTTAGCCTTAAAATGTTTTGTGAATACGGCCCCTGAGCATTAGCACTACAAAACCCCTCAGGTGAGCTCACCTCTTTTGTGACAACTTCAGAAACATCAAGACAGAAAGAAAGGGAGGACAAGAGAGGGGCAGAAGGACAAAGAAAGACCCCAGAAGACATAACAGATGACATCAGTGCCACTATGGTTGACCTGGGGCCGTATTCACAAAACATTTTAAGACTTATGCCTCGTTTCCACCGAGTAGAGCGGGTCGGATCGGAGCGGTTCGGTCCGGGTAGTTTGGCTTTTCATTTGCCAAAAGTTGGGTAGGGTACGGTTTAAGCGCACCTAACCGCTCTGAGCCGCTCCCGATCTCAGTACTCCTCCGTAGGGGTACTAGCGGCCTGAAAGCGGGCCGAAAATGCATGAGAAGGCGGAGCTACACACTGCCGTCATTTGATTGGTCGAAAGAATCATTTCCGTCATGTGTAGATCTCGGCAAGAGTGAAGAGAGTCTTGTGTTTTGGCGAAAATGTGAGCACAGCTCTGTTTATTGTGTGGTGTTTTTCCTCGTCAATAAATTAATCAGTTGGTTACACTGTGTCCCATAGTCACGTAGCTGCCGCAGCCAGCACTGTTTGTTCGCTCACTGTCGTTGCGCCGAGCGGTCTCTGTGTGTTTACGCCATAGATAGGCTAGTAAAATACACGCTCACAACAACACGGGGGGAATAAATAAAGAAGCGGCTGGTATGAATCATTTCCGCTGTTTGTAGTCACCTCGGCTAGAGTGAAGAGAGTTTTGGCGAAAATGTGAGCGCGGCACTGTTTATTGTGTGGTGTTTTTCCTCGTCATTAAATGAATCAGTTAGCTACACTGTGTCCCACTGCTACGATGTCACGTAGCTGCCGCGGCCAGTGCTGTTCGCTCACTGTCTCTATCATTTGCACCGAGCCGTCTCTGTGCTCACAACACGGGGGGAATAAATAAAGAAGCGGCTGGTTTGACCAAGCAAAAACAAGAGACCGCTGGCTTGACCCCAGTTGTTCCCACAGCCCGATAGTTTGACCCACATTCTGGCGGCGGCTATCGCAGTCCAGCCTAAACCCCGCCCTAGGGTCGGCGGTGGAAACAACACCGAGATTCTTAAAAGTGAGCTGACCCGCTCTAAGCCGCTCCGACCCGACCCGCTCTACTCGGTGGAAACGAGGCATAAGAGTAGGTCCTAACGTGCTGATTTAAGAGTAACTCTCAAAAATAAGGGGCGTTTCACTCCTAATTTTAGGACTCCTAACTTTTTAAGATTCACAAAGCAATTTTAGCGCAATATGTGGCGCTTCGGAGCATCTCCTCCGTTCCACAGGTCCGCTACTGTATAGTTGCGCGTCTCGCCTTTTTCCTTCCGCATGCACTTTACGATTTCACCGGCTGTTGTTTCTAAATTGTGAATTTCCCGGTTCGTCGCTGTCTGACTATTGCTGCATAGTCTGCTGTTGAGAGAAATACAGTGAGAGTGCATGGCGTGCAGCTGTTCAATGAGGATATTTTTTCCGATTCAAGTCATTGTAAAATTTTAAATTAATAGACCTATGTGGCGCTATTATAGGTTAATTGTGAACAAATCTTGGTTTCATGTTAAATCAGTGTCACTATACATTCCCTTTCAGCCAATCACTGTGGGCATAGAAGGTATGAACATGACGTCATCCATAGCAACAGGGTCAACCCACCACCTTATCTTAGCTTAGGAGTCCCTCCCATTCCTTAGTAAAAGTTTGTCTTATCAGCTTTGTGAATAGGTTTTAAGAAATTACTCCTTACTAATAACTTTTAGTGCTCCTTAGGAGTACTCTTAGCGCTAAGATAAAATGTTTTGTGAATAAGGCCCCTGGACGATGTATTGAACCACAGCTTTGCTATGGAGGCAACTCAAGTCACTTCACAGTAGCTTAAATAATTACAACATTCAGATGTGAGAACAGGTATGTTTTGAAGTTTCCACACTAGGATGTACGGTAACACTTTATTTTGATAGTCCACTATTGACACTTTACAACCCATCAGTAGATATGCAGTTGCATGTCAACAGTGAATGAGTTGATATTCAACAGAATTCTTTCACATTTAAGAAACATGTATTTAACTAAATGCCAGTTAACTATAAGCTGCACTATTAGTAGACGTTTAGTTGCATGTCAACAGTACATTAATTGCTATTCAACAAATACCTTGCAAACATTCAACTAACTGCCAGTAAACTATATGCACATCTTAAGTTGTTTAAAGATTTTACAAAAAATGTCTGCATCAATTTTTGTAACATGTTATTGTCTGCATCCTGAAGAAGCACACTGTTCGACTCTGTACAGCTGTACAGGGTTCCATTTGAGTGGAACAGTGTTGGAGTCAAAGACCTCCGTCTGGCTCACCAACAGAAACACATTCATTCCACTACTTGCCACCATTCAGCTTGGTGCTGAAAGCTTTATGACCGTCAGCCACATGCCTCCTCTACAAGCCAATGCGGCGACATTAAGGTGAGGTCTGGATGGACGGGACCATATTTCCCCTGTTGTTTGGCAAGCGAAGACATTGCCTGTGATGTTGATGAGGCGATGTAGCCAGATGCCAACAGGAGGCAGGACCCATATGTAGCAAGAGACAATAGGGGTGAAAGTGGGGAGAGGGAGAACCGACAACGCCACCAGGGGAATTACACCCCTGGAAATAAAGTATAATAAGCAATGTTACTTTTGTGTTGAATAATATTACCAATGACGACAAGGCAATCAGAATCGTTATACTGACAGACAGAAACGGGAATTCAAAATAAACTAGATCTGTGTTTAAATGAAAAACAATCAAAATGTGCAAGAACGGGAACTGTTGAGGATAAGGATTAGCGTGCAAAAATGAGTTAACAAGATAACTAAGGGGAAATATTCTTTATTAAAAACAGCTAAAAAATGTTATATAGAAAGTCTAAAAGTTACAATATAATCTAAAATGGCAGTCCAAAACCTACCAGACTAATCTTAAGGCCAACTGCAGAGGCAAACTACACCGAGGAGTGCCTAGGGGTGCTACCACTCACCTCAATCGTCACTACACACTAGAACTGGTGAAAAACATGTTTTATCGCTGTGCTTTAACTCATGCAACTAACTAACTAATAAAGTATTGAGGTGGAATAATGAGATATTACCGTGGCCGAGTGGGCCATTGATTCCACGACATTTGATACTAGGAAGGAGAGACCTCAGCAGGCAAAGGGAGACGCGGAGAAGTAGGATCAGGGTTCAACAGGTTTACTTTATTAAAGGTTGACTCAAAGTTACAAGCTAGGAGACAGCTCCAACAATACAGATGTTACCTATACATTGCAATCATAACCTCCTGTTCAGATCTTACTAGAATTAACCTACTCTCAGTCTCAACCGAACTTTGAAAGGGGAACCCCGACCCACAACCATGTCATCTTCCTCGGGCGAAAGAGCGCGCCTTGAGGCCAGGCTCTATGCCTTTTATCAGGCGTTGTGTGTGTGTGTGTGTGTGTGTGTGTGTGTGTGTGTGTGTGTGTGTGTGGTGTGTGTTGTGTGTGGTGTGTGTCATTTGTGAGTGTGCATGTGAGTGATGTGTGTAACAGATCTAGTGTCAGTTTGTGTGCTAAGGTCATTCTGGCCTGTGTGGCTTTTCTGCTTGTCTCAAAACTTTGTACTAACTTCTTTTAAAATGATAACATAAATGTTGCAAATTCCTACAGTATCAATCGGAAACAAACAATTAACCCAGTTGGTTTGATAACAGCAATATTTCAAAGCAAAACAGTAAAGAAAAATTAAATTATGGCAAAACCAGGCTACGCAAAACAAGCACTTAGGCTACGTCAAAACAGCAGCAGGTGAACCACCAAGGGTTTGAGGTAAGAGTCGAAAGTCACTCGACCACATCCTAAAGATAAAATAAACAGATCCAATGAATGGGAAGCATGTATAAAATTACGTTTTGTATATCTTTTCAAATGTTACTCACAGGTTGCATTCAAGAGCACTATGTTTGAAAATGTTAATGATGGCTTTTACACTGCTACACATACATTAATTCCTAATCCAACCACCACTTCCCTTACAAGGATATGTTTTGTTTACCATTTAAATTCTACCATTCTTTGTGTGTATGTTTTTTTCTAGATTTTGCAATAACCTGAAATGGCAAGATTAACTGTTTTTCTATATCTTTTTTTGTTAGTAGTCATGTGTCTAGCTCAGGGATTCCCAAAGTGTGGTGCGCGCACCCCTGGGGGTGCGTGAGCTGCTGCTAGGGGGTGCGCGAGATGAAAAATGTAATGGCGGTCTGATCATTACACAATCCATATTGGTCCGAGTATAAGAGGGTTTTATTTTCGCGGAAATAGGTCGTAAAAAGTCGGGTTGTGTTTTCCAAGTTGTGTTTATTTTATTTTTTTAATCGGGTGGAACACTGGCTGTGCTCTCGGAAGCGGCCGGGGCGTTTGTGCGCTTGGAGAGAGAACGCTTTGTGTGGAGAGAAAAAAGAGGCACGGGACATCGACGAAGCCGATTCAAAGCCTCAAATCATCATGTTGCCAGTCAACGTGTCAGAGGCAGGAATCGGCAGATCGATCGACTGTGGCTTTTTAGCTGCTGCAGTTGTGCTGAGGAGAGATTGCCAACTGTGCTGTCCTTTTACGCACCAGCACTGCTGCTGTAATGTTCAATGCAATTGATTTTAAGAATGAGACGCTTTATTTAAACGCTGTCCATGTGATGGTGGTGATTGTCACTTTGTCGGCTGTAAACTGAAACCAACGGAGATCTCAGAGGGCTTCCCCTCGACAACGTTAACGTGCCCCAGTTATCATTTCAGCCTTAAACCACGGCGTTGATAGCTTTCGTTTCAGCACTAGGCTATGTGATTAACTATGAGCATTAAATAAATGCTGCGTCTCAGATGCTGAGGACAGCAGCGAGGATGACCCGCTATGCACCGAACCAGAGCATAGAGAGATGACAGCGAGAGCGATCACAGCGGGGCAGAGGAATTTGCGTGTGAAGAATAGTCTGTAGTGAACACATCAGAGTTCGGTCTATTTGCACTATCCTACTGTTTATTTGCAATGAAGAAAAGTGTTTTTTTCAATGCGTTTTTATTTTCGTACATTATTTAAATAAATACAATGTATTGAGTTGAGTTTTGAAAAACGGGGGGTTCGTCTTATAATCGGGGTTGTCTTATACTCGGACCAATACGGGTAGCCTACAGTGTTTTTTCTCCACACAATAAAGACGTGTAAATAAACATTTCCTTTGTAAAATTTAGAATCAAAAACTTGAATTTTAATTAATAAATAAATGGAGGCTATTCAAAATGAAGCGAAGTTATCTTCTTCTACGCATATGCGCACCTAGTTTGTGGCCTCTACATTCATTCTTGCAATTTATTTAAAGTGACTGCCGTTCTAATTTTGCTGCTTTGAAAGAGTAATTCAAATGGTGCATGATTCTATCATTTGGATGAAAAACAAGGGATTGTTTTTGATTAGAGTTTCATTTTGATATACACTCACTGGCCACTTTATCAGGTACACCTTGCTAGTACCAGGTTGGACCTCCTTTGGCCTTCAGAACTGCTTTAATTCTTTGTGGCATACTATCAACAAGGTGTTGGAAACATTCCTCAGAGGTTTTTGTCCATATTGACATGACAGCATCACACAGTTGCTGCAGATCTGACAGCTGCACATCCATGACGCAAATCTCTGGTTCCACCACATCCCAAAGGGGCTCTATTGGGTTGAGATCTGGTGACTGTGCAGGCCATTGGAGTACAGTGGACTCATTGTCATGTTCAAGAAACCAGTTTGAGATGATTTGAGCTTTGTGACATGATCACATAATGCATAATCCTGCTGGAAGTAGCTAAGAAGATGGGTACACTGTGATCATAAAGGAAAAAATACAAACCCTATGGTTTAGGCAAATTAAATTACATGTATGTATCCAACATATACTAAGCTAAGCTTTGACACAACCACCCATCTTTTGTCCTTTTTATCAAAATGGGCTTTTTACCTTGCCATTCCTTTTTTTGTGTCAACACCGTCAGACACCAAAAACACAAATGAATCAGGGTGCAGTGTTAGTTTTCCACGACACATTGCATTTTGCATTCAGACCAAAAACTTCAATTTTGTTCTCATCTGACCAGAGCACCTTCCTCCAACCCTTGCCACAAGCCATTCGGGGGACACAGCATATTCAGATGAGACCAAACTTGAAGTTTTTGGCTTTCACGCTAAATGCAATGTATAGCGGAAAACTAACACTGCACATCACCCTGAACACACCATCCCTACCGTGAAACATGGTGGTGGCAGCATCATGCTGTGGTGATGCTTTTCTTTAGCAGGGACAGGGAAGCTAGTCAGAGTTGATAGGAAGATGGATGGAGCCGAATACAGGGAAGAACACCTGTTCATGCTAGAGTCTGCAAGAGACGTGTCACGTGAGCCTGGGGTGGAGGTTCACCTTCAAGGAGGACTACTACCCTAAACATACAGCCAGATCTACAATGGAATGGTTTAGACCAGGGGTCTCCAAACTACGGCCCGCGGGCGCGGGCCGTAGTTTGGAGACCCCTGGCTGATTGATTGGCCCGTGGCCAACTGCGGCCCGCTTATTATTGGCCCGCGGCCGATTTTAAAAATATAATGTAATATGGCCCTTTGATTTTTTTTTTTTTTTTTTTTTTTCATTTCTTAGTTAACCCACTTGTGCAGGGGTGTCAAAACACTGATTGATTGGCCCGTGGCACATTTTAAAAATATAATGTAATATGGCGCTTTTAATTTTTAAGTAATTTAAATGTACTCATTATATTACAGAGAAATATGTCCCATAAAAGAAAATGAGCAACAAGCCCATCCCAGAGGACCCTGCATAATATTTTATTTTAAATTAATATTATTATGGAAAATCTGTGTCCTTCTCCAATAGCTTCTAATTCATCTGACACAGTGTCTCCATTTTTTTCATACAAAATTCTTCAGATTTAGCCTCTTAATTTCCCTCTCAAAGTGCACCAGATTCATGCATTTCACTTTAAAAACTTTAAAAAATCTCCTGGGGGGGCATACCCCCGGACCCACCTAGGACGGTCGGGACCTCGGCTGGATACTATTTTCACCCTGCTGGACATTGGACGCAAAGGCAGGAAACACTGGGTGTATCATTGGCATATAATCAAAAGGGGAAATGTGTCTGTTTAATGTGCAGTGAAAGTTTTGCCGTGAAGAAGGATTACGAAGGATTAGGATTTACGAAGACACTATGAAACTAAACATCAGAGCAGCTACATGTCCTGATAAATGTGTTATTTTTGCAAAGTGGCCCGGCCCTTCGTAGATTTTTCTGTATGTGGCCCTCACTGAAAAAAGTTTGGAGACCCCTGGTTTAGACCAAAGCATATTCATGTGTTAGAATGGCCTAGACAAAGTCCAGACCTAAATACAATTGAGAATATCTGGAAAGACTTGAAAATTGCTGTTCAGTTTCCATCCAATCTGACGCTGAATCTGATGTTTGAGCTATTTTGCAAAGAAGAATGGGCAAAAATGTCAGTCTGTAGATGTACAAAGCTGGTAGAGACATACCCAAATAGACTTGGAGCTGTAATTGCAGCGATAGGTGGTTCTGCAACGTATTGACTCAGGGGGCTGAATACTTTTGCACGCCACACTTTTCAGTTTTTTATTTATAAAAAAAATTGTAAATCATATTTCATTTTCATTCCACTCCCCAATTATGCACCACTTTGTGTGGTTGTAATGTGACAAAATGTGGAAAAGTTCAAGGGGTATGAATACCTTTGCAAGCCACTGTATGTGTTAACAAGAAATTGAACCGGTGCGCCTAATCAAGTGGCCGGTGAGTAGTTGTGAGAAGTTCATCTCCAAGTGCAGGGTCTTATTGGGCCTGTGTGAAAAGTGTTTGACACAGTGAGACAAATTCTACAACACGTGTAAGCATTCGGTAAAAAAAATATATATATTATATATAACATGTACTACAGAATCCCCTGGTGGACTGGTGTACAGTTGTGATTTAAATAGATAAACTGTAGACAGGTTGCAGAAGTTTTGATAGAGCAGGTCAAGACCAGAATCTTTCATTTGTAGAGACTCATTCCCTCATGAAGAACATTTCAAACAGTATAGAAGAGTAGCTGAATGTCTTGGAGTTTTAATGATAAAATACTTTTTTTATATACACATATATATATATATATATATATATATATATATCAATATATATATATATATATATATATATATATATATATATATATATATATATATATATATATATATATATACATATATATACATTATATACATATATACATATATATATATATATATATATATATATATATATATACATATACAATATACATATAATATATACATATATATATACATATATACATATATATATATATATATATATAATATACATATATATATACATATACATATATATATATACACATATACATATATATATAGGGGAAAGTGGGGTGAGTTGTGCATTTTGGAAGTTGCAAAGCCCCTTGTTTCTAGAAAACCGTGGAAGAAATTGGAAATGTGACCACATATTTAAGAAGAGCCATCCATTTGACTCATCCTGTAAAGAAGGGAGACACAAGGAATAAGATATAAGCACATTTAAGCTCAAAAAACTGTGTTTTGCCTTTCAAAGTAAAATTTCCATGATCAAGGTTTTTTGATTATTGTGTCTGAACAATTATAGACACGTTTGAAAACATTTGACACATGTTTTAGTGCTTTGGTATGCTACACTTTGAGTCTATATAGTTAGCACAATGTCAACCCTAAATTGCTGCATCATGCCTATTATCCAAAATTCTGGGGATGGGGTGATTTGTGCCAAAGTGCCTAGGTGAGTTATAAGTAAGTAAGTAAGTAAAATGTATTTATAAAAGCACATTTATGACAGTTTGCACTGTCCAAAGTGCTGTACATAGTGCATTCAGTAGGTAAACAATGAAGGTGAAATAACAATAACCAAAATAAAAGACGTAAAGCCCATACATCCACATAAACACAGATAGTAGTGCAGAGGTAAGTAAGTAGTGCAGAGGTTAATGGGGAGGAAACACCAGGGTGTACATATGGGTTTTGAGCCTTGATTTAAAGGCAGAAATGTAGGGGGAATCACATTTGTCAGGTGGCAGTTGGTTCCACAAGCACGGAGCAACTAGTGCAAAGTACATTTCTGAGATTTGTGCCAGTGGCATGGCTGTATACGCTGGTCACCAAAAGAAAGTGATTGTCTACAGTAGCTCAGAAGAGAGTGACATCTCAATTCCACTTAACAACACCACTGATGAGAGTTCAGATGGCCAGAAAGATGATGATGGTGACTTTGTCATT
The DNA here is from genome assembly GCA_026122265.1 of Ammodytes dubius. NCBI lineage: Eukaryota > Metazoa > Chordata > Actinopteri > Uranoscopiformes > Ammodytidae > Ammodytes > Ammodytes dubius. The sequence continues at coordinate 3,794,533 of CM047524.1, forward strand.
GTGAGCTTCGCAGGCAAAACCACCTAGATCTGCTAGGCCTTGTTTAAGAAAATGTACCTTCAATCTTTGTCGACTATTTACTTTATTTACTTTAAATACACCTTAAATAAGTGATTGTCTAATGGATTTGTCTTGCATTACAGTTTTTGAGATAGGGGAAGGTGGGGTGAGTTGTTCAACTTTTTACTCAAAGTGATTTTAAAGTGAGGCCTTGACAGTCATGTCTCCAACTCAAATATGTACATATATTTCAGGATGTTGTGCATCCCTGGCAATAAAAACTTTGGATCTGGAATAAACTGTTTAAGAAATATAGCTTTCGGAAAAAAAGTTGTCTTGTCGCACAATCACCCACGTAGTGGGTGATTGTGCGTCATTGTGTCACAATGACAAAGTCACCATCATCATCTTTCTGGCCATCTGAACTCTCATCAGTGGTGTCGTTAAGTGGACATACATATATATATATACATATAAAAAAACAAAAGACCAGGGGCCTATTTCAGGTAGCTGGTTTTACATACTCTGAGTTTAGTCCTGCGCTCTGAGTTGGTCAACTCAGAGCGCAGGGTTGATGAGTAACTCTGGGTTTTGGGTTTCAGAACAGTGGATCAGCGTTGGGTCAATCAACTCTGAGCGTGTTCACTCTGGGTGGAGCGTGTGCATAAAAGCCATCGTCAATGGATCGCTGATAACATGATTCACCATGGAAACAGAAGAAACAAATGCGTGATCCTCCCACTTCTCCACTTCTCAAAAAAAAAAAAAACTTCTCCGCTACTCCCACTGGAGTTAGAAATATTAACGAATGGTAGTTTATGGTAGCCTATGGAGAAGAATTAACGGGGATATTGTCACATAACTCTGATCTAATCTCCTCAGCAATTCAGAAAAAAAACAGAGCAATCATTTCGCTTCCGTATGAGAAGCCATAGTCTATTTTAAAAAGTTACGCATATCAGCAGTAAAGTAATAAAGCTGGCGCGGGACAGCATTTCTGACAGTGTTTTATATTCGCTGTATAATATTTGGGAAGCTATAGCCTAATAGCCCACTGTGCAGTAAACAGACTGTCGCTTCTTTTAAATGGGGAGTGAAAGACATTAACGTCTAACACATAAGGTGACAGTTTCCATTGAAGAGCCTGATTGATTTATTACCAGATCCATTTTCCTCAAGTGATCACAGTTTAAATTATTATTATATAATTTTTATATTCATATTAGGCTATTTAACGAGGCTTGTCTGTGACTTTAGGATCGCACAAGTGGACAGTAAATCGCGTGCAGCCGCAGCGTTACATGAATCCACCTGACATAAATCTGTTCAGTACAATACAAATAGGTTTATTAATCTGAATGTAGAGCATGTCACGATGTTTAAGGTGGCCGCCTATATGAACGGACTGAGGGCTGAGAACAAGGCTACTGATCAGATAAATGATCGGTCAAACGTAAAATCATCAGGAAATGATAAAAACATCCCTATGGAGATTTCTATGGAGTGATTTTGCTTCAAACTGTACAGGGACGCGTGTGACAGTGACACTCTTTCTTCAGTCGGAGCAGCAGCGTAAAGTGAAAAAAAACTCAGGGTAGGTCTAACCACCTCCCGAGCAGGTTAGACCCATAGCGTATGTTGCCGCAGTAACAGACTCTTGGTTGCGCTGAACCTGCTACCTGAAACAGGCCTCAGGGGTTTTGTCCATGTACACCTTAAAATAATTTGGTCATCCATCAAAATAAATATTGTGTTATTTGGCTTAAAGATTCCCAATTGCCTGCAGAAAAAGTAGCCTCATGCCTTGTTGTTATGCTGCACAAAGTGCCCTTATTTTGCACTGAGCACCTGCCCCCCAAAATGTCTGTGCACGCCACTGCTTCTCTACATGTCATTCGCCTCTTTGCCCCATTTAAACTCTGTCTCTCCAAAATCTATCTAATAAAAGCAAAAAACGGCAAAATAATTATCCTTAAAAAAAAGAAATAGAAGAGAATAAAGCTTTCTCTTTAGGTAAGTCACAGAGTTCCAACATATAACCTTGGTGAGCATAATGTTATTTATCAGACTAATGGAAAAGACCAAAGTACAAAACGGAATACTACAGTTCTTATAGACTAATATTGTTTATTTCAAGCACACATATTCCCTTTGTCCAACCAATCATTTGTAAATAACCATATTAGGCACAGTAACTAGGAAATGGAAAGCATGTAATCAACATCAAACATGTCTATCAACACTGTCAAAAAATTTAAAGATTGTGCAAAAATCTTTTTCAAAAAATATGCACACTGCTCTCAAAAATATGAACAGTTTACATAATCACAGTTAGTCACATGATTCCCTGGTGTCAGCAAGACACAACTCTGTACAATAATAAAATCCAGCCATATAGTCTCACTCACATACATTAAAAAACCTGCGCTAACTGACTTATTTTGTCCACTTGGGGTCAGCAATGTTCTATCAACACAACATTGCCATAACGCCACCTTTTAAGTTCAAATGGTCAACTTGTTTGCAAATGATTGCATATATACACATCCAGAATTGACAGAGAAACATAATTCTCATATCATAATTAATCTGGAGTGGTGTTTATATCCACCTGATGATGTTAAGTCCAATATTCTCTTGAATAGCTGTTTTTAGTGTCTACATTTTGAAGAAAATATCTGGCTCTTTAGCCATTAAGTCTGCCAGCTAGCGTTTAACTGTATCCGTCTGTGGTTTGTTGCTTAGCAGGAGTTGTACATTGGGACACACCTGCAGCCCAATATTATGCAATAAGAGCTGTGGGAATGAACCCAGACAGTAAAAGTTGTGGGCAAGACAGTTAAAGAAGGATTTTAAACTCACTATACAATAAGAAAAAGAAGGACGCTGCAGATTTAGCTGATAAAAGGTTAATCACTAGCAGGACCAGCTCTTGCTTAACACATTATCTTATGATATATTGAGTTGCTTAGAATTTTACTCAAAATTGTAGCGTTAATGTGTCATCTAGATCATTTTTTGAATGATCATTAAAACAGACGTGTAACACTATTATGTAAAAGGTCTGTTTAAAGCAGCCTAACGGCCCCCACACACATCCTACCTCTACTGCGCGTCTACCTCGCGTCTGCGTCTGACTTTTTGTCACAGACTGTGAAATCAACGTAGAGCGAGCACACATCCAACCTCAGACGCACTGCTGAGGCGCGTCGGAGGCACGTCTCCAGCGCCGCTCCCCTTCACCTCAGGAGGCTCGCCTATTTTTTTCTGAGAGCAGCGCGTCTCTCTCGCGTCTCTGTGCTTTAACTGATAGAGAAATACTCTGCTGACAGTCATACCAGCAGCATTCAGTCTAGTTACACGTTTACCCGGTGTGTTTATTTCAAAATAAAACATCCCTCAGTCGTATACGCGAATAATCCCTTTATTTCACGATTTAATTGTGCAATCAAAATCCGAGGGATTTAAAAACTAATTTTCAATTAGTTCTGGCATTTTATTTTTGGATAAATGACACATATAGAGATCCAATATAGTGAAGAAATAAAAAAGATCATGATGAGCGCAACAGCTTTCCGTTGCTCTATCTGTGTCTACGGCCTTCTTCTTCCCCGACCACACCCCCCTCTCTCTCTCCCGTATAAATCAGTAAAGTGTTTTTTGAAATACTCTGCTGAGAGTCATATTGACTTCATACTGGAAGCTTTCGCTGTAGTTTCACCATTTCCTGGTGTGTCCCCTTCAAAATAAAACTTCCAACAAGCGAAAATAGGCCATGGCAAAAAAAAGAAAAAAAAATGGCAATGGGGCGCACGGATTACTGTCCAGACTCAATATAAATCATATGCATCATAGATGACATGAAATAACTTCATTTTTAATGGGAATTATCTATGAAAACTCTATGTAGAAAGATAGGGCTTTTAGAAGCAGCAGCTGCTGAGACGTTGCATGTGTGTCCGAGAAAAGTCCGAGAGAGGCAGCAGTAAGGTAACGCGACGCGCTCCAGAGGTAGACGCAGGATGTGTGTGGGGGCCGTAAGAAGATGCATGCTCTCCTAGTTGTGGTATAGCTCTTGATAATGACCTCATATTCTGTTAGCTTGCTGCTGATCTTCACAAAGACACCAAGTCTCAGCACAGTTCACAGTGTGTCTATAAACTTGACTGGCGGGAAGAGTTTATCATAGAAGTACCACTGCTTAGATTGGATTCCTGTGATTCAATGTTACAAACATTTACAAATCACAATAATCGCTTACTACAGGAAGTGTAATATTTATGTTATACCACAGACACAGACACTACATCTGACTGGCTTGTGGATGCTTTGGTTTATCTTATTATGTTGCAGCCATGACTGTGCAGTTATGCACATTATTCTACATGTAATTTCAGCAAACCTCATCTGAAATCTCCAACAAATAATTTTATCTTGTTATCTTCTTGTTTATTAATGGTTAAGAGTGCGTCTGTCTGTCTGTCTGTCTGTCTGTCTGTCTGTCTACATGAAGAACTGAGCCAGCAGATTGGCCACCCCCAGCAGTATGAGGAAGCTGTGGAAGAGGGCTGAGGGCCAGCGCAGCGCCCCCTGTCTCTTCAGAGAGATCATGTGAACCAAGGACGGGAAGAAAAAGACTAATGCTAGGCCACAGGTTGCTCCAGAGAACCTGAAAGAGGAGACAGAGTTCACATCAATACAGAACATTCACAACAGTAGAACTGCACTTCTAGTTACACTGAGGTTCTAAATGCAACCCAATAAAGGTGGAATGCAAAGCCCTTATGAAAGAATGAACATATTAACAACCATGGCAAAACACTTAAAACCACTAGGGTTTAGATTGTTGTGTCGATTGTTTGTTTGCTTCAATGAACGTCCTTGCTCAATCACATGGTGTCATTGGTGACGTTTACGTAAAGCAAATACGTCAGCATGAACTAGATCAGCCAAAAGAAACATTCAGATGCAGTAGCCAGGTTTCAACCTGTAGAGGACAGTCACTCTTCAGATTCATACCATACAATGTTGAATAAACATACTGTGTAGTTATCTGGAGAATTGGACCTGGTTTTGGAGTTTAGTTACACTTTAAAAGCTCTGTTGTCAGTAATATTGAACTCTTTTTTCCACTGTTTTTGTGTAGAGGGAAGGCAAAATATCTAACTGCAATGCACTTTTCTGATTGACAAATAGTATCCTGAATAGTCCATTCTCTGGATTAAACAGGCAGATCCGATTCGACTGAAAACATTATTTGATTCTATTATTATTATTATATTATTATTATTATTATATTATTATTATTATTATTATTATTATTATTAGCTAAATACAACATTTATACATTTAAACCTACCTTATGATGGATCCAATATTTGGATAAAACTTGGCCATCAGGACACCAGATCCAACAATTACGATGTTCAGTGCCAGAACATGAAAGAAACTGAAGAGAAAGATGTGAATGTGAGAAGCTATGAAAGAGTTCTTCTGGAATCATTTGAAATCCTCATTCTAATTCCTCTCAAACTTTGGCAAAACCTAATGCTTCAAATGTGAAGCAATCCCCTAAGTCTTTATTTTCTTACTTGGTTTATTTACAAGTCGCTTTGTCATGTAAACAACTAAATAAAATACAATGAAACAAATACAGTATATTATCACACCACAATAACAGTTGACAACATAATGTGCAAAATAAAATGATCACCTTGAAAATATTAGAATAATAAATTCCACGCCTCCTGAGGGAAATTGTACTTTGTGATATTTTTTTAATTGGCTTGATTGCTGGTACAATATGTACAAGTAAAAGGGTAAATACAGACAAATCTTTTCAAATTAATTTGACTGAAAAGTACATATTGAGAGAATGAAAACAAAAACATTTCCAAAGCACTGAATCATTTCTAAGCCTAAACTGTGTATTCATGCTGGATATGTTTTCTTCAGCGCACACAAAGTACGGACAGGCAGCGGAATCGTGAGGAGATATTTTGACAACAAGCATTTCTCAGAATCCCTGACTCCACCTTTACATTTAGAAGTAGCACGATTGCTTCTTCTAATATTATTTTTAGGCTAAGAATATTTTGACATACTTAAAGACTTTTTGTTAAAATGTATTTTGTGCGGGACTGCTTTAAAAGAAAGATAAAGACAAGCACTTTTATGATAATAACTTGAGTGCTACCTGGGATAATGACTGCCAAATATCTGTCCCATCATCTGAACCCGCACCAAGTATCCCAGCAGTGGGTAGACTGTGATCATCTGGAACAAGAGGAGGGTCCGCGCCACAAACACCATGACATCACTGCTGGGGAAGTTATCCAAGAAGTTCTGGAGGAGACAAGAGTTGGACAGTGGACAAATCTGGGGTATCTTTACAACATTTGTAGTGACCTAGCAACTGCGATTTGGCTCAAGGATGCTTTTAGAACTGATAAACAGGTCCTCTAAAGATTACATTCAAGACAACAGATCATTTTGGTTTCATAGAATTATATTGGTGAAATGGTGGTACTACTAGATCTGGGTCTGCATCAGAAATATTATTATTATTGACCTAACATTCCAAGTTCAAGTTTAAATGTCAAACGCATGAGCTGAACAACAACAACCAAAATGATAAAAATAATTGATGTGTCAATCTCACTGGTTCAATGCAGTCCTTGGAGAGTGGAGGTGAGGGGAAGGCAGCAAAGATCAACACTCCCACATACAGATAGGTCAGTCCTACTAGGAGATAGGCTACAGACAGGTCCCGAACCTGAAAACACAGAAACAATTTCTCCTTACACTCAATCACTAAATCATCACTTAGTTTGCTTTCTGAGGTCAATACACCTGGATACTGGAAATTAAGTCTGGTGAGTCTAATTAAAGGTGCTACGAGGAACTTTGTTAACTAGCGGCCCCTTTGGACAAAAGCGGTAGTATTTTTAGACGCCAGCTGTCATAAAGCTCTTGTGCAGCGCCTGCCGGCAGGTGCCAGGGTGCCGGTGTCTCGCAATTAGGTCCATGTCCATGTTGAAAGCGAATAAACGAGAGATGGCAGGATGGATCACGATCAAAGGCCCTTTCCAACTGCCGCGTTGCAACTCAGTTGGACCAGGAAGCGGTTGCCGCCCATGTAAACGCGCACAGATTTTGCCCAACTGCTCAGCTTTCCCCGCGTTGAAACTTTCGGCAGCATGGGTGACATACAAGGCATCGTTGCAAACTGAGTATCCGGACCTAAACAACTCAGCTCTACCATTTATTAGTTCAATGTTAAAGTGTCTGAAATTTTAAAAATATTTCATATACAGGTATATATAGAGAAATAAGTGTGGTTGTCAAGCAGCCGCTTTGAAAAATTTCAGGCTCAACAGTGGAGTCCTCCGGCAAGGTTGCCACGCGTCGATGCAGGTGTCCGACCTGGACAAATGCATTAATAAAAACTATATAAAAATAGCATTCTTTGCACTGATGGTCTCGTTCACTGTTACAGGTCATTTATGATCATCAGAGGAAAAAATTTACTGAATTTGTTTTAAAAATACTGAAAAGTTCCCTGTTGGGACTTTAAGGTTTGCTGATGTAATATTTGAAGAGCCTTTCCTTCCTTCATAAACTAGACATGAAAATTATCATCACTGTTGGAGTCTCACATAATTCACTCAGAAAAACAACAAGAAGCAACTTGTGATGGTGGATTGTGTTATCTGTATAAGCAAGCAGAGATGCGATTGGGACAATGTAATGAATATGTTAGTGTCCAGTGTGTGAAGCAGTGCATGGCTGAAGAATGCCTACGTTGTTCTCCTGGTGCCTGTTGCTCTTCATTAAGGTGATTATGCAGTTGTGAATGAAGAAGGCCAGAGTGAGGACACCAGTCAGCTGAGGGAAGAGCAGTCTGAATTCTGAAACAACACACAGTAAGAAATGAGAAATGCTACTGAACCAACAACAAAAGGCTCATTTATGCTCTAATTCCGTGCGTAAATAGAGACGTATGTTTACAATGTTATATCCGTAACTGCCCTCATACTTCCATGCGTCCTTTATGTTGGAATCGACATTTGGCAAATCAACCATTAGTGTGCAGCAGCGCCACTCAGAGTAAAAAGTTACTCAAATAGGAAGAAGAAGCATCAAGCAATGAATTAAAGGTGAAGTAAGCGATTTATTTATGTTAATATAAGTGCTAAATTGCTCTTTATTCATACAGTGATCACTTACATAATGTGCGCGTTTCATAAAGCCGATCTCTCAGTCATCTGCTCTGCACGTAATCGGCATATAAAGTTTTCAGGGATCCCGAAACTGATATCCAACCACAAGACAGAACGCTACACACCGGCACCCGTCTCACTGCCGGTGCACGCGCAGAGCGACAGATGGGTGAATGTTTATGTGCCTACAATGGCGGAGCAGGTAAAAATCCTTTCCAATCTCTGTTTTGATGGTTTTTAAATCATGTTTTATCACACTTTTATCATCTGAGATGATGCTAGATAACTCGCTGCTTGAAGAGCATTAATGTGGTGATGTAGGGACGAGGGAGAGGACTACAAACTGCAGGAAGTTAGCTAAACTGACCATTCCGCTTACTGAACCTTTAACTGGAATAAATATTTTATAATAGGTCCATGGAAGAAACAGCTTTAGTGATATAGGCCTACTACCGTAGCGATGGAAGAGGCTAAACTAGAGGCTGTATTATAGACAGCGGGGGTCTGTGAGGACATTAATCACAACAACAACAAACAACAAACCAACTAGTCTCGCACGGACCTCCGGCACTTCTCTATTGCTGCCGTCAGCCTACCGTCTAGCTGACATTCTTCCCCGTGCGATCCCCGCTCATGCTGCTCTGTTGTAGTTGTATGTCCCTGTGCCCCGGCCGTGTAACTTCATAGATAAATGTGTATGTGATTTTGTACCAACTCACAAAAACCTCTCCTCAAAGTTAAGACATTTTCTAAAGTATTATGTCTTTCGTTAGTGTTTGTAAACAAATGTACAGTAAGTGAAAGTGAACTGTTGGCTATGCTCCGTTCTGTCCGTTTGGCATCCGCAAGCTAGCAGGATACGTGTAGAAATACGGACGTAATTTACGCAGAGTACGGACAGAAGGCTCCGTCCGTATCCTTATACGTATGTAACAGAGCATAAATGAGCCTTAACTCAATCTAAATCTGCACTAGTGCTGCCCTAGTGGTTTAAATGATCAAATCTTTTCACAGGCAAAGTCTTTAACCCTTTGGGAGCATGAATGGGTTCAAATTTGATAGAATTCAGACATGAGTTTGTTCATTGAAAATAGTAATTTTTTTTAGGGGCACAGTAAATTAAAAATGTATACCACTGATTCTTGAGAAGTGGGACAAAACAGGGTGCAATGTTGAAAAAATACAAACCCTATATTTCGGCAAATTTAATTACATGTATGTATCCAACATATACTAAGCTACTGAGCTAAGCTTTGACAACCTCCCAGCTTTTGTTTGTTTTACCGTCATTGGCCTATCACCACCATCAGATGTCAACTCCGTCAGATTTCCTGTCTGACGGTGTTGACATATTTAACGTTTCTTAAACATAACAAATGGAATTTATCTAGTAGCCATTTGGTTTTTCTGTTGATGTTAAGTGCTAGTATGAACTACTTCAGGAAAATAAAATGATCAAAAAATTTAAAATAACTTCTACAGAAATTGTAAGTCGGTGTTTGACATATTATGGTTGTGACACAGGACTTTCAAGATTCGGAATGTAAAATATTCTAAAACTACAACACAAGTCTGTCTGACTCTAATGTACTCTGAAGAGGTAGAATTTGACAAGAGGTCCTTCATAGTGACAGCTGACCCTTATTTCGCCTGATTTTATTACATTTTACATAATGAAATGTCTGACGGTGGTCCCACCACTTAGAATCCTTATGAAACATGAATGTGTTGTAGAAAAACTGTTTTTATTGATATGAGAGATTAATCGGTGTAGCTTTTGATGAAAAAATCTCTTTTTAATCATTAAAGTACATTTTTAATAGGTTTTATTGCATATGAAAGATTGAAACCTTCTCTGAGGACACACTGTTTTGGACGTCGCGAGAAGATACCAAGTATTTGACACAATAATGATACAATTTAATTTAAGGGGATAATTGTGCTCCAGACATTCTATTCTTAATCCCTAATAACATCTATAATTTTAAATATTTTTTGTTTTAAACACAACAGCAGTTACATATGGAAGACGGCCTTTTGTCCCGGTTCTCAAGAATCACAGATACGTTATTCAGCCAGTGATTGTGTGAACAATAGGAGGAGGAATGTTGGCAAGATGATGGACTGACGGAAAAGGTCAGGGGGATTAAACTATAAACTTAAATTGATATTATTAAAAGATATGGCAAACTGGCCATTAATAGTTAAAGGCATACTTTACAGTATATTTCTTTAAAAAAACACAGTAGAGGAGAGTGGCCTAAATTGTGCATTTTGGAAGTTGTGCCACCCCTTGTTTCTATAAAACCGTGGAAGAAATTGGAAATGTGACCACATATTTAAGAAGAGCCATCCATTTGACTCATCCTGTAAAGAAGGGAGACACAAGGAATAAGATATAAGCACATTTAAGCTAAAAAAACTGTGTTTTGCCTTTCAAAGTAAAATTTCCATTATCAAGGTTTTTTGATTATTGTGTCTGAACACTTATAGACAAGTTTGAAAACATTTGACACATGTTTTAGTGCTTTGGTATGCTACATTTTGAGTCTATACAGTTAGCACGATGTCAGCCCTAAATTGCTGCATCATGCTTATTATCCAAATTTCTGGGATTGGGGTGATTGTGCCAAAGGGCCAAGGTGAGTTATAAGTAAGTAAGTAGGTAAGTAAGTAAGTAAGTAAAGTAAGTAAGTAAGTAAGTAAGTAAGTAAGTAAGTAAGTAAGTAAGTAAGTAAGTAAGTAAGTAAGTAAGTAAGTAAGTAAAATGTATTTATAAAAGCACATTTATGACATTTTGCACTGTCCAAAGTGCTGTACATAGTGCATTCAGTAGGTAAACAATGAAGGTAAAATAACAATAACCAAAATAAAAGACGTAAAGCCCATACATCCACATAAACACAGATAGTAGTGCAGAGGTAAGATAGTTAATGGGGAGGAAACACCAGGGTGTACATATGGGTTTTGAGCCTTGATTTAAAGGCAGAAATGTAGAGGGAATCGCATTTGTCAGGTGGCAGTTGGTTCCACAAGCAAGGAGCAACTAGTGCAAAGTACATTTCTGAGAGTTGTGCCAGTGGCATGGCTGTATACGCTGGTCACCAAAAGAAAGTGATTGTCTACAGTAGCTCAGAAGAGAGTGACATCTCAATTCCACTTAACGACACCACTGATGAGAGTTCAGATGGCCAGAAAGATGATGATGGTGACTTTGTCATTGTGAGCTTTGCAGGTAAAACCATTTTTTGAGACTTTACTGTCAAGGCCTTACTTTAAAGTCACTTTGAGTGAAAAGTTGCACAATTTAGGCCACTCTCCCCTATAGTCACACAAAAATAATCCCCATCAATGATCACTTCTGCCCAACTACAATGTGTGGTGGTGTGTTTATCAGCTACTTTGTGGGAAGGAGCTCACCGCTACTTTACTAAAAACAATGTAAATTATGATTTGCCAAATACAATATCTAAATTTATACAACAATCATGGTATGATATATATTATCATATAGTATGAATTCCAAAACATCAATACTATTAATTATAATTAGGGCTGTCAAGCGATTAAAAAAATTATTAATTAATTACAGGCTCTGTTAATTAATCTAAATTAATCGCATACTTATGACACTTTTTTGCCTGTTTATAAACAGCTGTAGATTCTCTCTCTCTCTCTCTAGCCAGGTTTCTAGGCTACATGAAATAAAGCTGCGCATAGCGCCGACTCATTCGCCATCGTACTACTCAAAGCCAAAAATAACACACACACACACACACACACACACACACACCACACACACACACACACACACACACACACACACACACACACACACACACACACACACACACACACACACACACACACACACACACACACACACACACACCACCGCACCCACACCACACACACGCACACACGCACGCACACGACACACGCAGCTAGCAAACGAAAGTGAGACACGGAGGAAGATTGAGAGATACTTGAGTTTTGAACCTACATTGTTGGCGGCCACTAAATGAATAATTCACAGACACTGCGGAGAATAAAATAAGCTGTCTTCTTACCTTCATGCTTATTTGCCCGAAACATCCCATAACACATCTATAGAGACCTCGGCCCCTTTGCCCTGCTTCTTTCTTTACTGTTTAATCCCGTGCGGGCCGCGTCCACAAGCTGCGCTCTCGTCTCACCCCTTTAGCACCGGGTCAAAGGGCACTATAGAAGTGCGATTAATCTGAGTTAATTTTTTTTTATCGCGTTGATTTTTCTGTGATTAATTAATCGAAATTAACGCGTTAATTTGACAGCCCTAATTATGATAAATACCTAGAAAGCAATGTCTATTTTTGGCTAGTAAATAAAAATCAGCAATTAACCAAGGTCATCACATTGAAGCAAAAACTCAGCGGGAGTCAATATCCATTTATATATCATTGGACTACAGTTCATTCATACAGTTCATCTGAGACACTGTAAAAAGATACATGGAGAATAATTAAATATGTAGGAGCTTTACCTGGAACATAGAACTGAGTTGAGTCAAACCAGTGGAAATCCAGGTGGAATCCGAGGCGGACAGCTTTAATAGTGACCAGTGTGATGAGGTAGACCACTGAGATGGTGCCTGGACAAGATGGTAGGATGAAGATCTATGTTACAGTACACAGCAGGTAAGAAGGAAAAGTTGCAACCAGGGGCATGTTCCACAAGCACACTTCAACAACTCTCAACCTAATTCTCAACTCAAAGAGTTTCAGGGTTAGCCGACTCAGAGTTAGCAAATTTAAAATGCAATCATTAATGTAGTTCCAATATAACGATTCACCATGGTGACAGCTAAAATGAAACCTAAACGTCTATTTTCATCCATTGTCTGTAGAAATGTTAATATGTGCCTACAGGACAGGTGGAAGCCTAGTATATGACTGGATGGTGTGTGGTCAATGATGATGTCAATATATTGCCAATTTTCTACATTGATAGTCAATGGTATTTTCTTTAATGTGAATCACTGGTTATTAAAAGTTCATCTGCCATTATCTGTAGCTGTCCAAATAATATATGTTTATAAAGTGCCCTGAAGAAGAGTATCATTATTATGGTTGTTAATTTCAATTGCATGCTGCTACTTAAGATGTTTGATTTGACAGAAAACTTACTTTAATTCTTATTCTAACAATTTTTGTTCATCTATGAAGTCCCCCTGCGATTTATTTTGCTTCTATATATGGAGTGTTTTGTCAGAGTGATTGCTATTTGGGTTCCCTGTGTGCTCTAGCTCATGCCTCTGGACTGTCAAAAGTGCGTAACCATGGTTGTAGGTTTGATGTTATATTTTTGCATCAGTGTCCATATGATTTGCTGTGATGGGAAGGTTCGCTCTGACACATTGCCGGAGAATGGACAGATTATTGCGTCGCTCTACCACTTCACTGTGTGTGCGGCTAGTGGCTACCAGACAGACTGAGCTCAACATGGACCATGTCCTGATTTGCCCTTATACCAATTGTGATATCTTTAGAGGGCCAAGCCCATATGGAATGAAGAAACTCCTGATTACTTCATAAATGTGCAGTAAATGTTTCAGGGCAGGTTAACTGCTTAACAATAAAAAGTGATCAAAGTACAATGAACAGTGTAGAGAAGACGAGAGCTGATATTTAAAAACTCATTTGTGAACTGTTCTTGAGTTTAAAAACACCAACAATAAGTTGGAAAGTAATTATGCTGTCATAATGTGTTTGTTGTTTTTTAAAGAAAAACTGTTACAGCCATCCTATTCTTAACGTTGACTATGTGTGTATTAATTATTGGTTATATTAATTGAATTATTAGATGGCAATGGGGAATGTTTTGGGCCGCACGCCAATTCATCCGAGAATGGCAGCCGGTGTCAGTCTGTCAAGGTCACAATCAGGTAGGTGCAGATGCTGTGGAAACATATCATTTTGACCACTCGCATTTAAGTGTTTGTTTTCCATCACCTTAACCCATTGATGACAGCTGCTGCGCGATGCCACATTGCATCTCCTGCCTGATGCTGCGTAACGAAGCATTGTTACTTTATCTAATTTTCATGGCATGCACAACATAGAATGCACCGTCACTGGTTCAAATACACAAGAGGTGGGTTTTGTTGATTTTTTAAGACCACGTGACCACCCAAAAGTTGTGTGGTTTGCCGAAAATCACGCAAATCAAAAAATTCATAAATAAATAATAATTTAAAAAATATGCCAGCTGTGTCGGCGATAGTGTATTACAGAACAGTTAGTGGCATTCGGAGCGCAGAATCAAGGTCTACTATAGGCTACTGACGAAAATCACACAACACATTTATTTAATTTAATTTAATTATTTCAGGACAATGCACATTGATAAACATAGTCATTCCAACATGTAAATGTGCCAGATTGTAGCCCAGGGGCTAATTTCCATCTGTTGTCCACATTGTATCTATTTATTAACAATATTTATGAATTTAGGCTATATTTTGCTGCTCCAACTCAAATTCAGCCCAGCCAGGCGATAGTTAAGTTTCAGTTTTGTTTTCATCTCCGTGGTATACAGCCGTTTGGACCAGCTGATCGGCTCCTGACAGCAGGAGTCAGTCTGCGTTCCAGTTGTACTGGGAAGTTGGATTTATGGTGCCAGTGATAACTGAACTAAATTATAAAATAAAGCTATCTCCTCCTTCCTATATCTGTCTATCTTTATCCCTCCACTGCACACTCAGTCACTACTATCCATGCTAAAAATACATTTTTAGAAAAATGTGTTGGTTTGTAAGCGCTAAGGGAGCATGTTTAAATGAAACCTGTGAACCTTAACTTTTAAATGTATTTTATTTCATGTTTCTATGTGCTACACAGGCTTAGATATTAAGGTTTTGGTAGACTTTACAATTCATACTATTTTTTCAGAAAACCCTTAGGCATTAAGGACATGCATCCTAGATTGCCATAGTCATCAATGGGTTTTAAGCGTTTAATTTAGTTAAGAGTTTATTTGTTATTTTGAAACCTTTTTTACTCTGGAATCCTTTTGCTTGAAAATAAATAAATACAATTTTCTTTAAAACTGCCTATATTAAACATCACAGTTAATGCCCCGGAGGCATCGCTTCGCCTTGGATGCCGTGACAACGGCTTTTTGTCTCATCACAAACACTGCTAACAACTCTTCAAATCACACATGGCTCCGTCTTACCAAAGAAGGTGAACCTGGCGAAGAAGGACGCCGAGCGGAAGCAGAGCAGAGGCAGCAGTAGGATGATCAGGTACAGGGGAATGCTGTTGGTTTTGCTCCACCAGTGTGAGAACGTGCTGCCATCAGAAGTGTCATTCCCACTGGTCCCCAGGTAGAGTGTGCTGATGGTGAAGTTCCCTCCAGGGTCCGTGTTGGGGTATGGACAGATGACTGGTCAACACATCAACATAGCATTAGCATTCACACGTCAGATTACTAACTACAGGTGCATCTCATATTATTAGAATATCATGGAGTAGCTCCTTTTTTCATGTAATTTAAATAAAAAAGTAAAAGTTCCATATATTCTAGATTCAAAAATACAGCATCTCAAAATATTAGAATATTCCATAAGGCCAATCAAAAAAAGTATTTGTAATGCAGAAATGTCAACCTTCTAAAAAGAATGTTCATTGATCCACTCAATACTTGGTCTGGGATCTTATTTTGAATGAATTATTGCATTAATGCGGCAAGGCATGGTTACGATCAGTCTGTGGCACTGCTGAGGAGTTATGGAAGCCCAGGTTGCTTTGATAGAGACCTTCAGCTTGTCTGTATTGTTGGGTCTGGTGTGATCATCTTCCTCCTTACAAAAGCACACAGATCCTTTATTTTACTAGTGGTTGACACCTTGGGCAGGTGCCAAGTCTAGCTAGAAAAGTAAATCAGTCAAGTGTCCCGCTCAAGGACACATGGTAGAGAGGTGGGCCTAGGTCCACAAATCTCACCCTCCCGTCCGGCGCCAGGGATCGAACCAGCGACCTCTAGCCGGCCCCCTCACCTGTAGGCCATCCTACCACACGAGGCAAGGTGGGTGAAGTGTCTTGCCCAAGGACACAACAACCATGACACAAGTGACAGGGCGGGAATCGAACTGCCAACCCTTTGATCATTGGCCGACGCGCTCTACCACCTGAGCCACAGTCACTCGGTATTCCTTTCATTACCGGCAATACCGTCATGAAAAAAAAATTGTGTGTAATGTGCGTATGTTAAAAGGTGCTGTAAGCGGAATGGTTGTTTTAGCTAACTTCCTGTCAGTTACTGCAGTTAGCAGTCACCTCGCTCGTCCCTACGTCACCACATTAATGCACTGCGGTCTTCAAGCGGCGGGTTATCTAGCATCATCTCAGATCCATAAGTGTGATAAAACATGATAAAAACCATCAAAACAGACATTGGGAAGGATTTTTACCTGCTCCGCCATTGTAGGCGCATAAACATTCACCCATGTGTCGCTCTGGCGTGCACCGGCAGTGAGACCATGAGTGAGACGGGTTTCGGTTTGTAGCGTTCTCTCTTGTGATTGGATATTAATTTCGGATCCCCCGAAAAGTTTATTTGACGATTACATGCAGAGCAGCTGACTGAGAGATCGGCTTTATGAAACGCGCACATTATGTAAGTGATCACTGTATGAATAAAGAGCAATTTAACACTTATATTAACATAAATAAACTGCTTACTTCACCTTTAATAATAAATGCCTTAGCAGTGTGTGGCCATCTGTAAGCGCCACTGTCTGTGTTGGAAGAAGCTATAAAAGTGTTACAGGCTCAGCCTCCCCCTGGTGGTCTGTTGATTAAAATGATTATGACGTCATTAAGCATTTCATCGGTAGGCTACAAGATGAAACATATTGGTGTTGGTGGGATGATTGTACAGCCCATTCAACAGGTGTTTTTGTTAGCTGCTTAAATTGCCTTCACGTGTACATTCAGGTTAAAGTAAAGCTTATTTCCATAAACGCCACCGTAATCACTCGTGACATCATTCCTCTGCAAAGTTGATCCGACAGCTAAAGCTAGTTAGCATAGCAGCTAAGGGCTATGAGCGGCTACAAGCCAGGTTCATGGCCAAAACAACGACACTTGCTTAGCGAGACCAGCCTGCTCCAAACTACGGGTTTAGCCAAGAATCTGACGGATAGAAGTCCTGTAAGAGACGTACCCTTAATTTGTCAAAAAGTAACCTCAAGGGATTGAACTTCCGGGTTGCAGAGCATGGAGTACGCGCGTTCGCTCTCTAGCTCCCACTGACTATTTCGGACCTAACTGATTAAACCCTATTTTCATCGATTTTTTTTTGTGCTTGTATTGGCGGTAACACTAGCACTGATTTGGAAAAATGCCCAGAGGAAAGAAAGGAGCAAAAAGAGATTCAGCAGAGTCAGATATGTCCTCGGACAGCGTGGCTAGCACTGACGTTGGTGCTAGCTCAATGGCTTCCATTCCGGATCTGCTTGAGCAGCATAGAGCAGCCATAGCCGCGGAGTTAAAGTCATCGTTCGACAGAATGGTCACTAAGCTAGACAACATCCAGGCCGTGGTCTCAGGCCATGGGAAACGTATAACCGATCTCGAGGAGAATGCAGAAACTGTTTGCGGACGCCTGGAGCAACTTGAGGCTACGTGCTAATATCATTTTATATTCCCCCAGAAATATTGAAACTCAGAATGCCTCGCTTCTATGGATGCTGAAAAAGCATTTGATAGAGTAGAATGGAATTATTTGTTTTTCACCCTTGAAAAATTTGGTTTGGGTCCTGTTTTCACTTCTTGGGTTAAATTATTATATGCATACCCTTCTGCCTCAGTATTAACAAACAGCCGTTACTCAAATAGTTTTGATCTGCACCGTGGGACCCGGCAGGGTTGTCCTTTGAGCCCGCTCCTTTTTGCTATTGCAATCGAACCACTTGCGATTGCCATTCGCGGTAACAAACAGATTCAGGGGATATGGAGAGGAGGAATTGAACATAAGCTATCATTATACGCCGATGACTTACTTTTGTTTGTCGCCAAGCCAGCCACCTCTTTACCGGAGGCACTTTCTGTGTTGGAGGTCTTTAGTTTTCTGGCTATAAACTTAACTTGAGTAAGAGCGAACTCTTTCCGATTAATAAAGAAGCTCTTACACTTGATTATACAGCTCTCCCACTCAAAGTGGTGACAGATCATCTGAGTTACCTTGGGGTATGTTTTACCAGAAATTTTAAAAACCTATTTAAATCGAACTTCCTCAAATTATTGGATCAGGCGAAGCAAATATTATCGAAGTGGTCTCCTCTGGCTTTCTCTCTCATAGGTAGAATAAATTCAATTAAAATGACATTACTCCCAAAGTTCCTATATCTATTCCAATGTCTCCCCATCTTTCTCCCCAAATCCTTTTTTCAGGCCCTTGACTCTTTAATGATAAATTATATTTGGAATGGTAAACACCCTCGGTTACGGAAAGCTTTTCTTCATCCTCAATTTAGGAAGAATTTTGGAATGCAGAATTTTTCACTTTTCAGCCCAATTGCAGCTAATCATTTGTTTACTCCCTCGACGGTGGATGGTGCATTCAAGATCTGCCATAAAAAAGGCTTAAAATGCATCTGTGATTTATTTATTAATTATCTATTTGCTAGTTTTTCTCAATTGCCAAAACATTTTGGTATCGAAAATACTAATTTTTTCCGATTTCTGCAAATCAGGCATTTTACGCAGAAGTTAATTCCCCAATTCCCTTATAAACCGCCAGCCAATCATGTCGATTTGTTTCTTTCTGTAAACCCTACATTAAAAGGCTCAATTTCTGTGTTTTTCAACCTTATTTCGAAGTTGCATAGCCCCTCATTAGCAGCTATAAGAACCCTGTGGGAGCAGGACCTATAGGTTCTGCCTTCACAGATCACATGTGGGATTCAGTCCTGGATTGATACACTCTACCTCCATGTGCGCCCGACATGCTCTTGTGCAATTTAAAGTAGTACATCGTATCCACATATCTAAAACTAAATTAGCTCGTATGTTCCCCGATGTAGACCCGACCTGTGATAGCTGTAAGAGCGCACCGGCATCACTCTTTCACATGTACTGGTTGTGTCCCACCTTGACTGAGTTCTGGACATCAGTTTTTCAAACAATTTCTGAAGTACTTCAGCATCAAATTGAGCCAAACCCTTTCACTGTAATTTTTGGCATCGCTCCCAATTCAGGCTTGCCTAAAGTGAAGCTAAAGGTACTGGCCTTCACCTCTTTACTTGCTCGTAGGGCTATCTTACTTAAATGGAAAGATCCTGCTCCTCCTTCCCACTCACATTGGATTAGAGACATTATGTCATGTATGAATCTGGAGAAAATTTGTTGCACTACCCAGGGATCTGAGACTAAATTTCATAAAATATGGCGCCCCTTCCTAAACTATTTTAAGAAACCGACCACAATAATTGAAGAGTAGCTACCCCCTCCCCTCTTTTATTTTGATTTTAACCAAACTATCAAGAAGCATTTCAGTCCTGTCCAAAGCTAAGCACTTCCTGAATAATAATCACTCCATATTCTTTATAACTCATTAATATTACCATATTTGTATTACTGTTCAGAAATCTGGGGAAACACATACAAAAGCTCTTTACAACCGTTGTATATTCTTCAGAAGCGAGCCATTAGAATAATCCATAATGTGAATTATCATGAACATACTAATCAACTATTCATACAGTCCAAAACTCTCAAATTTCCTGATCTGGTTGAATTCAAAACTGGCCAAACAATCTTCAAAGCCAGAAATGATATGCTACCAAAAAACATAAAGGCAATGTTTTCTGAAAGGGAGGGACGTTATAAGTTAAGGGGACAGCTGAACTTCAAGGTCCACCACACACGCACAACGAAAAAGAGCTTTTGTATCAGCATCTACGGAGTTAAATTGTGGAATAAGTTAAGTGTGGAAGTACAGAAAAGCCAAAACATAAGACAGTTCAAAAACAAATATAAAGACATCATCTTCACAAATTACAGAAATTTAGAAAAGCCTTTGTAACATGGACATATACTCAACAAAAATATAAACGCAACACTTTTGTTTTTGCTCCCATTTTTCATGAGATGGACTTAAAGATCTAAAATTCATTCCAGATACACAATTGTACCATTTCTCTCAAACATTGTTCACAAATCTGTCTAAATGTGTGATAGTGAGCACTTCTGCTTTGCTGAGATAATCCATCCCACCTCACAGGTGTGCCACATCAAGATGCTGATCTGACATCATGATTAGTGCACAGGTGTGCCTTAGACTGTCCACAATAAAAGGCCACTCTGAAATGTGCATTTTTTTGCTTTATTGGGGGTCTGGGGACTCAGAACCAGTCAGTATCTGGTGTGACCACCATTTGCCTCATGCAGTGCAACACATCTTCTTCGCATAGAGTTTATCAGATTGTCAATTGTGGCCTGTGGAATGTTGGTCCACTCCTCTTCAATGGCTGTGCGAAGTTGCTGGAGACGGCTTATGGTGGAGAAATGAACATTCAATGCACAAGCAACAGATCTGGTTGACATTCCTGCTGTCAGCATGCCAATTGCACGCTCCCTCAATGCTTGTGGCATCTGTGGCATTTTGCTGTGAGACAAAACTGCACATTTCAGGGTGGCCTTTTATTGTGGACAGTCTAAGGCACACCTGTGCACTAATCATGATGTCAGATCAGCATCTTGATGTGGCCACCTGTGAGGTGGGATGGATTATCTCAGCAAAGCAGAAGTGCTCACTATCACACATTTAGACAGATTTGTGAACAATGTTTGAGAGAAATGGTACAATTGTGTATCTGGAATGAATTTTAGATCTTTAAGTCCATCTCATGAAAAATGGGAGCAAAAACAAAAGTGTTGCGTTTATATTTTTGTTGAGTGTATGTAGACTGTAGTTTTGTAAAATACATGGTATTTCTATTTCTATTTGTAATATTTATATATGTATAGTAACTTACAATATACATGTATGGGTATTTATAATGTAATATAAATTGTTTTTTAGTATATATATATATAATTGTTTATTATATATATGTATATGTGTGTGGTGTGTGTGTGTTGTGTGTGATGTGTGTGTGTATGATATATATATATATATATATATATATATATATATATATATATATATATACACACACACACAAAATGATTCGGTATTCATGTATATATGCATTATTATAGCTTTTTATTATACTGACATGCTAATAACATAATCTATCCAAGCCAAATTAATCTGTTAAGGGGTAGGACTAGATACGTTTTTATTTCCTCCTACTCCCTTTCGAGCATGTAGAAAGTGTCTGTGTTTTTTTTTTTTTTTTTTTTTTTTATTTTCTATTTCTTTTCTTTTGCTTTTGTTTGTTTTTTATTTATTCATCTATTTTTTTATTGCTCGCATGTTCGAAATAAAGACAATCAATCAATAAAGACAATCAATCAATTTCATTTTATTTCTTTATGTTTTTTTTTTTCATATTGATTGTTTATTTTTGTTTCTTGTAGCGTGTATTTCGTTTATGTCATTTTTAACATTGTGTATTGTTTTTTGTGCTGATTTTTTGATGCAGGATTGTTTGTAGTTGGGTGTGGGGGTGGGATATGGGCGGGGTGTGTTCGGGGGAAGAAAAATGGGGAAAAAACTTAATCATTGTACTGTAATTGCTTCGCAAATCTTTTGTTGAATATAAAAAACCTTTGAAAGAAAAAAAAAAATAAGAAAAGTAACCTCAAAAAAGGACAAAGCTGTTAAGATCCGCCCCTACTTCCCCAACTGCGTCTCACACAGCCTCTTGGCCAACGCAGCGCTACAAGGTGATTAGTTCAAGTGCTGTATGTTAAAATGAGGTAACATTACTGTGATTAGTTCGATATGAGCTTGTAAAATGGAGTGTGCATTCGCAATTTCTCACACATTTAGGTTGCGTTCCGAATCGCATACTCTTTCTTTTTTCTATTCTACATACTACATCCGACGATAAAAAGAATCTAGTTAGGATGCAGTAGGCATACTATTGGGACATACTTTACTCTCTTATTTCATCATAACATTGCACCTTGATCTTGCCTCTTGCTTTTATATCCGTCGCATCCCCGTTTGTTTTCATATGGAGGCTTCGTCGATGTTACGTCACTTCACGTGCGCACTGGATTGTGGGTCAGAATCGCCCAAATAGGATGCACTTTTCAACACTAACAATCTTGGCCGCATGAAGTAGGACATCCGGGTACTTCTAACCATCCTAAATCTGGCCACAAGAATTGGGACATCCTAAATCTTTTTTCTACATACTATATAGTAGTTAGTTAGTTAGTTAATTCTTTATTGTCCACGGTGTGGAGATTTGTTTTTGGTCTCATATAAAAAACAACAAGCAGGACAACCAACAACAACAACAACAACAACATTTACACACAGACATGCGAAAGTATGCGATTCGGAACGCAACCTTAATGTTCATGGGAACATGGTATTTTTCCACATGTCCCAGACCAAAATTGACAGTTGTGACAGAAAATTGGTGAAGTGGTGGTTCCAGATCCGTCAGTTACAGTATGTCTACAATTAATAAAAGTTAAAAGTTTGATAGTGTAAGTGACTTACCTTTATCAGAGCCGTTGGTTCCAAATTCTGAATCTGACATGCTGATATTGTGAGCATAGTCTGTAGACAGGAGAGCACACCATTAGCTTAGAGCAAAATATCATCCAACACATTTTAGATGTACAACCACATTTACCATTTCTCTGAAGAAAAAAATAATAAGCAGAAGTTCTAATTTCACTTTCTTGAGTGACAGACACATCCATTCAGACCCCTTACCACCAGCCTTCCTGAAATTCTTCAGAGCAACCATCAGCTCAGCATTTGAAAGGTCAAAAGAGGTTTGTCAACTGATGTATAGAACTATTATAAGCACAGAACAAACAAAAAACTTTTGTGTAGTACATTTGATGGCTACCAATACAAACTAATACCAAATGCAATCCTGCGAATGTCAAATCAATACAGAAACAAATTCTCTACAGTTTTGCAAATATCCATTGATATGCTAGGGCTTTCCTTTAGGGTTGAAACAGTGTGGACATTTCCCATTGGGTTATACACTTCTCCATTAAATGAGTTTGTGTCACTGCGCTCAGACAATGGGAGGATATCTAGAATGTCCAACAGAGGGGACTGTGTAGTACAGCACAGATCCACTGAGTTTGGCACATCCGTATTTTCAGTGAGAGCCACAAAGACTTGGAACTCAGTACCAAGCGAGATAAGAGAGTGGAACACCTTTGCTGGTTTTAAATGTACATGAAATCATGGCTGAAATTAACCCAAGCATGTACCCATCATGCATAGACTGTTGTCTTAATGTTGTGATGCCTTGTTGTCTTGGTGTCAACAAACAAAAAAAATCTCCGGTCAAGATTGCAGTGCTGTGAGCCCCATTTTGGTTCGGTTCTCTCGCTGTGCACTTTTGGTGCTTTTCCACCGCATATGTAGCTCTACTTGACTCAACATAACTCAACTTGATTTAGCTCAACTTGGTTTTGGTATCAGCATGGGTGGTTTTCCACTGCAAATAATACCTCCTGAACGTGGGCGGGGTCATCATACAAAGGGGCAGAAAGCCGACTCCGGAGCCAAGTAGCAAAGCAGAAATTACGAGCACTTGTTGTACTATTAACAGTGGCGTTTTCTCCTTGAGGCCATGGGAAGCAAGGCTTCCCTGCTTTTTAGGCTGTAGTTGTCATCAAATAAAAACATTTTTATTAACAGTTTCGGTAATTCTTTGGTGCTGTGTTGCTGTCATTTCTTCCCCATTTTTCTCCTCTCATTGAGCATTTCACAATGCGCGAAACTGCGCCCCTTTACAGTTACATTCTGAAGACGCGGCGAAACACGATACTGCACACTGTATGTCCGCGAGGAAGCCAGCCCGAGCTGGCATCTCTTAGTGAAAAAAATAAAGAAGGATTGAACAATCAGGTGAGGCTATTGTCTTGACACTGCCCTCCTGTGATTGGTCAGGAGGGTGTCATGAGGGTGCCAAGGGAAGCCACTCGGCACTTGGCTTCACAAATCCAAGCATCATTATCAACGTCACTGAAATTTAACAACAATAACAATAGCGGGAGATTAGCATGTTTGCATTGTTATCATATTAGCAAGAACAGTTATGGAGGGTGGAGATTTTGCAAGAGTACCTATTTGCAGACCCATGGGGAAAGTGGAGCTCCACTGGAAGCCACGCCCCGAACTCATTTCATTGGTCAGAAAAAATAAGTCAGTTTGTTACGGGTCCCAAGTGGCCAGGACGGTGGTAAAAAGTAGATGTTGAGGTAGAAGATGAATGAAGCAACGAAGCTTTGTGTACATCTTCCTAAATCCGTCTCTTTAATTCACAATTATCACAAGTAGGTCAATCACATACAAATATAAACTCTTATAAATAAAACACAAAAAGTGCCACCACATTAAAATAAACAACACATTTTAAAAATTGGGGAGTGACAGTTTCCTTTGTAGATCCTGATTGATTTATTACCAGACCCATTGTCCTCTAGTGATCACAGTTTTAATTTTTTATATAATTTCTATATTCATATTAGGCTATTTAACAAGGCTCGTCTGTGACTTTGTGATCACGCAAGTGAACAGTAACGATCGCGTGCAGCCGCAGAATGAGATAGGCATAGGCTACATATACAATAGGTTTATTAATCCGAACAGTTAGCATTAGCCTGCACTGATGCAACAAGGCTCCAACTGACACTACGTAAAGGCTATTTACAGCTTGTTTAAGAGGAAAAGACAAGCATTTGTTTCCAGGACTTCTAAGATAAAAGTTCAACTTTTTGTGTTTCAATAAGAGTTGATATTTGTATGTGATTGACCTACTACTCGTGATAATTGTGAATTAAAGAGACGGATTTCAGAAGATGTACACAAAGCTTTGTTGCTTCATTCATCTTCTACCTCAACATGTACTTTTTACCACCGTCCTGGCCACTTCGGACCCTTAACAAACTGACGTATTTTACTGTGTACTAGCACCATAACCGGTGGAAACCGTGTATTATTATTCACCGCTAGGTGAACTCCGGCAGTAAAACAAAAAGAAGAAAACAAATTCAGAGTAGGTTACAATTCTGACCAATGAAATCCACTTCCGGTGGAGCTCCACTTTCCCCATGCGTCTGCAAATAGGTGCCTCTCAGATTTTGAGTATTTAGTAAACAATTATTTTACCAAACTGCCAATTGAGGAGCCATTAAAAATCAAATCTGACGGCAGGCCAATGCGTGTGGAGAGAAATAAAGTTTTTCGCACTTTCAGTGAGGAGAACTACAGTGCCTTGCAAAAGTATTCATACTAGTGCTGTCAAACGATTAAAATATTTAATCGCGATTAATCGCATTAATGTCATAGTTAACTCGCGATTAATCGCATTTTTATCTATTCTAGCCTAAATGTCCCTTGATTTCTTTTTGTCCCATTATTTTTTCAAATTTTAATGCTCTTATCACACCCATTCTCTACACCCTTGTAATTCAGTGTATTTATTCTAAAATATCATAATTTGCATTTCAGTGCAAATAGCCCACAATGTAGATCTCCCCCCCCCCTCCCCAAAACAGCATAGACAAACATAATTGGAACTTCTTTTTTTATTTAAAAACCAAACCATAAAACAACATAGGCTATCAGGCTAAATTAAACTGGTTGTTGTAGGCCTAAATATTTTGGGAGTCTTTCATCCATGGCTTATTTCGAGTGGGAGTGGACACACTATACGTTTGTGTAAGTGGGGTGGTTGCTATGGCGCTGCTGCAGCCGAGGATTCAGTCCCATTGCTGGCGAAAATTAAAGTGAAAATGAATGACTGCCGGCTGCCACTAACATTCATGGAGGTTTTGGTGTGCGCGCAGGGTTATAAGTAAGACTTCTGCAAATGATAAGCTTTCTTTTCTGGTTTTTTTCACAAACTCCCAGACTCAGACACGGAAGAAGCTACTAGTAAAGGTCGCGCAGCTGAGCTAGGAAGTGCTAGGTTCCGGTTTCTGCTTCAAAATAAAAGTCAGAATTGACTGGACGTTTAGCCGTTTTGCCAGTTAAATGATTAAATTACGCTGTAGGACATGTTCCGTTTTGAATTAACAGTAACTTAACTGTGAGCCATATGTATAGTTTGTGGTGTTTCAGTTGTTCAAACATTACTAGTTGATTCAACAGCTTTTGAAAAAACCACAACGTTTGCTAGGCCATGACGAGCGTTAATCGTGCGATAAAAAAATTATCGCCGTTAAAATGGGTTTGCGTTAACGCCGTTAGTAACGCGTTAAACTGACACAATAATTCATACCCCTTGAAATTTTCGACATTTAGTCACGTTATAACCACACGGCTACATTTATTTTACTGGGATTTTATGTGATAGACCAACACACAGTGGCGCATAATTGTGAAGTGGAATGAAAATGAAATGTGGTTTTACATT
Source organism: Ammodytes dubius (assembly GCA_026122265.1). NCBI lineage: Eukaryota > Metazoa > Chordata > Actinopteri > Uranoscopiformes > Ammodytidae > Ammodytes > Ammodytes dubius. The sequence goes on from CM047524.1 coordinate 3,821,314, forward strand.
TTTTTTATAAATAAAAAACTGAAAAGTGTGGCGTGCATAAGTATTTAGCCCCCTGAGTCAATGCTTTGTAGAACCACCTATCGCTGCCATTACAGCTGCAAATCTATTTGGGTATGTCTCTACCAGCTTTGCCCATCTACAGACTGACATTTTTGCCCATTCTTCTTTAAAAAATAGCTTGAGCTTCAGATTTAGCACCAGATTGGATGGAGAGCGTCTGTGAACAGCAATTTTCAAGTCTTTCCAGAGATTCTCAATTGTATTGAGGTCTGGACTTTGACTGGACCATTCTAACACATGCTTTGATTTAAACCATTCCATAGTAGATCTGGCTAGTTGTCCCTCTGGAAGGTGAACCTCCACCCCAGTCTCAAGTATTTTGCAGATTCTAACAGGTTTTCTGTCCTGTATTTGGATCCATCAATCTTCCCATCAACTCTAACCAGCTTCCCTGTCCCTGCTGAAGAACAGGACCCCAAAGCATGGTGTGTATAGGGTGATGTGCAGTGTTAGTTTCCGCCACACATTGCATTTTGCATTCAGGCCAAAAACTTAAAGTTTGGTCTCATCTGAATATGCTTTGTCCCCGCATGGCTTGTGGCAAGGGTTGGAGGATGGTGCATTGGTCAGATGAGACCAAAAAAGAAAGTTTTGGCCTTAACGCAAAGTGCAATGTGTGGTGGAAAACTAACACCCTATACACAACATCCCCACTGTGAAACATGGTGGTGGCAGCATCATGCGTTGGGGGTTGGTAAATGGTAAATGGTAAATGGACTTATATAGCGCTTTATCTCGTTATTCACAGACCCAAAGCGCTTTACATTGTTTTGTACACATTCACCCAGTCACACACACATTCATACACCGATAGCAGCAGCTACCACGCAGGGTAGGCTTAGCACTAGGGTGCTAAGTTAACTAAGCTAACTATCGGGAGCAATTCGGGGTTCAGTGTCTTGCCCAGGGACACTTCGACATGTGGCGGGGAGACAGGGGATCGAACCTCCGACCCTGCACACCAGAGGCGAACTCCCTACCACTTCGCCACTGCCGCCCCCATTCGGGGTTCTTTTCTTCAGCGGGTACAGGGAAGCTGGTCAGAGTTGATGGGAAGATGGATGGAGTCAAATACAGGGCAGAAATACCTGTTAGAGTCTGCAAAAGACTTGAGACTGGGTGGAGGTTCACCTTCCAGAAGGTTAAATACCCTAAACATACAGCCAGATCTACTATGGAATGGTTCAAATCAAAGCATAGTCATGTGTTAGAATGGCCCAGTCAAAGTTCAGACCTCAATACAATTGAGAATATCTGGAAAGACTTGAAAATTGCTGTTGACAGACGCTCTCCATCCAATCTGATGCTGAATCTGAAGCTTGAGCTATTTTGCAAAGAAGAATGGGCAAAAATATCAGTCTCTAGATGGGCAAAGCTGGCGGAGACATACCCCAATAGACTTGCAGCTGTTATTGCAGCGATAGGTGGTTCTACAACGTATTGACTCAGGGGGGCTGAATACTTATGCACGCCACGCTTTTCAGTTTTTTTATTTCTAAAAATAAATTAAAACCATATTTCATTTTGATTCCACTCCACAATGATGCACTACTTTGTGTTGGTCTATCACATGAAATCCCAGTAAAATCAATGTAAGTGTGTTGTTTTAATGTGACAAAATGTGGAAAAGTTCAAGGGGTATGAATAATTTTGCAAGGCACTATGTCTGCACCGAGTGGCTAGCTGGTAGCGGCAATCTTCAGCTAATGGCCTTCCTCTACAAATAGTGAGTAAAAAGTAAAAAGTGTTATGTTTTGTGTTATTTTATTGCTGAATGTGCCTTGATTGCATGGATTAAGTTGCATTGGTATCCACTGAAGCAGTTCTGGGTTGTCTTAAGTAGTGTTGTATAATGAACATTTGGCCTAGTTCTTAAACGAAAAGGATGTATAGAAAGTATGTGTGTATGTCAAGCACATACAACTGATTGTGTGTCGTGTCTCACGTGAACGTGAAACTTAAAATAGCCTAAAACGTCCCCTAATTATATATACTGTATATATATGAATTTGAATCTGTATTGGGCATTAAGCAGCTAGTTGTGCATTCCGGTCGGGGTGGGGGGTGCATTTATAATAAAATGTATAATTTAATAAAACGATTAGGAGGTGTGTGAGTGAGTGAGTGATGAGTGAGTGAGTGAGTGAGTGAGTGAGTGAGTGAGTGAGTGAGTGGTGAGTGAGTGAGTGATGAGTGATGGTGAGTGAGTGAGTGAGTGAGTGAGTGAGATGAGTAGTGAGTGATGTTGACATAGTGAGTGAGTAGGTGAGTGAGTGAGACGTGTGGTGAAACGGCGTGTCTACAATTACGGCGGGTATTGTAAGTGACCAGGCGCTATAATAGCTCTTGTAGTTACATTAAATACAAGCTTAAAAAGGTGTTGTCTCACTTGGCTTTCTCAAAAAAAATCCCCACGCCACGCCACGCCAAGCCACTGACTGTTAACTGAGCCAACCACCAAAAATACGAATGAAAAAAGAAATACCCCCCTTGTATCTGTTTGATTAAAGAAGTAGAAGAATATTGCTACGGGCCATGCAAAGGGAGGATTGGTGTACCGATGTGTGACTCTGCCACACAGTCAGCTGTAGGGATGCGTCACGTACATCCCTATGCACATAAACACAGGCATCATAAAGTTGACTGTATTGTGCTTGTTTCAGGATACGTGTTTGCAAATGCAAGCCGTGTCTCAGCCTGACTATTTTATTTTACTTTCTAAAAGCGCCATTTAAAAAAGGTAAACGCGTTGCCAGGTCCTTTTACCGGGGCTTCAGCCCCGAACCTTTTAAGTAAAGTTACAGATATATTTGGGCCGTAATTTCCACTGGGGACATGGCGGACATGTGCCACCTCTTTACAATTTGTTTATTTTAACGGTGGGCATGAAATGTAATCAACATCCAGTAGTAGTGGTACCACAGACTACCCAACTTTCCTTGCTCGGTAGTTGTCATTATTAATAGGAATACAAGGATTAACCTCTGAATATGAGACATTTTAATTCAATAGGTATTGTGAGTCAATTAAATAATGGGTATACAGTGAACATTTTATCATATTAATCCTGAGCTCAAACTGTGAGACTGTGACTGTGATTACAGTGTTGTGGAAGACATGAGCAGTGCGTTGCCAGTAGAGTTGTGACTCAATGTTAATATGAGCAAAACCTTACTAAACCTTTGGTCTGTAATAAACTAAATAAATGAGAATGGCAAGCCGAGAGGTCAATAAACTCCATCTTGACAGATAAAGGAGAGACAACTTCAGAACCGAAAGAGATAAATGACTCTTTTCAATGATTCTACCAGAACTTATATGGCTCTGGATACTTAGGTTCAACCCCAAGTGTGCAAAAAGATTTTTTGGTTACACTAACTACCAGGAGATTTTAGAGCACTTCATGCTCCTGTCTGTTGACAAGCTTGGAGATGCTGAATTACTTTTTCCAGCAAGACTTGACACCTGTCCACAGTGCTAAAACCACAAGTAACTGGTTGACTGACCATGGCAGGGCTGTACAGTGCGACAGTTTTGATCGCATTTGCTACTGAAATTGATCACGTGCGATGATGAATACAAGTCCACTCGCACTAGTGCTAATGAGGAGAGGCTGTCTTTGAAACACAGAGGAGCGCTGCACAACACTGCTTAGAGGGTTCTACATTAACACTGCGGGTAAATGAGTCTTAGGCAAGTAAGTTATTGAGTCCACCCTCCACTTTGGCTGGTGAAAGATGTGTGCTCGGGATCTGTGCTCGTGCGGCGATTCTAGCGTCTAATAAACTTCACCAACGGTAATAACCGGAAGGACACGGCTCTCTGCTCTCTTTACATTACCGCAGTTAAGTTAGCGCATGTGCAAACAGAACATTTCCTGTGCGCCTTCACATTAAAAGTCTGTTGCTAGCCAAACGTGAGTTGACTTTTATTTTGAAGCCGGTAAGAACAGGATGTTAGCGCTTTACAGCACTGTAGTGCTCTAGCTTGAAAGGCAACTCATTCAACTGCAGAGAGCAGTCAACAGTAGTCTATTTAAACAAAGTTTGAAATAACTTATTTCAAACTTTGTGTAAGTTACACAATAAGCAACTGAAAAAATACTCCCAACATATTCGCAACAACCTATTTAATTTATCCTAAATTGTACCAATATGTATACTTTTTTATTTAATAGGCAATGTTTAATGTTTTAAAGTTTGGTTTTAATTAACATAAGGACATTTTCTAAAAAAAAATATTATTATTAATATAATAATTATATGTAGGGGAAGGTGGGGTGAGTTGTGCGTTTTGGAAGTTGCAAAACCCCTTGTTTCTTGAAAACCGTGGAAGAAATTGGAAATGTGACCACATATTTAAGAAGATCCATCCATTTGACTCATCCTGTAAAGAAGGGAGACACAAGGAATAAGATATAAGCACATTTAAGCGCAAAAAACTGTGTTTTGCCTTTCAAAGTAAAATTTCCATGATCAAGGTTTTTTGATTATTGTGTCTGAACAATTATAGACACGTTTGAAAACATTTGACACATGTTTTAGTGCTTTGGTATGCTACACTTTGAGTCTATATAGTTAGCACAATGTCAACCCTAAATTGCTGCATCATGCCTATTATCCAAAATTCTGGGGATGGGGTGATTTGTGCGCAAGGGCCTGGGTGAGTTATAAGTAAGTAAGTAAGTAAAATGTATTTATAAAAGCACATTTATGACAGTTTGCACTGTTCAAAGTGCTGTACATAGTGCATTCAGTAGGTAAACAATGAAGGTACAATAACAATAACCAAAATAAAAAGACGTAAAGCCCATACATCCACATAAACACAGATAGTAGTGCAGAGGTAAGATAGTTAATGGGGAGGAAACACCAGGGTGTACATATGGGTTTTGAGCCTTGATTTAAAGGCAGAAATGTAGGGGGAAATCACATTTGTCAGGTGGCAGTTGGTTCCACAAGCACGGAGCAACTAGTGCAAAGTACATTTCTGAGAGTTGTGCCAGTGGCATGGCTGTATACGCTGGTCACCAAAAGAAAGTGATTGTCTACAGTAGCTCAGAAGAGAGTGACATCTCAATTCCACTTAACGACCACTGATGAGAGTTCAGATGGCCAGAAAGATGATGATGGTGACTTTGTCATTGTGACACAATGACAAAGTCAAGTCACACAAGACAACTTTTTTTCCGAAAGCTATATTTCTTAAACAGTTTATTCCAGATCCAAAGTTTTTATTGCCAGGGATGCACAACATCCTGAAATATATGTACATATTTGAGTTGGAGACATAACTGTCAAGGCCTCACTTTAAAATCACTTTGAGTAAAAAGTTGAACAACTCACCCCACCTTCCCCTATATACAAAAAATATATAGATATAGATATTATTTTGATATTTTTATGGGGAGAAATAATTCTGAATCAGCAAAAAATTGCAATTGGCAGGTTAGATTTTTTTGTCTAAATTGCAATCAGTGCACCCCTATTCATTCTTCTATAATTATTAATGCACACACTAGGATATAATATTAATTGAGAATCTCAAATGAGACCAAGATGACATGCTCAAAGGTAATTAGAGCGAAATGTAAGGGTTAAGGTTATGCAAGTTTTTTACTTTGTGTGCTACCAAATTTATTTTTGTGCTACTGAATTTTTTTGATTGCTAGCACCAGTGCTACCACCTAAAAAAATAAGCGTACAGCCCTGCATGGTATTACTGTGTTGATTGGCCAGACAACTCTCCTGACCTGAACCCAATAGAGAAACTATGGAGTACTGTCAAGAGGCAGATGAGACACACCAGACCCAACAATGCAGACGAGCTGAAGGCCACTATCAAAGCAACCTGGGCTTCCATAACACCTCAGCAGTGACACAGGCTGATAGCATCCATGCCATGCCGCATTTAGGCAATAATTCATGCAAAAGGGGCCCAAACCAAGTACTTAGTACATATGCATGATTATACTTTCTAGAGGGCTGACATTTCTGTATTTAAAATCCTTTTTTTATTGATTTTATGTAATATTCTAATTTTCTGAGATTTTGAATTTGGGGTTTTCATAAGCTGTAAGCCATAATAATCACAATTATAACAAATAAAGGCTTGAAATATCTCACTTTGAATGTAATGAGTCTATATAATATATTAGTTTCACCTTTTTATGTTGAATTACTGAAATAAATGAAGTTTTGCACGATATTCAAATTTTTCGAGTTTCACCTGTAGGGGAGAACGGGGTAAGTAGGCACACTTTTTACTCTAGTGAGAATTGCTCATCACCTAAACATCTTTCAATAGTCATTCCTACATTAAATTGAAGGCACACTTCCTGCTTTGCTACTGTGCAGACGCTTTTCTGCTTGCTCTCTCCTCCTCTTGCACTTTCTGCTTATATTCTTCTTTTTCGTCAATATACATTTAGCAGCAGCTCCTGGATACATACAAATCAATGGGACTGTAATTTATTTTATTTTTTAATAGATACTACCAGCATTTTTAGAAACTTTTACGACCTCCTCAACAGAACGTGAAGAGGCCTACCAGCAGGACAAGCCTGTGGTGACTGTAAGTGAGGCGCTAAGCTAAAGCTAATTAGCAGCAAGATGCCTCCCTTATCAAACGAGGAGTACCAAATACTCCTACAGAGGATTACAGCACTGGAAACAAAAGTGAATCGAATAGAAGTGAACGTGGAAGTGAATGGACTATATGGGAATGACTCCACTCTATCAGTGACTCGAAACAGTGGACAAGATCGAGCTAACGCACAGCTAACTAGCACCGGCAAGGCTACGAAGAAACAGAAGGACTGTGTTCAAGGCAGTGATAACCCTCCCTGGAATCGTCTTGGGGCAAAGCCAAAGAGATTGGAAAAGGGAGGACGGATAACCGGCAGGGCCGAGCGCCATGAGATGACTGATCTAGACAGCTGTCCTGCATTATCACCTAGGCACAGTGCCTCCTCAACCCCCGTGCCCCGGAGGCCGCAGCCATGGATAGCTGCTAAAGGGAGACGTGACAACAAACTTCCCCAGAGAACAAGTGTGCTGGTGTCAAATAGGTTCACCCCACTGCTACAAGTCCCTGAATTTCCCTCTGATGACCTGGATAACACAGCAGCTTCACACCGCAAGGTAAGGCCCGAAAGCCAAGAGCCACAGAGAGAGCTAACAACCAGGCTAACCAAGCTAACAACCGGGCCTGACAATCTGATTGTTGGAGACTTTTCTGTTAGAGATATGAAAAGCATGTTTAGTGATACCACTAAAGTACTATGCTATCCAAATGATATGGTATCTGACTTAGAAAAAAGAATCCTGGACATTGCTGCTTCACACACAACTGTAAAGAACATCATTCTGCACATCGGGTCAAATGATATTGTAAAGCAGGAGTCTGAAATGTTGAAACAGGACTTTAAAGATCTCCTGAACACGGTCAGCTCACTGAATGCTGAGGTGTTTATCAGTGGTCCTCTCCCACCAATCAGAAGAGGACCTGAGAAATTCACTAGATTGCTGGCACTGAACACGTGGCTTTCAGCTGCGTGCCCCGACCACTCAGTGCATTTTATTGACAATTTTAACACTTTCTGGAACCGCAGGCAGTTTTTTAAGACAGATGGACTCTGCCTAAATAAGACAGGATTAGAAGTATTCATATCAAATGTGTTCTACGTCCTGCGCCACCCATCTGTTCGTGCCAAGGACAAGATACTGGAGAAAGCCAAAACACAGCTTTGCAGCAGCGCCGAAGGACAACTGCCGGCCCCAGATGACAGCTCAGACCATGAGAGATATCAGGGCAGAGAGGAGGGGGCTCTACCCATCCCCGTCTCCCCTAGACCCCGCAGGTCATCACCAAGCCGACCTCTCTCTCCTCCTTTCTCTCCTACACCCACCCTTTCTCAATCCTCTCCTGAGCTGGAGTTCATGGAAATCGTTCGTACTCCCCGTCCTCGATGTCCATCTACCCCCCCACAACTCCCATCTACCCCCCCACAACTCCCATCTACCCCCCCACAACTCCCATCTACCCCCCCTCAACTCCCATCTACCCCCCCACAACTCCCATCTACCCCCCCACAACTCCCATCTACCCCCCCACAACTCGTCAATCCTAGCCACAGTGCCCGGCTTGTCACCCCTCCACGCACACCACCTCGGATCTCACCGCTACGTCGTCGGCAGCAGCAGTGGCATGCTCGGGCTGCTCGTTTACGGAATAAAAGCACTTGTTGATACGAACCGGGCCGCGGCTACACAGTTACCGCCTTTGACTCACAAGATAAGCCGGGGCCCTGTTTCTCAAGGTTTACCTCAAGAAACAGGAAACTCCTAAATCCTGCAAATGTATCTAATCTGATAAGTATTCCTCTTCAGCCACAGTTGGCTGAAATAAATCGGGGTGACCATGTTTCGAACACACTAAATGTAGCTTTATTAAACATCAGATCCTTGGCAGGAAAAACATTTTTAATTAATGATCTTATTACTAGGCACAATCTTGATTTCATGTTTTTAACTGAAACTTGGTTAGACCAAGATAACAGCTCAGCTGTTCTTATAGAGTCCGCCCCCCCAAATTACAATTTTGTGAGTGAATCCAGAGTGCATAAAAAAGGCGGGGGGGTTGCTATTCTGTTTAAAGAATCTCTACAATGCAAAAAGATGTCTTATGGAAATTTTGATTCATTTGAGTATGTGGCTCTACAGTTAAATTCAGCCTCTAGAGCTATTTTCATTAGTATTTACAGGCCACCTCAATACAATACAAGCTTTTTTGATGAACTTACTGAACTGCTGTCTGTAATATGTACTGAGTTTGACTGTGTATTAATCGTCGGAGATTTCAATATTCATACTGACAAACCAGAGGATAGATGTGCGAAAGAACTGTGCTGTGTCCTTGACAACTTTGGACTAAATCAGCATGTTGACAAACCAACTCATAACAAAGGGCACACGCTGGACCTTATCATCTCCAGAGGAATGAACATTTCAGACATAACTGTGGCAGATATGGGTCCCCTCACGGACCATTCCTGTTTATTTTTTGAGAGTACAATGTCTGTGCACACAATTGATCAATCAAAAGTAATCAAAAAGCGGTATATTACAGAAAATACCAGTGAAACATTCATTCAAGCATTTTCTTCGATACCACCCCTCCCCTGTAACTCAGTTAATGAGCTTTTAGACAACTTTAATGGCAAAATTACAAGTGTTATAGATGCTATTGCGCCCATTAAAATGAAGGTTGTCTCTGGTAAGAAAAGATCTCCTTGGAGAAATGCCCCGCAGGTCAGAATAGAAAGAAGAGAGTGCCGTAAAGCAGAACGCAGGTGGCGAAAAACAAATCTCCAGGTTCATTATGACATCTTCAAAGAGAAACTGTGCACGTTTAACTCAGAACTGAGAAATGCAAGGCATTCTTTCTTTTCTGACATCATCACCAAAAACAACAACAATACACGTGCCCTGTTTGCTACTGTCGACAGATTAACAAACCCTCCTGTGCCAGTAGCGTCTGAGCATCTTTCCACGAGGGCTTGCAATGAATTTGCCTCCTTCTTTACTGAGAAAATTCACAAAATTAGACAAGCTGTCACTGCATCAATACCAAGTTCAACATATGTGTTCCCTCTTAAAATCAATTCAAATGCAATGACAGAATTTTATCTTATAAACCACAAAAACCTGGAGGACATTATACAACACCTGAACTCCTCATCCTGTTGCCTTGACATTCTGCCCACAGGCTTCTTTAAAACTGTTTTTAGCTGTATGGCCTCAGATGTTCTACAAATTGTCAACACGTCCCTTCAGACAGGTGTATTCCCACAGGCCCTGAAAACAGCAGTCATCAAGCCACTCCTAAAAAAGAACAATCTAGATACATCACTCATGAAAAATTATAGGCCCATATCTAACCTACCATTCTTAAGTAAAATCATTGAAAAAGCTGTTTATCAACAGTTAAATAACTACTTAGCAATGAATAACTGCTTTGATGTCTTCCAGTCAGGATTTCGACAACACCACAGTACTGAGACTGCTCTGGTTAAGGTCCTCAATGACATCCACTTAAACACAGACAGTGGCAAAAGTTCTGTCTTAGTTTTACTGGACCTCAGTGCCGCTTTTGACACAGTTGACCACAGCATATTACTAGATCGACTAGCAAACTGGGTTGGACTTTCTGGAACTGTACTAAGCTGGTTTGAATCCTACTTAAAGGATAGAGACTACTATGTGTCAATAGGCAATTTCACATCTGAGCGGACAAATATTGAATGCGGGGTCCCCCAAGGTTCCATTCTTGGCCCTCTTCTATTTAACATCTATATGCTCCCACTAGCTCAGATTATGAATAAGAACAAATTATGCTACCATAATTATGCAGACGACACACAAATTTACATAACCATATCACCAGGAGACTACAGTCCGATACAGGCACTGAGTAAGTGCATTGAACAAATCAATGATTGGATGTGCCAAAATTTCCTTCAATTAAACAACGATAAAACTGAAGTAATTGTCTTTGGTGCCAAAGATGAACAATTAAAAGTCAGCGCACAGCTTACATCCGTTATGTTAGAAGCCACACCCCAAGCCAGAAATCTTGGTGTTGTTGTAGACTCCGACTTGAATTTCAAGAAACACATAAAATCAATTAATAAATCAGCCTACTACCACCTAAAAAACATATCAAGAATTAAAGGGCTTATGCCTCAGCAAGACTTAGAAAAACTTGTCCATGCATTTATCTTTAGTAGACTTGACTACTGTAACAGTGTCCTTGCTGGCCTTCCAAAAAAATCTATCAGACAGCTTCAGCTAATTCAGAACGCTGCTGCTCGAGTCCTCACTAGGACCAAAAAAGTGGATCACATTACCCCAGTTCTGAGGTCTTTACACTGGCTTCCAGTCACTCAAATAATTGATTTCAAAATACTGATGTTGGTTTATAAAGCACTAAATGGTTTAGGGCCAAAATACATTACTGATATGCTGATAAGTTATGAACCGTCCAGAGCCCTTAGGTCGTCTGGGACAGGTCTACTTACAGTCCCTAGAGTTAGGACTAAACGAGGAGAAGCAGCTTTTAGTTTTTATGCACCAACAATCTGGAACAAACTCCCAGAGAACTTGAGGTGTGCTGCAACTCTCAGTTCTTTTAAATCGAGTCTGAAGACTTTTTTGTTTCCATTTTAACCTGCAATTTTCATTTTATTTGCTTCTTTTATTAAATCGAGTTTTCATGTTTTTATTTTTTATTTTTATTTGCTTCTTTTATTCGCTTTTAAATGTTTTATAATGTGTTTTATGTATTCTAATCTTGCCCCTGTAAAGCACTTTGAGTGGCCTTGTGTCTGAATTGTGCTATATAAATAAACTTGCCTTGCCTTGCCTTGCCTTGCCTTGCCTTGAAGCTTAAGGTGTTTGCTTGAAATGTGTACCCCTCACTTTTTCTATCTTATTGTAATAAAGAAGAAATTAATCGTCAAAGACACCCTTACACATTGTGACAACCAACCCCATCAAGGGGTCGGTTGTCACACACTATGGGGTTGTTTGTCACAATGTTATTTTAATGGGAATAATCTTAAAAAGAAGACAAGAAAGCAGAACAAAATTTGAACGTGTAATTGCATTGTCAAGTTGACAAATAACTTAACTTACTGTAGCCTTGGCAGCTGGTCTAGTTTGGGATGCACTGGGTTGTTTTGATTTTGTTGCCCTTTTTTCTTTTGCATGCTAACTGCCTTTTCCTGCTCTATTCTCTCCTTCTCTGGGGTGTCAGTGAGGATACAGCTTGACCATTTCTTTCGTTATTGGGTTCCTTTTCTGGCTGCAGCCTTTGGATAACATGTGACAACCAACCCCCCAAAAAATGTGACGACCAACCCCAACTTGAATTTCTTGCTAGCATCAAGGCCAACAACAATCTGACAACTAATTAGCTTGCTAACCACAATCTAAACTATAGTTTACCCTTCACACTTTTTATGGGTAACAAGTGTTTTGTTATAAACCCATTGTGTAAAAGCCTAGATGAAAAATACTGAGGAGCTAAATATTTTCAATTTGACATAAAAAACACAAACAGTCCTCTCACCTCAAAATCAGCAGTCTAACTCCAAGGAAGACTATGTAGGTGACCTCTGACCGAAATTGTGGATATTTACATACCAAAATTTCACAGACAGCGCCTTCTGGTTCCGAGATATAACGATTGTGACAACCTACCCGTGTGACAATTTACCCCGTTCTCCCCTACTATTACAATATAAATGGCTGAGTAGACAGTACATTACTCCTGTCAAGCTGGACTATTTTAACCCCAATATTCCCGACACGTGCATTAAATGTAGCCAGCAGAAGGGGTCACTGTTTTCATTGTATGTGGAGCTGTCCATGTTCCTATCTGGCACTGGAAAAGATAAGTTATTCCACAAAAAACAGTGTCCTGGAAAATTAAGGTATACGAAATGGAGGGATTGATGAACTGATTTCATTGTTATTGTGGCTGTGCCTCAAAAACAATATTTTTTTTATATCTAATTTATCCATTCATATTTTATGTTTATTCATTTTTGTGTAAAGGTGATCATGTGGCACATATATAATTTTAGTATTCTAGTGCATCATAGGTGTATATGGATGCAGAATGTGTCATACACTTACATACTTATATACTATTTCCATCTTGGTTTTGTGTTAATTTAACATACCAGTTGTGATCCTTGTGTTGTGGGGAGGAGGGGTGGGGGGTGAATACTCTTTGAGCAATTAATCTGTTTGTGTGAGCTGTCTGTGCATAATATCCGTTATGTTATTGTTGTTGTGCTTGTCTATACTGTAAAGAAACAAAAACCCAATAAATATATGTTTGAAAAAAAAAATAACATGAGAATGGACGCATTGGTTAGCAAACGGTGAGTTAGAATTTAGAATGATATGCTCATCAGGCTTCTCGATGAGGACAAGAAACATCAGAAATGTTGTCAGGTCATTTGACAAACTCCACACTCAGATGGCCATAGCACAGCCTTAGTGGTGCCTTGAAAGAGCTGAGTGCACCATAAACAATGAACCAATTGTGACTTACTGTAGATAAACTGTCCGGTGTTGAAGAGGAAATTGGACATGAGGACCCAGTATACCACCATGGCTCCAATAAGTGACACCATTGAGAAGATTAAACTGGACCACTGGCCAAACTTGCCAAAGTAGTATCTACAAACATCAGGGAATTCCCAGTCGGACGTGTCCACGTAGGCTGCATAGAAAACAGAATGGAGCAGTGATTATCTTATCCTAAAAACACAAGTGTGTACAAAACTATTTATAAAGCGCATTTCAGAAAGAAGACCACGAAAAATTGTGTTTAGTTTTTCATATGCAGAGGTTTTGCTGGACTCACGTATTGCCTTTGGTGATTTGAGGACAATGTAACAACAGTAGAGCATCAGTAGGCCTGTGAAGATGAGAATGATGATCCCCAGAGTGAAACCAGCCTAAATGGGCAAAGACAACTATTCACTTGTTGTACCATAAGGACATTTCAATTTGCATACATACTGCAACTCTGCATTTAAAGTATAATTGAAGGCAATGATGAATCAGTCACTTTTATGTGGCTTTGAATGAGCAAATTACTTGAAGCACAAGGAATAAAGTAAATCACCTGCTTTATACCCCAAGGTATGCTAAGTATAGATGTGCCCATCATTGTGTTCCATATAGCAAATCTGTGAGGAGAGAAAAGCATGTTGAACACATTCACTTAAGTATTAAGAGAAGACTTAGCTCAGGTTTATTTACTGACTGAGGCAGATGAGGCTTACATGGTGATTATACTCGGGTTTTTAGAGGAGTGCTCACTGCCTGTAACCTTGAAAGCTGTGCCCAGTGGGCTGTAGACATAGATGTCCCCTGGCCTTGGGATCACATGGTTTGGAGGACACTGGAGGAAAAAAAACACCCGGATATGAAAGAGGCAGCTCTTACAAGTACAGTATTAAGAGACCATTTCTCAAATATAGGTATTACGTTCACAACATACTTAAAGGCCTACTTCACCGGTTGGAATATGAAGGTACATTTCTCTTTCTGTGATGTCACAGAAAGAGAAATGTACGGTTAGACAGTGAGACCATAAAACACTCTTTCTGCCTTTTCTCAGGCTAGGATGATCCGATTTAATTTTTTTTGCACATTTATACTTCATAGGATCTCCGAGTTCAATACACCTTCATATTCCAACTGGTGAAGTAGGCCTTTAACCGGGGACTAGCTCAAATAACCACAGGTCGGTCCCAAAGAACCCATTACATTGTAGGGCTGGGCAATAATTCGATTACGATTATTCATTGCGATAAAACTCCCGTCGATTACGTCGCTATGCGTTTGACATAAATGCTCGATATGAAAATGAAAAAAAAAAAACACATAACTGATATGGATTTACCTAACAGCCAATCACAAAGCAGAAATAAACTCAACAGCCAGCCAGATTGCAGTTTTTGCATTTCCTGTCTAATTACACGCCCATTTACAGGTTTGACGTGCATGTTTGAGCTTCTTGTGGTAAGGAAAGAGGAGAGCCGTGTGTATTCACCTCGGCAATAGTGAAGAGAGTCTTGTGTTTAGCGAAAAATGTCTGCGCAGCACTCCGTTTGTTGTGTGGTGTTTTTCCTCTTCATTAAATTGATCAGTGGACTACACTCACGGACCTATAAAGGCTAAACTGTGTCCCGCTGCTACGATGTCACCATAGTTATGTAGCTCTCACGGCCAGCGCTGTTCGCTCACTGTCTCTGTCGGCTTGAGAGAGGCCTTTTATTCATAATTTTGCTTTTTGACTTCGAAGTTATCATAACTAGCCTAGTGATCATCTGTTTTTAGCCTGACTGCCGCTGTCGGGCCATTGTCGCTCACCGAACAGCTGATCAGACTAGCTGTTTGAGACAAAGATGAAAACAAAAGTGAAACTGAAGGTGGAGCAGTAAAATAGTTAAATGAATAAATATTTTAACCAAACACAATAATGTGTTGTGTTATCTGCTTTAGTAGCCTACAGTAGCTCACATCGCCCCCCCACGCCTGGTTACCATGAGGTCCAGGGCCTTCAGACGATCTGGCCCTCACCTCTGGAACACCCTCCCACCAGACATCCGTAATTCTGACACCCTTCCCACTTTCAAGGCCCATCTCAAAACACATCTATCTATCATCTATCTATCTATCTATCTATCTATCTATCTATCAATAAAGCAAGAAACGTCTGAGTGTATGTGGCTCACATATCTCTCTGACTTTTAGTCAGAACGGCCTGAGCTTCATATTTATATCATCCTGGCGGCGAATACGTGCGCACACTGAAGGCCACAGTGACGACGGGCATGAAGTAATCCCCGAATAAACCCCGCCTCCCTCTGATTTGATTGGTCGCTGCAAGCAAAACTGACATTGACAAGCGGGACACACACACAGCAGACACAGCCTGTTGTTACTTCCTCATTCAATGCACCCAACTTTCCAAACAAAACGTTCTTAACCTTTCCACAGACATCACCAACTCCTCAAACCTGTCCGCTTTAGTGTTAAAGATCGTTATGCTATTTTTATTGTTATGCAGTTAATGTTAGTAACACTACACTGGTGCTAATTTCAGTTAGCGTGTGAATAGCCTTTTCCATTTAAATTAGAACGGTCTTGCATAGCTCTGCTACCGGTGAACGTAAACACGACCGCTTCCACAAAATGTTTTGAATCCATTAGAAACTAACATCTAAACGCCCTAAAGACTATGTAAGATGCAGAAATTGCCTTCATTTTGATGGCAAAAGTAAATGCTGCTGCCTTCAAGCTGCAAAAGAAATGTCACGTGATTTGCCTATAAAGAATAGAGGATTATGGCGCAAAAAATATTAAAGAAAGACCAAAAGTGACATTGACGAGCGATGCGACAGACATTTCAATGACTGTGTGACACTGATGTGTAGGCTACATCTGTTTCTGTGTCCCACTTTCATAGAAGGGTTAAATCTAGAAATGCAGTTTCAAGGGATGTCAAATACTTTGCCACAACTGCTGATCTTGTCCAGCAGAACATCTGAGCCTTATATGAGCCTCACCCTCCATTGTATCGACAAGGATTGGGCTCTTCAAAGCAGATGCTTACAAACGTCATATTTCCAGAGGACCATACTGCTGAAATGATCAGCCAGGGACTGGAGGAAGAACTCACATCATGGGGGCTATGTGAAGACCGACAGATGTGCATCACAACTGACAACAGGGCAAACATTGTCAAGGCTGTTCCTGCAGTGTTTTGGTAATTGGCTGCATCTAGCAATTGGTAAGTTAAAGTCGCTGTGTTCCATCCATGCACTCTCTGCGCAAAACTGACACACGCTAAGCACCAAGACTCAAAACTTTAAAAAAGGAGAATTTTGCGCACGTAAGACTGATTGATTTATTGATTTCTGCAAAGGAAGAGAAAGGGAGTCGTGCAGCGTAGCGCAAGATCTCCTTTTTTTTTATTCCCGGCATGCAGTCGCTAGATGCTTCATATAAATACGATCAAAGACACATAAAACACAAAGAACAGGACCCGTTTAACAGTTCTGCTATTTTAAAGACCAAGACAGAGCTGCATGCTGTGATGTGTTGCAGGATAAACAGCTTAACCATGCACTCCTACGATGAAAAAACTATGTATGCTCATGCGTCGACCTAAAATATTGATGTTAAGCGTTGACATCGTCCAGGTTGGTTCCAGGTTGTTCAACAAAAAGGTTAGATGCAATAACAATTTTGTTTTGAAAATGAATAAGGCAGACAACACGGACAATACGGGGGTACTATGCAAAGAGCACAAAGACAGACAGGGACATAGGAAAAGCAGATCCATGCTTGGAAAATTAGATAAACTTTTTAAAAGGCCCCCAGCCATCAGGCAATACTAAATATTTTATCCAGGTGTTGTGTGATGGTACGTTAAATAATGTGTGCCTATGTTCATGATCATTTGTTCTTGGCTAACAATTAAAGGCTCATTTATGCTCCAATTCCGTGCATAAATAGAGACGTACGTTTACAATGTTATATCCGTCAATGCGTATGTAACGTAGAGCATAAATGAGCCTTACGGAGATAATAATGGGACTTACTAGCAGTCTGTCAGATGAACCTGTCAGTCTGCCGTAGTAATGGACTCTGCTGTTGAGAATGGAAGCCTCATCAGTGACTCTCTCCTGCAGATCATCATCTACGATGTTCCTGGGCTCTATGTGGAAAGGCCTAGAAAAAGCAGACAAAATCATGTAATTCCTACAGAACATTTTCAGAATATATTAAATGCTTTAAAAATGAAATTATAGGGCACCCGTGGCGCAGTGGGTGAGGGCTAAAAGGAATTATTTTTGTGTAACTATCATTTATATTCTCATTAAAATGTTGCATAGCCTGCCTTCGAATAATGCATAAATGCAAAACATTCGCTGCTCTTGTCGATTCTAATCAGTCCAAACTGAATATTCTTTCAGTTTTAAGATAATCTGAGTGTAATTCACTATGAATCAAAATTAGAACTTGTTTTACCAAACAAATGTATTGTATCAGACTAAAATCAAACCCATCAACTAAAAAAGGAGCAATCAGAAAGGGTTGTATCTGCAATTCACTCCGAAGACCGTAATATAAATCATCACTCAAAAGACAAAGCTTTTTATGACTTTAATAACAAACTCTACAGTATGAATCCGATAAGAGCTACTCTCAAGAACAATTGGATAACTATCTCCAAAGCATGAATTTACCTAAATGATCTGAATTAGATCAACAACACCTTAATTCGCCATTCACAGAAGCTTGGGCTACAGTTAATTAAATGCAGACAAATAAAAGCCCAGGACCAGACGGTTTTTAAGCAGAATTTTACAAAGAATTTTGGATTGATCTACAGTTAATTTTTATGCCAAAGCTGCCTTTAAGATAAACCTATATGCATTTGTGTATATTTCTTGCTCTTTAAAATTAGAATTCTTCAGCCTTCCTAGCCTTACACATAACATCACCACCAACAAAGAAATGTATAATAATTATGATATTGTATCGGACAGTATCGGTAGATATCCAAAACCAAGATATCGGAATCGGAACTAAAAATAGTGAATCGGTGAATCTCTACTGGAAACCCTGCAGGTATTGTCCCTTTTTCTACAAAGGAGAGATGCCACAGCAGTCACTATTTGATAGGTCTTTCATGAACAATTGAAAACGTTGAGTGCAGGCTGGATCACAGCGGGATATGTGCTGCTGCAGAAGCTCCTGATCCATCAAAGTGCTTGACTGATGAACACGAGCGCATCCTATATTTACACAACAAACACACAAGTGTCTTGCTATTGAGGCTGTACTCATACAATAATTCTGCAAACTCAAGTGTTTGGCGTCACTGGAGAGAATCTGCATAGTGCTCACCACAGTCACCATGCTCCCAATGTCAACAGCTGAGTGTGAGCGAGGATTCAGTGCCATGAACCACATTCTCACAGATGGCAGAAATAGAATTAACGTCTACAGCTTGAAGAGCCTGCTGTTCATCTCAGCAAATAGACAATGCAGTGAGCACTCTTCACATGCTGCCTGCATAGATGTCCTGCTACAATTGTCATGTACAATGACACTATGCTGGTAGGGTGGCCTAGACAGAGGACAGGTGGCCGACCAGTAAACATGAGGTCGCTGGTTTGATCCCCAGCACCGGACAGGAGGGTGTTATTTGTAAAACTAGTGGTGGCTGGTATTACATGTATTGCATACATGCCCACCATCTCTACCATTGTGTCCTTGAGCAAGACACTTAAACCTGAATTGCTCCAGGGGCGCTGTAATGAATGACCCAGCGCTCTTACCCCCTCCGAAGTGTGGTAACTTGAGAGGGGATATGCGAAGAACAAATTTCAATATACCTTGTGTAAATTGACAAATGAATTAACTTAACTTAATGTTGCCGATAGACACTTTTGCGTGACCCAAAATTGTCAAGCGCCCATATCCGCAAGGGACCCGTCTGCAGACGCCTGTGTGCAGTCCAAAAGTTGTGATTGTGCGGACACGCATAGAAAGCGTGCCGCCTGCCTTTGTTATCTGAAATGTTTCGATCATTTTATTTTCCTGAAGTAGTTCATACTAGCACCTATCAACAGAAAAACCAAACTGCTACTAGAAAAACTCTATTTGTTCTGTTTAAGAAACGTTAAATATGTCAACACCGTCAGATATCAAAAACATGAATATTCATATACATGTTGTAGCCTCTATCAGTTTTGGTGGATATTTGTGATCACTATACATCTCATGGGTCTAGCATAAAATGAGGGATCATTTATTTGTGTTTTTTGGTGTCTGACGGTGTTGACACAAAATAAGGAATGGCAAGCTAAAAAGCCCATTTTGATAAGGAATGGCAAGGTAAAAAGCCCATTTTGATAAAAAGGACAAAAGCTGGGAGGTTGTGTCAAACCTTAGCTCACTAGCTTAGTATATTTTGGATACATACATGTAATTCAATTTGCCTAAACATAGGGTTTGTATTTTTTCAACATTGCACCCAGTTTTGTCCCACTTCTCAAGAATCACTGAACTGTTGATTTCAGAGAAGCAGGAGGAAGTTCGGTTGACATCTAGCAGTTGCCATGTGTCTTTTAGCTGCATCTGGATACTAAAGGGTAGCTGGAAACTGGCTGTGGCTACAACATGGTGTTTTTTTTTTCCAGTCTTGGAGCGCCTGACAAACGTGACCATGAATGAAGGCTGGAATAGTTGATCCAGCGCTGTGGTGCACCTGTAGAACTAGCAGTGTATCCTGTAGACCATGTAAAGCCTCCTTGGCCTGACAAATAATTTTCTGTTTTGGTGATGGTGCGGTGTCATGAGCCTTGGTTAGGTCTTCACCGTAAACCCAGAGGAACCTGACGCTTCTGACTCTCCACCATAGTGCAATTGATGGTTATGGGGTGCGTCCTTCTCCCTGTTGCTTCCTGTAGTCGATAGGTAGCTCCTTTGTTTTGTTGATGCTGATAAGGAGAGTGTTGTCATGGCACCAGGATATCAGGGCTCTGACCTCCTCTCTGTTTGCCATCTCATCGTCAGCTGACTTGATGATGGTGTTGGGGCTGTGGGTAGCCATGCAGTCATGTGAGAACACTAGTACAGGAGACGGCTGAGCATGCAACCCGTAGGGGCTCTAGTGTGTGGAATCAGGGTTGAGGATGTGGTGGTCCCTATCCACACTGCCTGGGGTCTGCCTGTCTGGGAATCCAGGATTCACTCACACAGGGCGGTGTGAGCCCAAGATTTCTGAGCCTTGTGACGAGCTTGGAGGGCACAACATTGAACATTAGTCAATGAATCACATTCTCAGATGTTTTCCACATGTGACAAACACTATTGTTTACCTGAACATTAACACTTTTTTGCAAAAACAATTCACAAACACTAAACAAAGACAAGGAAGGGAGTGTGTTATTTTGTATGTGCTAGAAAGCTAGTTGGTGATTGTGAAATACCTAACTTGATTAAAGTTCACACATGCTAGGGTGGTGCCAAAGAGGAGAAGGTGCACACACACACTCAAATTCCAGGAAGCCTTACATGTATTAAGCTCCACTGTCAGACCATGCATGTTTTTCTTTTCCAAGTGAGCTTAGCTGAATAGGGTCCATCCTGGATAAAAGCCACTGTTTAATCGTTTTACACGGGAATTAACCCATTGATGACGGCTGCTGCGCGATGCCACATTGTATCTCCTGCCTGATGCTGCGTCGCGCAGCATTGTTACTTTATCTAATTTTCATGGCGTGCGCAACATAGAATGCACCGTCATTGGTTCAAATACACATGAGGTGGGTTTTGTTGATTTTTTGAGACCACGTGACCTCCCAAAAAATGTGTGGTTTTCCGAAAATCACGCCAATCAAAATTAATAAATAAATAATAATAAAAAAAATACACCAGCTGTCGGCAATAGTGTATTACAGAACAGTTAGTGGCGTTTGGAGCACAGAATCAAGGTCTACTATAGGCTACTGACGAAAATCACACAACACAATGGCCCTCATTTATCAATCTTGCGTAGACCAGAAAAATGGGTGTACGTACATTTCCACGCAAATGTCGGCATTTATCAATATGGACGTGAGCGTAGGGTACGCTCAAATCCCACGCCAGCTCTCAGCTCGTGTACGCAAATTTGAAAACAGCTTGGACTCGCAGTGCAGGCTGTGCCGGTAGCCGATGACTTTGTTGGACAATTATTAGAAGATAATACAAATGCAGTGCAAATAAGACCGAAATAAAGATATTAATCACTTAAAAATGAGCAGCTTATGGTGTGCAACCGAGTAGGAGAGCTGATTCAATAGTGCGCACACCGGCCACTTAGGAGGGCTGCATGGGAGGCAGTTGTCTCCGTTTTGGAGCAGCTGGGGGGGACACTGAGGCACGGGGGCTGCATTCATTCAAAATGTTAGCCTAAGTATTAAATATGTAGTAGACATACACTGCTCTTTATGATACAAAAAAATACACGGCACAACATTCAGCTTAACATTTTATTTATTTGACGCACTTTGTAGATGTTAGTTCCTCTTTTAATGTGTCATTGATGCTAAAGCGAGCGATTTATTTCCACCATTAACCGGCACGTTGTTCCTATCTGCTGGTGGAGCAGGACGGTGGGCGCTCTCACAGCTGATCGCTGCCGGGACGGCTTGTGCAGCTGACGGCCGGGCTGACCACTCGTGCCAAGCGCATGCTGTCATACAGTAAAACGCTAAATGTGTTATTTTTAGTTTTTAAAACCCTTTTGAATAGTGCTATCTAAAAGGGCCAATACATTCTAATCATTCAAATCTCTGCAGACGTGTATTTATTTTATGGGGACTATTATCGGACAGTTGGTGCGTCTTTTTCTCCTCCACCACTTATATTATGCCCGCAGACCCGCACCCCCAGTTGGTTGCATTTCAGAACAGCAACACGCTTTTTTTGGCGATTTTGAGTCAACACCAACGCTGTTGACCGCAGCAGTTATTTCCTTCCTAACTGCTGCCTTCTGTCGTTCTTTGATGCTGCTTGTAGGCTAATGCTCCGAAATGAAACTCTTTTTTTCTACTTTCGCTGTTATTCTATCAATTTCTACTTCAGGGAAGTGCCGTATTGCGCATATCCATGTCGTAAAACCTCTGGGCGAGGCCTCTAAACTGAGAAAATATAGGGGCGTGATACGCTCGTTTTCATCCGCCGCATTTATCAATAATGGCCTGG
Organism: Ammodytes dubius; assembly: GCA_026122265.1. Classification (NCBI taxonomy): domain Eukaryota; kingdom Metazoa; phylum Chordata; class Actinopteri; order Uranoscopiformes; family Ammodytidae; genus Ammodytes; species Ammodytes dubius. The sequence goes on from CM047524.1 coordinate 3,843,729, forward strand.
CGTACGGTGAGATTGGCGAGATACGCCTGTTTGATAAATCCCACGCGATACCTGGCGTAGGGAGGTATTTGCGCCAGAATCTGCACCAGTTTCCACGCAAGTTTGATAAATGAGGGCCATTGCATCTATTTATTAACAATATTTATGAATTTAGGCTATATTTTGCTGCTCCAACTCAAATTCAGCCCAGCCAGGCGATAGTTAAGTTTCAGTTTCGTTTTCATCTCCGTGGTATACAGCCGTTTGGACCAGCTGATCGGCTCCCGACAGCAGGAGTCAGTCTGCGTTCCAGTTGTACTGGGAAGTCGGATTTATGGTGCCAGTGATAACTGAACTAAATAATAAAATAAAGCTATCTTCTCCTTCCTATATCTGTCTATCTTTATCCCTCCACTGCACACTCAGTCACTACTATCCATGCTAAAAGGAAGCAGGATTATAACCTCGTTTAGCACATTATTTTTAAATATTTTATATTATTTATTTATTTTTTTCTCCCCCATCTAATTTTGACGATTTTTAGAAAAATGTGTTGGTTTGTAAGCGCTAAGGGAACATGTTTGAATGAAACCTGTGAATCTTAACTTTTAAATGTATTTTATTTCATGTTTCTATGTGCTACACAGGCTTAGATATTAAGGTTTTGGTAGACTTTACAATTCATACTATTTTTTCAGAAAACCCTCAGGCATTAAGGACATGCATCCTAGATTGCCATAGTCATCAATGGGTTAAAGAGAAACTACAATGCAGTTCAACAAACATGTGGGAAAAATTCATAAAGACATCGCCCATTCAAAAACTTGACCTCCACTTGTTCGGTAAATTGAGCTGCAGCTTTTTACCCTAGGCAGGTTTGCGAAATGTATCAATAGGGGGCACCAACACCACAAAATGTATATCTTGTAACAACAGCAAAGAAAACGCGTTTGGGGATATAACTCCCACACCGAACATCCGACAGTCAAAAACTTTATATCCACAGATTCACACAAGTCAGCTTCATCTTTTGACATAGGCCACGCTCTTTCATTTTGCTACGTCGTAAAAAACTGTGCCAGTCACCGTTTCGTACTCCTACAGTTTTTGGTGGATTCGGACTTGTGATGCTTTTCCAGGCTTTCACCGCAGCCTCATTCAGTTGCTGTTTGTTTTGGGAGTTACTCTCTTCGGTCTCCTCTTTATCAGGTAAAATGCATGCTCTATAGCGTTTATGTCTGGAGATTGACTTGGCCAGTCTAAAACTTTCCATTCCTTGCCCCTGATGAACTCCTTGTTGTTTTTGCAGTTTTTTTGGATCATTATCTTGCTGCATGATGGAGGATCTTCCAATCAGTTGGTTGCATCTTTCTTTAAATTGGCAGACCGAATGTTTCTGTAGACTTCTAAGTTCATTTTGCTGCTGCCATCATGTGTTACTGTGTTGTTGTAAAGATGAACCTTTACTAAAGTGATGGAAAGGCTAAAGTTTAGAGAATAAAAGGATCTGCTCATGATCCCTGTAAGAGCCATTTTCCTGTTTGCCATTTGTGTTGTAATGTCTGTTTTGACCACTGAGTGTTGCTGTGCCCTACTGCAGGCACAGGTATAAAGGGTATGTAATTTGGGTTACCTCTGTTGTTTGACCCCGGAAGGGCATACGGTTTTTGACCGCTAGAAACCAAATTGTCAAAGTTGTTGTTATCACTGAGGAACCTAACGAATGTATACCGTATTCACAAGTACAATAATTGGTGTCATGGTGAGCATAATAAACGGGATGCAAATCGGAGATGATCGCTTGGTTCATTCATTGCTACACAGCTACATGATAGGCTACAAACATTGAGGGAAACCTCACAGCGCGTCAACCAAGTCACCCGGGAGTCAATCCACACGGAGCACACATATTGGATGTGGCTCCTATAGACCCCTTATCAGTCTACGTCACACAGCGTCACTCCCCACTCTACTGCGCATGTCCGTTGCAGAAAGATACAAGAGCGACACGAGCCACAATCATGTCTTGTTGTGCTGTTGGATGCACAAACCGTTTATTTTTTGTTTGAATGGTGATAAAGCTAGTAAATGCCCAAATGCACCGCTGTATGATTACATAAATGAGTTGTGAAATGTTTACAATAAGGACAGTGACCGGAGACGAGGCTATAGCAATGGAGGCTTATTTACAATGACCCAGACGTTATACATCTCCGTCCTCTTCCCTTGTGTTTGACTCTATGGTTTGACTAGGCAGTAGGGGTTTGCACGTGTACACGTGTAGCTGGTAAGTAGGCTAAATCATACCATTTAGGAAAAATCAATAAACGAAAACCGAGTGGGGTCGACATGTGCTAGCCTACTGTAGGCTACTAAAGCAGATAACACAACACATTATTGTGTTTGGTTATAATATTTATTAATTTAACTGCTCCACCATAAGTTTCACTTTCCTTTTCATCTTTGTCTCAAACAGCTGGTCTGATAAGCTGGTCAGCTCGTGAGCCCAACGGCCCCGACAGCAGGAGTCAGTCTAAAAACAGATGATCACTAGGCTAGTTATGATCACTTTTAAATAAAAAAGCAACATTATGAAATAAAGGCATCTCTGCCTCTCTCTGTCTATCTGTCTGCCGGTCTTTACTGTCACTCTCCAACAGCAGTCCGGCCACTGAAGTCGTCGGGGCCATTTCTTCTCATCATTTATCCACTCAACTGCCCGCAACGCGTATGGGTCATTAAGACGTTTCCTGTTCAATAGTGTTAATGTTTCCGCATAACCAATGTTATCACTCGCTGATAAACTGTTTTAGTAAGCTGACAACATCGCTATTTAACACCATGGACCTATAAAGAAACACCGCAACTGCAATACAACCAAACAGGTAACCATGGCAACCAGCCAAACAATTTTTCTTTCTGCAGCTATGCAGCGCGCGCATCCGCCGTGTTGATAAACAAATAAGGAGTCTATAATCCCAAACATACAGGCTCATCTGTGAAACACGGTGGAGGCAATGTCATGGCTTGGGCTTGCATGGCTTCTTCTGGGACGGGCTCATTATTCTTCATTGATGATATAACACAAGAGGGCAGCAGCAACATGAACTCAGAAGTTTACACAACATTTTGTCTGCCAAGAAATAGAAATATGCAACCAAACTGATTGGAAGATCCTTCATGATGCAGCAAGATAATGACCCAAAACACACTGCAAAAACAACAAAGGAGTTAATCAGGGGCAAAAAAATGGATGGTTTTAGACTGGACAAGTCAATCTCCAGACATAAATCCTATAGAGCAGGCATTTTACCTTTTTTTTTTCCCAAAGACAAATGAAAACTGCTTCCAAAATCTGCTTCTGAAATTTGCTTAAAAAAGGTGCTGTAAGCAGAATGGTTCTTTTAGCTAACTTCCTGTCAGTTACTGCAGTTAGCAGTCCCCTTGCTCGTCCCTACGTCGCCACATTAATGCACTGCGGTCTTCAAGCAGCGAATTATCTAGCATCATCTCAGATCCATAAGTGTGATAAAACACGATAAAAAACCATCCAAACAGACATTGGGAAAGATTTTTACCTGCTCCGCCATTGTAGGCGCATAAACATTCACCCATCTGTTGCTCTGGCGTGCACCGGCAGTGAGACCATGAGTGAGACGGGTCTCGGTTTGTAGCGTTCTCTCTTGTGATTGGATAAAAATTTCGGGATCCTCCAATAAGTTTATTTGCCTTTTACATGCAGAGCAGCTGACAGAGATCGGCTTTATGAAATACGCACATTATGCAAGTGATCACTGTATGAATAAAGAGCGATTTAACACTTACAGTGCTGTGTGAAAGTTTGTGAACCCCTTGAGCCTTTTGGAATTTTATTTATTTTAACCATTATTAATTCATTTTTATCAATACCAGTATTTTTTATATGAAATAACATGTTTGTTTATCAAGTCAACATTTTTCTTTTTCAGAAATCAACTGTAAAACAGATAAAACAAATTATTTGACAAATGTTGTATCTGCAAAAGTTTGTGAACCCTGAGCTGCATTGCTTAAATGGAGCAGGTAAACACAATCAGATGGGCCAAATCGAGTGATGAAATAGACCAATGCAATGAGAGATCTTCAGGGAAGAAATTGGGCGGCACTAGATAAAACCAGGTCAGTTTAGGCCCACCAAACTGAACCCATACAGGTCAGACATGCTCAAAAAGGATCTCAGGAATAGAGTTGTGATGCTGCACATTTGTCTGGGGACAGCTATAAATTAATTTAAAAAAAAGTTTGAGCTCCATCGGTCCACCGTGAGGCAAATCATCTACAAATGGAGAGCTTTAACAGTGAATATCTGCCTAGAATTAGACTTCCTTCAAAAATATCCATAAGCACCACAAAAAAAGTTATTTTTCAGTTAAAAGCCAACCCAAACATTACATCTAGTGATTTGCAGACCTCTCTTGCAGCATCTGGGACAGATGTGCATGGTTCCACAATAAGAATAAGAATAAGTCAACATGGCTTTCAAGGGAGGGTTGCTGAAGAAGCCTCTACTCTCAAAAAAGAACAAAAGTGCTTGTCACAACTTTGCCAGAGAGCACCTGGAGATACCTAAAGTCTTTTCTGTGGACAGATTTGTCCAAAATTGAACTGTTTGGTCACAACCAAAACCGCCATGTTTGGGCAAAAACGCAACTCTGCCTACCACCAAGAGAACCTTCTCCCAAGTGAAGAACGGTGGTGGCAAATGGTCTGCAAATCTCCAGATGTAATGTTTGGGTTGGCTTTTACCTGAAAAATCCCTTTTCTTGTGGCGCTTGAGGATATTGTTGAAGGAAGTCCACTTCTAGGCAGATGTTAAGTCACTCTTAAAGCTCTCCATTTGTAGATGATTTGCCTCACAGTGGACCGATGGAGCGCAAACTTTTTTATATGAATTTATAGCTGTCCCCAGACAAATGTGCAACATCAAAACTCTATTCCTGAGATCCTCTGAGATTGTTTCCCCTTTGAGCATGTCTGACCTGTATGGGTTCAGTTTGGTGGGCCTAAACTGACCTGGTTTTATCTTTGTTTTATCTAGTGCCGCCCAATTTCTTCCCTGAAGATCTCTCATTACATTGGTCTATTTCATCACTCGATTTGGCCCATCTAATTGTGTTTACCTTGCTCGATTTAAGCAGTGCAGCTCAGGGTTCACAAACTTTTGCACATACAACATTTGTCAAATAATTTGTTTTATCCGTTTTAACAGTTGATTTCTGGAAAAGAAAAATGTTGAATTGATAAACAAACATCTGTTATTTCATATAAAAAATACTGATATTGATAAATGTATTAATAATGGTTAAAATAAATAAAATTCCAAAAGGCTCAAGGGGTTCACAAACTTTCACACTACACTGTATATTAACATAAATAAACCGCTTACCGTATTTTCCGCACTATAAACCGCACTGGCCTCTCCGGGAACCATCACCTTACCATGGTGGAGAGGTTTGTGTGCCCCTGTGAACCTGAGAGCTGTGTTGTCCGGAGCCTAGTGCTCCTGGTAGGGTCTCCCAAGGCAAAGTGGTCTCAGGTGAGGGGCCCGACTAAGTTGGTTCACAAAGACCCCATGGAAGAACATGCAAGAGGTAGAGTGACCCTGCCCGGAGGAAGCCCGGGGCCCCCGTCTGGAGCCAGGCCCAGAAAGGGGGCCCGCCTGCGAGCGTCTGGTGGCCGGGTCTGCCACGGGGCCCGGCCGGGCACAGCCCGAAGAAGCTACGTGGCAAAACACTCCTCTGCAACTGATGGGCCCACCACTCATCAGAGGAACCGCTGGGGTCGGGTGCGCTGCCTTAAGGGTGGCAGTGAAGGGCGGGGACCACGATGGACCAGAACCGGGCGGCAGAGGCTGGCTTTGGGGACGTGGAACGTCACCTCGCTGTGGGGGAAGGAGCCGGAACTGGTGCGGGAGGTGGAGCGCTACCAATTAGATCTGGTGGGGCTTACCTCCACGCACAGTCTTGGCTCTGGAACCGTACTTCTGGACAGGGGTTGGACTCTATTCTTCTCTGGAGTTGCCCAAGGTGTGAGGCGCCGGGCCGGTGTGGGGATACTCACGAGCCCCCGGCTGGGCGCTACTACGTTAGAGTTTACCCCGGTGGACGAGAGGGTCGCCTCCCTACGCCTCCGGGTTGTGGGGGGGAAGACTCTGACTGTTGTCTGTGCGTACGCACCAAACAGCAGTTCGGAGTATTCGGCCTTCTTGGAGACCCTGAACGGAGTCCTGCATGGGGCTCCGGTAGGGGACTCCATAGTTCTGCTGGGAGACTTTAACGCGCACGTGGGCAATGATGGAGACACTTGGAGAGGCGTGATTGGGAGGAACGGCCTCCCCGATCTGAACCCGAGTGGTCGTTTGTTGTTAGACTTCTGTGCTGGTCATGGTTTGTCTATAACGAACACCATGTTCGAACAATAAGGATGCTCATAAGTGTACATGGTACCAGAGCACCCTAGGCCGAAGGTCGATGATCGATTTCGTGATCGTGTCATCTAATCTGAGGCCGCATGTTTTGGACACTCGGGTGAAGAGAGGGGCGGAGCTGTCAACTGATCACCATCTGGTTGTGAGTTGGGTCAAAGGGTGGGGGAAGACTCTGGACAGACCTGGTAAGCCCAAACGGGTAGTGCGGGTGAACTGGGAACGTCTGGCGGAGGCCCCTGTTCAAGAGATCTTTAATTCGCACCTCCGGCAGAGCTTTTCTAGCATCCCTGTGGAGGTTGGGGGCATTGAACCCGAGTGGTCGATGTTCAAAACTTCCATTGCTGAAGCTGCGGCAGGCAGCTGTGGTCTCAAGGTCTTAGGTGCCTCAAGGGGCGGTAACCCTCGAACGCCGTGGTGGACCTCGGTGGTCAGGGAAGCCGTCCGACTGAGGAAGGAGTGCTTCCGGGATATGCTATCTCGGGGGACTCCTGAGGCAGTTGCAAGGTACCGACAGGCCCGAAGGGCTGCAGCCTCTGCCGTGTCAGAGGCAAAGCAGTGGGTGTGGGAGAAGTTTGGAGAAACCATGGAGAAGGACTTTCGGTCGGCACCAAGGTGTTTCTGGAAGACCGTCCGGCACCTCAGGAGGGGGAAGCGGGGAACCATCCAAGCTGTGTACAGTCAGGATGGGACGCTGTTGACCTCAACTGAGGAGGTAGTCGGTCGGTGGAAGGAGCACTTTGAGGAACTCCTGAATCCGACTAACACGCCCTCTATGTTGGAGGCAGAGCTGGAAGCTGATGGGGGATCATCGTCAATTTCCCTGGTGGAAGTCACTGAGGTAGTCAAACAACTCCACAGTGGCAAAGCCCCGGGGTTGATGAGATCCGTCCAGAAATGCTGAAAGCAATGGGTGTGGAGGGGCTGTCTTGGATGACACGCCTCTTCAACATTGCGTGGAAGTCGGGTACAGTGCCGAAGGAGTGGCAGACCGGGGTGGTGGTTCCTATTTTCAAAAAGGGGGACCAGAGAGTGTGTGCCAACTACCGGGGTATCACACTTCTCAGCCTCCCCGGAAAAGTCTACTCCAAGGTGCTGGAAAGGAGGGTTCGGCCGATAGTCGAACCTCAGATTGAAGAGGAACAATGCGGATTCCGTCCTGGCCGTGGAACAACGGATCAGCTCTTCACTCTCGCAAGGATCCTAGAGGGAGCTTGGGAGTTTGCTCATCCAGTCTACATGTGTTTTGTAGATCTGGAGAAGGCTTATGACCGGGTTCCCCGGGAGATACTGTGGGGGGTGCTGCGGGAGTATGGGGTGAGGGGGTCCCTTCTCAGGGCCATCCAATCTCTGTACACTCAAAGCAGGAGCTGTGTCCGGGTTCTCGGTAGTAAGTCGGACCCGTTTCCGGTGGGGGTTGGCCTCCGCCAGGGCTGCGCTTTATCACCAATCCTGTTTGTAATATTCATGGACAGGATATCAAGGCGTAGTCGTGGTGGGGAGGGGTTGCAGTTTGGTGGGCTGAGGATCTCATCTCTGCTGTTTGCGGATGATGTGGTTCTGATGGCATCATCGGCCTGTGACCTTCAGCTCTCATTGGATCGGTTCGCAGCCGAGTGTGAAGCGGTTGGGATGAGGATCAGCACCTCTAAATCTGAGGCCATGGTGCTCAGCAGGAAACCGATGGTTTGTCTACTACAGGTAGGGAATGAGTCCTTACCCCAAGTGAAGGAGTTCAAGTACCTCGGGGTCTTGTTTGCGAGTGAGGGAACAATGGAGCGTGAGATTGGCCGGAGAATCGGAGCAGCAGGGGCGGTTTTGCACTCGCTTTACCGCACTGTTGTGACGAAAAGAGAGCTGAGTCGTAAGGCAAAGCTTTCGATCTACCGGTCGATCTTTGTTCCTACCCTCACCTATGGTCATGAAGGCTGGGTAATGACCGAAAGAACGAGATCGCGGGTACAAGCGGCCGAAATGGGCTTTCTCAGGAGGGTGGCTGGCGTCTCCCTTAGAGATAGGGTGAGAAGCTCAGTCATTCGTGAGGAACTCGGGGCAGAGCCGCTACTCCTTTGCGTTGAAAGGAGCCAGTTGAGGTGGTTCGGGCATCTGGTAAGGATGCCCCCAGGGCGCCTCCCTAGGGAGGTGTTCCAGGAGCGTCCAGCTGGAAGGAGGCCTCGGGGAAGACCCAGGACTAGGTGGAGAGATTATATCTCCACGCTGGCCTGGGAACGCCTCGGGATCCCCCAGTCAGAGCTGGTTGATGTGGCCCGGGAAAGAGAAGTTTGGGGTTCCCTGCTCAAGCTGCTGCCCCCGCGACCCGATTTCGGATAAGCGGTTGAAGATGTATGTATGTATATGTATAAACCGCACTGGACTATAAGCCGCAGGTGTTATACTGTTTAATTACCATATGTAAGAATTTGTGGCTCAGGTGGTTAAGCGGGTTGGCCAATGATCCAAGGGTTGGCGGTTCGATCCCCGCTCTGCCACCAGTGTCATGGTTGTTGTGTCCTTGGGCAAGACACTTCACCCACCTTGCCTCGTGTGAATGTGTATGACTGCTGTATGTTTGAGGTGGTGGTCGGAGGGGCCGTAGGCGCTGAATGGCAGCCACGCTTCCGTCAGTCTGCCCCAGGGCAGCTGTGGCTACTATGGTAGTTTACCACCACCAGTATGACTGTGTGTGAATGAATGGAACCTGGAACCCTGTAAAGCGTCTTTGAGTGCCTTGAAAAGCGCTATATAAATCCAATCCATCATTGATATTAAGGATTTATTCCCACAAGTTTAAAACACATTTTCCTCACTGAAAGTAATTAAATAGACAGCCACAATTTAATCCGATCGAGTAGGTCTGCGTTGGGGAGAAAAAAGAGAAAAAAAGCATGGGCTGTAGTTGTAACAAAAAAATAGCCTAAGTCACCATTTAAAATAAGAAGGGCAGCAAATAATATTAAATGATTGTCCTACAATTTAAATACATATAAATAACTCACCAAAGCAGATAGTTGTATATCCAACCGCGTAATGCTCACTCCGTGTCCGTGAATAATTACCGCGACTAATTCCTCATTAACGGAACGTTACACCGGTCGGTTTTTGAATCTTATCCCCATATTCCCTATTGAAGGCTTCTTAACTGTTGTTGGCTCGGAGCGAATGTGCCTGAAGTAAGCCTTGCTTCTTCTTTACTTTTCTTTCCAAGCGGAGAGCACCTTGCATGTTCACCTGGAGTCTAGGCTACTCATTACTAACTGAGAGTAACAGGTGGCATCTCCCCTTTTTATAAACGTAATTTTATCATCTGCTTTGAAATAATTGAACAGTTATATTCCTGACAATGTTCTGGAGAAAGGAGAGACCGTGTTCAGCTCCGCGGTGCTGTGGCACGGAGGTGGCAGTTATTTGCAGTTGCTTTTTGACACAACGCTCAGTTTATTGCACTTGCATCAAAATATTTAATTTTGTTAAACTTTATTTTATCCGTTTTGTGCCGTTTTGTACACGTAAATAACATTTTAAAATAGGGGCGGCCCGCCAGCCTAAAGGCTACAGACACTAAAAAAAACAAAAAAACGATTTTCCTCATCCACCAATCGAGTTCATTTGAAATGACGAGTACTCGAGTACTCGATTACTAACGCCCATCCCTAGTAGCTACAGAACATATACTGTGCTGTGTAATAACAGGGTCGAAAAATTGGGAAAAAGTCGCGGCTTATAGTCCGAAAAGTACGGTACTTCACCTTTAATATTTCGATGCAAATACTATGTACAACTTGTTTGGCATCCTGAGTTCTGCTTACCAACTTTTGAAACACTCTTGAAAACAAATTCTATTACACAGTTCAACTAAAGAACATGGAGGAAAATCGCATAATGCATATTCATATACATTTTGAAAATATTTTTTGTGGCCTCCGTCAGTCTTGGTGAATATTTGTGATCACTATACATCTCATGGGTCTAGCATACATTGAGGGAAAATTAATTTGTGTTTTTGGTGTCTGACGGTGTTGACACAATAAGGAATGGCAAGGTAAAAGGCCCATTTTGATAAAAAGGATAAAGCTAGGAGGTTGTATCAAAGCATAGCTCAGTAGCTTAGTATATGTTGGATACATACATGTAATTCAAATTTGCCTAAACAAAGGGTTTGTATTTTTTCAACATTGCACCCTGTTTTGTCCCACTTTTCAAGAATCACTGATCTATATCCAGGGAGGGGACGAGAGAGGTGGGAGGATCAAGCCCTTGTTTTTCCCCTGTTGCCATAGTGAATCATGTTATAAGTTGACTGACCCAACCCTGATCAACTGTTCTGAAACCATAAACACATAGCCCATCTCAGAGTTGGTCAACTTAGAGTGGAGGGAGATCCTCTCCATTTTAACAACATAAACCTGGAGCTGCATCTTGGTGGGGTGTTTCAGTTATATCTACCTTTTAGTCTTGAAGTCGAGTGAGTCTGTGGAGCCTCTAATGGACTGGCTCTCTTCCGTCTGCTCTGAGCTCAGCAGAGGTCTGCAGTGGTCCTCCATCATACCTTGGACTTTCAGCTAAAGCCTCTGAACGTTCATCACCTGACAGAGGAAATATGACACCGTCAAAGAATAACCATAAAACTTTATTTCCGTGGTACAATACAGTTTATTGTTATCATGTGTTGTTGACATTACAGCTAACCTTTTTCCTTTTTCTGTATACTAGAGCATGTGCAGTTAAAAACTGCATGACGATTTTTAACCAGAGCCAGCCCTCGCGGAGAGTATGAATTGGCCTTTAAAGCTGCTATGACGCGTGGCAATATACAACCATTTTGAATCAACACTTGAGACAGCACAGAGAAAAGTCTTATAAATAAGGCCCAGGCATGTTTAACCTTCAGTGCATCCTTAAAAAAAAAATCACACTCTGCCTCCTTCGGCGCTTAAGATGTCACTTTGGATTGATATGTAGATAAAAATAACATGAATGTATTTTTCCACCAATTTTTTTTTATAACTTTCTTTTTCAACTCGAGTCCTCACCATACAAACCATATTCATCTTTATTTTAAGGATTTTAACCCTTTAAATTACAGTTGTTTTAGAAAAAGTCACTTGTTTTTTTTGATGGAAAAACACAAAATATCAATTAAAAGCTAAATAATTAGTCTGAATTGGATTTTTTTGAGGGGGATTATAAGAGTGTGATAGATGTAAAAAATGTGCAATGAAATTGATTTGAATGCATTTTTATATTTTTTTATATCTAAGATTTAAAAAAAGACTCACACTCAGCCTCCTTCGGCGCTTAAGATGTCACTTTGGATTGATATGTAGATAAAAATAACATGAATGTATTTTTCCACCAATTTTTTTTTATAACTTTCTTTTTCAACTCGAGTCCTCACCATACAAACCATATTCATCTTTATTTTAAGGATTTTAACCCTTTAAATTACAGTTGTTTTAGAAAAAGTCACTCGTTTTTTTTTATGGAAAAACACAAAATATCAATTAAAAGCTAAATAATTAGTCTGAATTGGATTTTTTTGAGGGGGTTTAGAAGAGTGTGATAGATGTCAAGAATTAACAATAATATTGAATTGAATGCATTTCTATTCTTTTTGCTATTTAAGATTTAAAATGTGCCCTCCATTAAAGCTATTCTTACCTTTGTAGAGTTTTTACACTTATTTTAAATGACTTTAAAATGGTATAAATAAGGTTTTTACACTCTAAAATGCATGGTAGACCCACCAGGAATAAAAAGAAACAATTATTTCAGTCTCATAATATTAGGTGAAAACTACAACCAATCAAATCGTTCGGGACCGAACGATTTAATTGGCCGACAGACCTGTCTGTTTGCCGTCTGCTTGTGTACCGCGCATTCGTGCACGCGCGTCCTCAACGAAAGGGTTTGTTTTGATTCCACGGCAGACAGTAGCCTAGCGAGTAGCGACCATTGTAGAAAAGGTTACAGTGTTGTTATTTCTTGTTATTTCTTACAGTGTGTTAAGCTGTGTTTTGTTTAGTGTTGGGCCGTGACGTCAGTCGGCCAGAGAGCCAGTTCAGTAAGTTTCCTTTCGCTTCTCCCTCGGTGAGATGTATGTGAGCAAGTTGCCACAGTAAGCCATCATTCGTGTTTATCTGAGTGTAAATGTGAATCACCCGTGTGTGAGTATGTACATGTAGTCCCGATCGCTGTTATAAGTTATAGTTTGTGCATGTTATTAGCGGCTGCGATTCGCGAGTCGCAACAGCTGTTCAAACGTCTCCTCACGAGCGGAGTTTAAGCCTTTGTTCTTTTTCCGCGATCTATATGCGGCTGTGCCTGTGAAAGAAGGAAAATAAAGAGCGGATAAAACCCTACTCCTCCTCTCCTAGTCTCATTATAAGCATAAGTGGTGTTCTGGCCGACATATCTGAAGTGAAACCAGTGATACAAGCAGATCAGCGCGGTACCGGTAGCCTACTACAGCCACCAGTTTCTTCAGCCACAATATAACTCACTTTGTGCACGGAGACAGTATTAAGCAAGTAAGTCTGCTTGTGTAGTGTTACTAGAATTTAATTTGCCTTATAATTGTATAATATTTTAATGCTCAATACATGCTTTCTGCCTGTTGAACTTTGTCCCAGTAAACTTAAAGAACTCCAAAGTGTCTTGCTAAGACAAAAGTTGTTGTTTAGCCTTGAAGAAGGAACTGCCTAATAAGATTTTGGCACATACAGAGGTATGACGCATTCATGTGCACAGTAGTTGAGAAGAAAAGACTCCCTAAATTTCCCATATTCTGTTATCAGACATTGTATGAAGAATAACACCAGCTGAGATGATTTCTGGGAATATCTGCCTAATTAAAAACATTTCTGCTTTCGCCAGCAAAAACAAGGGCTGGACACACAAACTTGGTTTTTGCGCACACACCACCTTCTCTTGCATATAATCCCATGTACACTGTTCATTTCTTTGTATTCAACCATGTACCAAGCCAGATACATTGTTGATTCCCTTGCTGCTGTTTGCAAGTAAATTTCACCTGCTCTGAAGCCTGCCTTGACTCAAATTCTTTTATTACAAACACTTGGTTTTTAATAATTCTAATAACAAATGGTCCTTCGAGCCGGATCCAACATCCTCTTCTCTGGACAAAAAGAGCCTGCACGTGAAGACGGGGGAGTCTGCGACTCTCCACAGAAGACCTCCAGCCCGTTGCTACAGGGAGAGGCCGTCAGCAGACTCTACTTGGACGGAGAGGGGGTGACGGAATCCAGAGCCTGAGCGAGTCGAGGCTTTCTTGAAATCAGGTGAATATTAACAGCTGATTTTGTTTTGTTTTGTTTAGGAATTCCTTTGTTTTATGTATTAGATAGATAAACTAGTTTATCGATGGTGGTGTTCTCCATTTTGGTTTTGTCCATCTCCGGGAGAATTCCTAGTAGTAGTGTTGCCCATCTTGATTATTCAAACACTTGGGGATATACTCCGGCCGGGTTCTGCTCCCGGGGTTTGTCTCTGACTGGTTGGGTCCATCCGTGGGGGACTGCTTTTGGTGTTTGAGAATTTACACTGTCAAAAACAAAAGTCTCACGTACGTAATTAAATGATCATTAGCCTGGGGATATACTCCGGCCGGGTACTGCTCCCGGGAGTTAGTCTATGACAGGTTGTTTATTTGTTTTGTTTTGTTATGTTTGTCAATAGTCTACAACTGCAGAGTAGACTTATGAGTTTTGTTTAGAATACATCACATAGGGTGTTTTAGTTTTAAATTGGTGAATTTTGTTAATCAATTGGAGGGAATAGGGGTGTTCACCCTGTTTAAATTGATTACTGGGTAATTTGATATTAGATTTTAAATTTTAAAAATTAAATTACTTGTAAAATGCCTATCAGAGAAAATGAATGTACTGCAAAGTCTTATCAAGACAAAGGAGAAACAAAATGCTCGTCTCCTAAAGATGACCGGAGTTCTGACTAAATTGCTAAACGCTTTAAAGTTTAGAGCTAAATATCTTGCCAATCCAAGCCCCATAGAGAACCTTAAAGATTAAAGGTGCAGTCAATCATTTGAAGTCCCAGCATAACTTAAAAACAAGCGTCCTTTTGTGTTCTTTTATGAAAATGTTCACTGAAAAGACTTGTTTAATGCTTTTGATTTGAATTACAAGTTAAAGGGGATTTTTATGCTAAAATTTGATCATACTGTGTATTATTGAGTCTATTAATGTATGAAAGAGGTATGCTTTCAAGTAAAATGTCTCTTTCTAGTTGATATAAATTGATTCAAAAACTGGTTAACTGTAAAGACACCTATAATTAACTAAGTTGAGTTAACTTTTGTTATTTGAAGAACAAACTGTAACACCATGCAAAGGGAGAAAAGGAGAGAGCACAAGAAAATGTGTGTGTGTGATTCAGTCCCATGCAGAAAAGGGAGGGCCTGTCTCACTGTCTGTGTGTGCTTGTATGCTACCCAAACACAGACAATGTGTGGAAGAATGAAATCAAACCTATCCTATATGTTGTTATGCTTCATTGTGACATCTAGAGCAAGCAAATTGGATAGGATGATATTTTAGAAGCTGTTTGCCCTGGCAGAAGAATTATGAGCATTTGTTTTGGAAAACATGATACTGCTCTATATTCATTCTACTTTCAGATGCAAGAAGAAGACGAAGCTGACATGCTTCAATAAGGACGAATTGGACACTGAGGAACAATCTGAATCGGTTATGGTAATATCCTACATAACCATTCCCCCAGTGACTGTGATATGAAGGACACTTTGCGTCGAGATGCAAAAAAGGGACTTGTTGACCATCAAGGAGATCTGAGTTCCTGTTCCCTGCCACCGCAAAGACTGTCCTCTCTGAAACTGTACATAGACGAAGTGCACCAGTACACACACTTGCAATTTCACAACTGTGATGTTGATGTACTTGATATATTCTGCTTAAATGAAATTTATTTACTCATATGCTTTACCTTTTTGCTTAGAAGTGTATGCATAGATGTTGCATTAAATATTATAAAAAGGGTGGAATGTTACTAGAATTTAATTTGCCTTATAATTGTATAATATTTTAATGCTCAATACATGCTTTCTGCCTGTTGAACTTTGTCCCAGTAAACTTAAAGAACTCCAAAGTGTCTTGCTAAGACAAAAGTTGTTGTTTAGCCTTGAAGAAGGAACTGCCTAATAAGATTTTGGCACATACAGAGGTATGACGCATTCATGTGCACAGTAGTTGAGAAGAAAAGACTCCCTAAATTTCCCATATTCTGTTATCAGACATTGTATGAAGAATAACACCAGCTGAGATGATTTCTGGGAATATCTGCCTAATTAAAAACATTTCTGCTTTCGCCAGCAAAAACAAGGGCTGGACACACAAACTTGGTTTTTGCGCACACACCACCTTCTCTTGCATATAATCCCATGTACACTGTTCATTTCTTTGTATTCAACCATGTACCAAGCCAGATACATTGTTGATTCCCTTGCTGCTGTTTGCAAGTAAATTTCACCTGCTCTGAAGCCTGCCTTGACTCAAATTCTTTTATTACAAACACTTGGTTTTTAATAATTCTAATAACAGTAGCCTAAATTAAGTTTCTTCAAAAACAAAACAAAAAAAACGGGGATAGGAATGAGGGGGTGGGGCTGCATTGGAGAAAGGCGGGATATTATGATTGTGCTGAAATGCTCAAACTCACATCCATCCGAACTGCTTTAAGGGCCATTGTACGGCACACAGAATTCTATTAAAACCACACTTTTTGACCCTGCTGCCAAAAGATGAGAGAAACTGATTTTTTTATTATTCTTTTGGTTCCTTGTACTAATGTCTTGACATTTTCCATTTTTTGTGTTTTTTACTAGTTGTTGCTAATTTCACACATATGCCAGTGTTTCAACTACAGGCTAAAATGTAAATTTGCACTCCCTTGCTACTTAGGCCACTGCAGGCTACATGAATAAAATATTTGAGATAACATGCCCTGTCTGGGTTCTTCATAATAGCATAGAGTAGTGTATATGTGTATTTCAACAAATATGTATTTGTGAATATGTGTGCCTGTGTGTGTATCAAATAACAGATAGTGAAATTCACATAGAAATACAGCTCAATGTAAATCCATGAAAACAGCATGTTTCGATCCCATGGTTAATTGAGGATAAGTTTGTGAATATGGTAATATTACACATTCATCCTGCTCTTATAACTTGAAATTTTATATTTTTATGATTTTTTCAGATGTTTTATGAATTAAGTCCTGCCTATAGCCTTTACAACTGATAACAATACAAAATGAATCACAGTTCCCTCGTTTCCACTAGGGGTATCTTTGCTCTTCAGGCCTATAAGGATGAAATTCACGCATCAGCTGTAAAATAGTAAAAATGTAAAATTTCAAGGTATAAGAACAGGATGAATGTCTAATATTACCAAATTCATGTATTTAACCTCAATTGACCATGGGATCAACACATGCAGTTTTTATGGATTTACACTGAACTGTTTTTCTCTATGTGAATTTGAGTGTCCGTGTTTGGATACACACACAGACACGCACACACACTTATTTGTCGAAAAACACATCTATACTATACTATGCCATCACTAAGAATACAGAGAGAGCATTTTAGCTGAAACAATTTATTCATGTGGCCTGCAGTGGCTAGTAGCAGAGGAGAGCAATATTAAATCTCAGCCTGTAATTAAAACCAATGGTATATGAGAGAAAACCGATGCAATTTAAAAAAAAAACACAAAAAATTTAAATTTTCAAGACATTAGTGCAAGGAAATAAAACAAAACAAAAAAAATCTGGTTTCTATCAGCTATTGGCAGAAGGGTCAAAAAATGTAGTTTGAATGGGAGTCAATGAGGTGCCGTTTTGGCCAAGGAGGCTGAGTGTGAGGAAAATTAATATACAGTGCATTATAGTGTAAATTAATGAATTGAGGATAAAATTCATAAATTGGTCAGAAAACATTAGCCTTGACCAAATATGAAGCCATTTGCATGAACACAGCCTCAGCAGTTGTGAAATGAAAAACCAAAATGTACCAAAAAGGGCCTAAGATGCACTGAAGGTTAAGTACGTTTACAGAATTACGACACTGCTACTGTCTTTGAGCTTTGGAGGAATGCATTCATGTTCAAGAGGAAAAAACAGAAGACTAGTAGGCTTTATTTTTTTATATCTTCAACAATTCTTAATATTTTTTGTTTTAAAAAGAAAAATATATATTTCAAAGCTATCAGGAATATTTTCTTTAAAAACCAAGCAAGTACACTCATAATTCCATTTCTTTATTATATCGCAAATTGCAATATTGTCGACTATAATCACACAATTACACCAAATTGTGCTGCACTATGTACAGCTGCAGAAAAGATTAAGAAGAGACCAGTCTGGATTTTTCTTAAATCTTTATCTCTACATAATTCATTTAAAAATGTTCTAAATTACATTATTTGTATTGTGAATTTGGTAGAAATGTTGTCAGTAGTGTATATAATAAAATCAAAATGTTCATTCTACTCAAACATATGCCTCTAAAGAGTAAAACAAGAGACACTGAACATTTGGAGTGGTCTCTTAATTTTTTCCGGAGCTGTATATACCCTACCTAAAAGATTTTCTGGGGGAACCGCTGAAGAGAAAAAATAGATCAGAACATCTTAAAACACTACGCTAGTTTTTGAGTAGTAATTTATACATAACTGTCTAGTGTGATATTAAATGTAAATAAATAAAAACCAATACAATATCAATGACCTTTTCCTTTAGCATTGAAATTGGCATTGAAGTTAACACTTCACTACAGTAAATGCAACACATGCTAAATGCAATATGTAGGAGAAAAGTTTCCACGCCTTAACATCCATCTTTCATCCATCATGGTAAAAAAATAACTTTTGGCATTTCTGAAGATGAGCCTATTATCCCTCTCAGTGCAGTGTCGGTTTCAGTAGCAGACTAAATCTTTCAGTGGCAATTAATATACAGTCCCCTCCAAAAGTATTGGAACAGTGAGGCCAATTCCTTTATTTTTGCTGTAGACTGGAAACATTTGGGTTTGACACCAAAAGATGAATATGAGACAATAGATCAACATTTCAGCTTCCATTTCCAGGTATTTAATCTGGATCTGATACACAACTGAGAAGAAAGCAGTATTTACTGTTATCCCAGGCTCTGGAACAGCCTCCCCCAACATATCCGTGACTCTGAGTCCCTCACCATCTTCCAATCCCTCCTCAAGACCCATCTCTTCTCCTCTACCTACCCCTAGATCACCCACCAACCCAAGCCCCATCAACTTTACATTTTCCTTTTGTTTGTTTACTGTTGTGCTCCTATGTAAAGCGCTTTGAGTGCGAGAAAAGCGCTATATAAATACAAAATATCATTATTATTATTTGTAAAGGAACACCACATTTTTAGGTGAGCAGATGAACAGATGGACTTAAAATAAATGGAAGTGAATAAGACTTAATATTTTGTTACAAATCCTTCGCTTGCAATAACTGCATCAAGCCTGTGACCCGTTGACATCACCAGACTTTTGCCCCAAAAAACAAATGTTTCCAGTATACAGCAAAAATAGAAGGAATTGGCCTCACTGTTCCAATACTTTTGGAGGGGACTGTACTGTATATCAAGTTATATGTTTGTTTCGTGTAACAGTCAGTTTTAATATTGCCATGAGGGAAATAAAAAAACCCTGCTTGCAGACATAATTCTGGAAACATATCTAATTCAACATAGATTCTTGCGATATTTACAAAATATCAATGTAAAAATATCAGTATAATAATCTCAAACCCACACTGTGAGTCTTAAAGGCCTATCTTCCAGGGATAGTAAAAGCTCAAGCAGAGACACAGAATCTAATACGAGCTTCTCCTGGCTGCTTAGTTCCTCCTGCAGACGTTCCTCTCTCACTCCTCTGTTGCATTTATCAAATATGCTTGGAGGGAGGGGCCTAGCATCATTTGAGCTTGTAGTATTTACCTTTCAAGTTGCATTTAATTTAATTTAATTTTGCATGGTTTGGTTATGAATACCCCCAGTTAGTCATTCAATACTGGTAAAAGTTCCAGGTTGAGTCATTTTATAATTTAGGCTTAAACGTAGCCATATCCCCAAAAGTAAACTTAAGCATGGAGAAATAAATAATGCATTCAAAAACAAAACCTGAACTGAAAATCAAAACATTGTCATTGATATAATTGTATCGAAAAACATTGTTTCGGCACTGAAAAATAAAACAGTTATTTAAACGATTTGCCTTCTGATGTGTTTACTATGACAATCCTCTGCTTTTTTCATTCTTCACTCAGGCCATGTTTACACGGTAAGTCTCACTGAAAACAGAAAGGTTTTCCCTTTACGTTTAAAAAAAAAAAAAAAAAAAAAACTTTCTTCATGCACATGGTTTCGGAAAACGGGACGAAAACTACACATGCCAATAGATGGCAGTGACACTTGTAGCCTATAGATAGCTCTTCCGGTGCAATTATGTGCATGTAAAGATTAAACAATCCATTTACTGTAACCGAAAATGAATGCCACTAATGTTCAGTATTGCAAATGACAAGCTTTCTGTCCTCTTATTCCACTGTGTAGACATGCTGCTAGTGACTGGAGCACTTCTGGGCTGTGTCAGCTGTTATGTTCCTGTTACTTCAAAATAAAAGCCAACTCACATTTGTCCAGTGAAATGCTAATAATGTGAAGCCAGTGAAATGCTTTTAATGTGAGGCCGCAGCCTTAAAGCTCTGTTTGTTAGTAACTTAACTGCTGAGCGCTGATCTATAGACAGTCTGTTTTAATGTAGAAAGCTGTGTCCCTGGCATTACCTGTCCGGTGGTGAAGCAAATGTATTAAGTCTCTGGAAAAGCCGGCAGAGCACACATCTTTCACCAGTCAAAGTGGCGGGTGGTCTCAATAACTAACTACTCACTTAGATTAAATGTACCCGCATTTGGCGAGTGTTATATTCAAGCCCTGCCCAAGAATCTCTGTTGATCACAGTGATGGTGCCGCGGAGGCACTGTGCATGTTGTCTTCTAACTCACGTATGACTATTTTGAGAGAAAATGTAACAGACCTACGCATGTGCAGAGTGGAGCTGTGACGTCATCGTTATCACAGGGAACAGTATTGATATTCACATGGTGACGCTGGATTTGTGTTTTCAAAAGATTCCACTCTGGAACCTGGTTTCAAAGGTTTACGTTTTCAAGACTGCATTTGTTATCATGTAAATGATAGGCCTCAATCCTAAAATTTTCATTGCATTTGTGCCATTACCGTTTCCAATGTAAACAGGACCTAAGTCACTCTTTTACCTGCAACAGTTTGTTAACGCTAAAGATTTTTC
Source organism: Ammodytes dubius (assembly GCA_026122265.1). NCBI lineage: Eukaryota > Metazoa > Chordata > Actinopteri > Uranoscopiformes > Ammodytidae > Ammodytes > Ammodytes dubius. The sequence continues at coordinate 3,864,566 of CM047524.1, forward strand.
CAGTGGTTTTTAGTTTTAACTTTCTGAAACTGTGGCTGGACGCTGCTGTTTTGAAGGGAATAAATAAACTCAAGGGAGTTCACCTCTCCGTCTCTTGTCCTGCACATCCACAATATTGCATTTTATGGAAAGCCTTGCATATAGCTAGCCTGGCTCCACCCGCCTACCTACTTCCGCTAAAATTTAATTTTCCCTTCAGTAGTCAGTCTGGGAGTGTGGTGAATTTCTCAGTTTTCTCAGGAAAATCTACAGACGTCCAATCAGCGAACAGAGCGAGTGGCTGAGAACGATGACGTCGAAGTGGCGCTCCAGTTTCAGTTGAATGCTGCGTTCCTTCATACTCGGAACTTGGAGATTTCCGACTTGGTAGTTCCGAGTTCGACCTGTCTGTGTTCCAGTGCATCTGCTCGCAAAAGTATGGACGCCGACCACCTTTCTCGTCCAAATAACTAAACGTTAGGCTCTAGCAAGTTACCGTTGCCAGGTACCGGTAGATCCATAGACCACAATATGTAGTGAAGTCGGAAATTTCCGAGTTTCCCTGTACAACTGGAATGCACCGTCAGAAGCCGGCTCATGACACACGTGACGACCAAACGTTATGCGATTGGTTGGCTAATCCAGAGTGGCACTGGGCAGATCCAATAGTTTTAAACTTCAACAGACACCCGCCTCCAAGTGAGTGAACGTTTGCCAATTACAGCACTTCCAGACCTTCTGTACAAATTAAATGAAGGACGATGGTCTGGTTGGACCAGGCTAGCATATAGCTCCCTCACCTACAATGAGCAGCACACATTGAGGACTTCTAAACATTTTAGATGCATCTTCTCATATGATAAACACTGTTGCTGCTACTGTAAAACCATATTCTGACATAACTCATAGTGATTCAGACTTTTCTACAAATCATGACTTTTTTTAGGTTTACAATAAAAGCCAGATTCAATGACATCTAGTGGCGCATTGATGTCTACAGGGCAGAATACTATTTAAACCAAGGAGGAAGTTTAGACCTCAGCTTCTGATGACAAAGCAATAGGGATTATTAAACAAGAAGTTGTGGTTGGAGTTTGCAGAGTAGGCTACCTCTGCAGTGACTCTTAGGAAAAGCAGTATAGTGACAGACCCAGAAACTAAGTAAAGGTTAGAATAAGAATTCTCAATATTTCCTACAGTTCTATTTCTATAATACACCTGCTCACTTCACAATGCGTCAATCAACACCATTTGGTAAGTGTAATGAGTGAGAGAAGAACAAGTAGAGATATTGTTGCATTTAGCTTTTGATTAACGTTTGTCATCTTCCATCACATCAAGCAGACAGTAGCCTACAGAGCTGAAGCTCTAGTGACGTTAGATAACCTCGTTCACACAGACGTCTACCGGTGTCACGTGACAACATAATTAAATAGCCTACTCATAGAATGTAGTAAACCCTGGAAGAAATACCACATTAAGCATGTTAAGACAGTTTTGACGTAGGCCTAATGACTTCAATCTTATTATCATTTATGAAAACACATTTATGGATGCGTCCTACCGTTGTGATAACATAGGCTACCCAACATTTTAAAGACATAACAGCTTTAAAGTCAAGCGGAATTTATGTGGAATAATGTGTTGTGTCTGCACTCTATGTAGTAGGCTATGCTTAAGCAATTGTATTCTTACAGAGTAAAGAATTTCTGTTTCCTTTCTTTAACAGTCTTACCTGAACTAGGTTTCCGAACGATTTAACGTCCAGTCACAAACCCACACACAGACTATGGCGTTAAATGGCATGCCTTGGCATTAAATAATGCGGCCCCTGCAGTTATTTTAGCAAAGCTAAGGATATCACATTAAATAGCACAAGTTGAAATCCGTACCTCAGTCTGCAGTGAAGGGCTGCTTCCTGCTTCGGCTCATCTCAGGATTGCTGTGTCAGCGTATGTTACAACCAACAAGCCGGGTAACGTGACAAAATGACGTCAACACAGCGAGAGATAGTAAAACAATTTTTCAAAATTTATAATAGCCTAGAGAAGACGCAATCTATGCAACTGTTGCTGACAGCAGAACGAATGTTGAGCAAGAAATGTTAGAAAATGAGAATTTCCCCCCTGATTAGACCCACAAGCTGTGCTGGTTTTGTTGTTATTGGCAATGGTCTTCTTCATCGTCTCCTTTTTAATGTCGACTTGCATCCAAATGGAGCAGTATCGCCACCTACTGTGAAGACGTCTTTTAGCACCGTCTCTCCAGAGTCATTTTCCAAAATTGTTTTAATGTCCATGTGTTAATTACTTAACGTTTCAGCCCATTCCTTAGTAACAGCCTTTAAATCGCACATTTAGGGTTGAAAAGATTAGGCTACATGATCCACTGTCTCCATTTGATTGCTGGCCTCACATGTTCCAGTTAGGCCTAGATGTTTTGCGATTAGGTCTGGGAGGCTAAAGGTAGAGGTGAGTTTAACTTATGATGTCCCAGCCTTCTTCTACTAAGTAGGCCCTGTTATCTCCTCTTGTGCCACGCTAAACTTTCCTCTCCAACTTCCTCATGGATTTGATGTAGGCTAAATGACTTCCTTCAGTGTCTGCTCTGAGTACATTGTTTCCTATAAGACACAAATCCTTCAAATCACTGCACAAAAATGTATAGTTTTATTTTGTCATTTGTATAGAACAATTTTTCACAGGCGACTGATGGCAGTACAGCGCTTCAATGAGTATTTGGGAATGCAGGAGACAGGGATTTAATCAAATGAAACTACAATGTGGGTTGATGGTGTTGAAGCAACATGTTATGAAGCTCTATGGCTCAGAGGAAGAAGATCTAGTGATACACACACGATAATTTTTAGTAGAATACTGTACATTAGGTATTGAACCGCAAATGGGATTTGTTGACAAGAAGACGGACATGAATAAAATAGCACCAGACCAGATATATCCTTAAAGGTCCCAGAAGATGTTTCCTATCAGGGAGATTATCTTCAATGTCTAAGGTTGCTAAGGTCAACCATATTAAGTGACTCAACATTACACTCATCACATACATATTTTCTCAGTTATTTTCTTTGTGCCCTTTATTCCTAGCCTAGCAACGCCCGCCTTCCTTCTTCCGCTCAATTTTCATTTCCCTTCAGCAGTCAGTCTGGGTCCGCGGTATATTCGCAGCTTTTTCTCAGACAGATTTTTGGCTGTCCAATCAGCGAACTGAGGGAGCAGCTCAGAAGCCTGCACATGACATACGTCACAACCAAAACGTTATGTGATTGGTTGGCAGATCCAGAGTGGCACTGGGCAGATCCAATAGTTTTAAACTTCAACAGACACCTGTCTTCAAGTGAGTTAATAGCCTCATTTGAGTAGGAGCCGTCTGGCTCAGACGCGCGTCATAATTGCGCAGGTCTGAGCCAGACGGCTCCTACTCAAACGAGGCTAATGTTTGTCAATTGAGCGATTCCAGACCTTCTAATGAAATGAAGTAAGATGGTCTGGTAGGACCAGACTACCTTATTCCTTCCATCCAAAGTCCATTGGACTTTCCATCCATTTTTACAACTACTGCACACTGCACACCTCAGCAAACATCTCACTGATGCAAGTTTAGTCACTGTCTAGAATATTTTTGTATTAGTTAAAATTGTCTGTTTAGCTTGTGGAATTTGCACTTATTTATGGTGAAGAATTAGCCTGGCACCGCCCGCCTACTACTTCCGCTCAATTTTCATTTCCCTTCAGTAGTCAGTCTGGGTGTGCGGCATATTCTTAGGTTTTCTCCGCACAGATTTCTGCCGGTCCAATCAGCGAACAGAAGGAGTGGCTCAGAAGCTGGCGCATGACATGGTTGGTTGGCAGATCCAGAGTGGCAATGGGCAGATCCAATAGTTTAAAACTTCAACAGACACCCGCCTTCAAGTGAGTTAACGTTTGTCAATTGAGCGATTCCAGACCTTCTGTACAAATGAAATGAAGTACGATGGTCTGGTAGAACCAGGCTAGTGAAGAATGGGGGTAGGACTTGAAAAGCCCAGGCTTCTACATATCCATTTTCTATGTTGAAAATAGCTTTGATTTAGATTTTTATGCTTTTTATTTTATTTCAATCGTTTTTTTTTCATCGTTCAAAATAAAGATTTCATTAATTAATTCCTTCAAATGGAAAACAAATGAAAGCACTGATCAATCTGTAAACCATTTAATGAACAACATAAAAAGAAGGCAATCAACACAACCAATAACATGTACAATTATTTTCCACCAACAATCAGCAAAACATATCCAAACTCAAAAATCTTTGACCTTTCAAGGCTATATTTATGTTTTCTGTCCTATAACTCTGCTACATGAAACATGATTTTAACCGTAAACACCTGAAGAATTAAGATAACACAATGATTTCATTAGATTGTCTATAGATCGTTAAGACCTTTATCACAAAGGCAGTGTAACTGTAGATAGACAATGATAACTTTATTTCCTCTAAAGTAGAAACCACCTCACAGCTGACTGCTCTCAAAGTGCAGAATACTCTCAGTTAATGTTATCTTCATTATAATGCCAATGTTCATACTTAATTATTCAGGGCCTCAGCCAGGTCCTGCTTCTAGTGTGTCTGACAGCTGTGGAGGCTGCTAATGATGATAGTCACAGTTGGACACTGTGTGTGTTTAGGTATACATGACACCTTCTATTCATCATATTACTAGTCTTCAATTGGAAATTCACATCATAATAACAATCTCAATGTGTTCCAGTAGTGTAGCTCAGAAAAGCAGGGAAGAAGATGGACCATGCTTAAGCTTTCATTGTCCAGCGTCTCCTCCCTCACAAACTGTACACTAAATATAAATCAACAGGGTGACAGTAACAATGTGTGCAGAATTTTGCAGAGATTGAGAGCATTTGGTCAGATCTCCATATTGTGCAGCGCATTTGGAATACTAACTTGATGGACTGTTGCATTTCAACAAAAGAGAGTTGGCATTTCTAAATGTCTGACATCTTTGGGATGCAGAACTATTGAGAACAGCTGTAGGAAATCAATTTTCCCTTGTTTTTTCTTTTGATCATTTCTCTTTGCATGCATTCAGCTGGGGTCCATAGAAGCACCTTTAGATAATGTTACATAGCACCATTTTTTCATATATTCTTATTATACTGGGACCCAACCATTGGCATGCATACACTCACTTTATTTTCTTTGTTACCACTTTTAAACGTAGTGTTGAAGGCAAGTATTGAGTATTCATACAGTACTTTACATGTAAAAGATGAACTTATACAGTACACATAGGGAAAGTGCTACAAAACATCCTTTGTTTTTTAGGTCTTACGTGACAAGACTATCGGACACATCAAGGTCATACATTACATTTATCTAAATAAACACCTTTTCACATTTTCATAATTCACTTCAGTTCATTTTTAAATGGTAGCTAAATATCCACATCACTACATTTCCCACTCCAAAACATTGATGGTGAACAGAAGGTTACAAAAACCAGAAAGCAAAGCAGAACGTCTTCATCAGTAGGAATACATTCAAATGCCTCTGCACAACCACAGATGTACACATACAATGTGTCAAGGTCTGTCCCTTCTCTTAACTTTGAATCCCAGTCATGGCAACAATCCTATGAGAAATGTTGTCATCATTTCTGTTTGCTGAAACAAAGCACATGAATAATTTTTTTTTTTTTAAAGCAAAGATATAGTGATACAAGTTGCTTTAAGGCGTCAGGGTTGGAAACATAGGATCTTTGTTAACAGTCCAGATGTCCTTTCATCAGGTTATTCATTAATGTCCAACATCCTGGAGCGCTCAGCTGACTTTGGAGGAACATAAGCTTTTTAATGCAAGTCAAACTCATAACTCAAAAAGGTTCATTTAGTCTAACTTGATAAATGAACTTGTATGTTCATTTAAACTGACTAGTATTCATTTGTTTGTACCTTGACATGTTTGGACTACTTCCTGCGGTCTTCTTCAGAAGCGTCAGCTGTTGCTGTGACATGTGTTGTGTCAGCTGATGTTACTCATTTGATCCTTTGCCATTAAAGCCTTTCAGCTTACTGTTCATGATTCTGATTTAGGGTTAAATATATAGCTCTATGTACGCTGTCTTAACAGCAGACTTGGAAATCAATCTGCAATGGGTTGGAATGCTTTAGAAACAGGCCAGCAATACAATGAAGGTGATTGTTGGAAATTAGCACCGTTGTACCTCTTTACGGGGAACAAAAAGCATAAGAAATAGAAATACATTAAACATCCACTTTTTATTATGCAAATAAGAGACTAACATTGTTATAAATACAAAGCTTTTGTACAATAATTTCTTTCTTAATTTGTTTATATTTGAAGATTTGAGATTTTTGATTTGTTTTGTTTTTTAAATCACAGTAACTAATATTAAATGATCTTTCTTTAGAATCTTTGAGCACTGCATTATAACGTTATTTTCCAACTATAACAAGACTTCTAATGACGGTTACACCATTTACATTCACTCCAGCAACCAAATCAGGAAAAGTGAGAGAAGAGCTGTAGAGCGAAAATGTTATTCTCATGAAATGCTGTGAAACTAGCAAAAAACAATGACATGAAAGCCTATGCTTCAGCAACACAAAGTAGTTCCAAAGGGGAAACCAAATGTTTGACAGAAGAGCATAGCATTCAGCCAGATTAAGATACTTAGATAGTGTATCATGCAAAATGTTGGGATGTTCTGATTGTGATCACGTGGTCAATAAAAACTTAAATAAATAAATAAAAGAAACAGTTAAAACTGATCAAAACACAGAGTTCATTCAAATTGATGTGAATAATATTGTCAATTTTTCTAATGTTGGTCTGCTCAGCTACATGGCCATCCATGGTCATTCAAAAAGAGTCCTCACATTATATCACAGAAGGTTTGTTGTCAAAATATGCTTTGACCACAGTTAGCCAAGAGTAATCTTTACATTGTTCATGTTCAAAGATGAAATCTGCATTTCAAATGTTGTGCTCATTAGATACAATTCTCTGAGTGGATCAATCCATCTGACAATGATGATGTAATGTGGTGTAAAACAAGATGTTCTATTTCAGTCATCTCAATGAGAAGTGTCAAAAACAAAGAGAGATCCTGATGGAAACTGCAGCTCACCAGATTGTATGAACAGGGATCCATGATTGTCACTTAATACCAAAGCTATGGATAATATTGCTCCCAAATCATCAACTGATTACAAAGTATCAGAACAAAAGTGCAGCTTTTATTTAAAGTGCTTTTTGGAGTTATATTTGGAATTCTAAAAAGACAGATGACATTGTATCTTTTAAGTAATTTCCATTAAACTTTAAAGAGAATAAATATCAAGTCTCTATCTAAATATCTTGGCCCAAGCAAGATTTAATCATTGAGAAATTTGCCTCTGGAGCAAAATTCCCTGGCCGTCAAGGGTGAGAGAGAGGGTTGAGTCAATGTAAGGAATTGAGCATGTTTTCTAATTTTACATTATTTAAAAAATAAATTGTGCTTTGAATTATACACCCTAAACTGCATGTAGAAACTGTGTGACGTTACAGCTATTTATATGCAAATAAAATAATTGAAATGCATGCCTACACTAGTCAACAAACACAGCAAACCCAACTATCCTATGCTCTTCCTGCACCTGAAAGCATCACAACAATTGGCTACTTTAACACTGATAGCACTTTTTGCTATTTTTCTTCCAACACCAAGACCAGAAAATCATCACATCTCATATTCATTAAATGTAGACTTGACAACAGGCAGTGCCTCTGAGGAGATACATAGAGGCAAAGGGCCAGACTCAGACATTTCAGAGGCTTGTGGGCTGTTTGAAATATGCGCGTTTGTGTTCTTTTTGTTCAGACGGGTTGGTCAATGTGTGGAGTAAAGATTATGATGCTGTGTATTCAGTTTTCAGTTTTTTACACTGCCACTGCAGATCATAGTTGCTATAATGATCTTTTTCATAAATGAACAAGTAAATAAAGTCCCAACTGGAACTTCAGTGCTGCAGCTCAGTATTATGGAACTAGAACATTTCAGATACATGCCTGTGTTGCAGAGCACAGTGACACAGCTGGGCACACTGAGGCAGAGGCTAGCCAGGCACAGGTTTTATATGCCTCTTACAGAGAGTGTTTTGTAGAAGTACTTTATAATTATGCAAAATAAAGTACATTAAGATGAAAAAACAAAAAAACAATAACAATTGTGTTTGTGTTCGTATCTGTGTGTTCAGAATAGAGGGACGTCGCCGGGTAGGTCCTCTGAGGGAAGCCAAAGGACCTATATTTCTTTCTCTCTTTCTTTCTTTTTTAAATAAATTTTTTATATTCCATTTTACAGTTGGTTGTAAGCAATTTATCTATGAATGCAGTTATAGAATAGAAACATTCTATACGTTTAAAAAAGTTTTAAATGTTGCCACTTGTGCTACTGCAGGTAACTTGGATACATGATTCCAACTTAAATGTTCTCTGTTCTTAGGGATGGCTTAGTGTAGTGTTTGTGTGTTTTCAAACATAAGTAGGCTATGCGTGTGAAATCTGTGTGTATATGAAGAGCAAACACACCCCAAGTCGAACGCAGGGACATTAGATGAATTCCATGAAAACAAGCTGGCATTTTAAGTAGCTACGATGAACTTCCAGGTATTGGCCAGGATGAAAATGCTTAAGCAAAATGATTGCCAAACATTTTTTCTCAAGATAAGTACCAAGTTTTGTTGGTCAAAGATTAATAGCAAAAATGAGGAGCCCCACCCTTGAGAAGATGTTTACCTCAATGAAAGGCCGTGTTTCTTGACAGATCTTGCTCAGTTTTTTATAACTGAATGTCAGTCTCTAGGCTATACTAAACGTGGTGATGATATCCATAAATCCATATCTGTCTAAATTTAAGACATAAGGAAAGAGCTCATTTTGATGTCTAATATCAACTATTATCCATGAGTAAAACTATAAGGGGCATGTAGTAAATAACATAACATATCATTCTCAATGTTTCAAGTATCCACAATAGTTTTTAAAGGCATCTCAATAAAATTGGCACTAGGACTGTCTAAACAAGTGGTTCACGAGGGGTGTCAGGGGTTAACAGGCTAAAAAAGCAGAATGAATACCTGTGCAAAACCTCTTCTTGCTTTTTACTGAAGATTTGACGTCTTAATCCCACAAAACAACCAAAAAAGGGAATCAGAGAGAAAACAGTTTACAAGTTGTCACAAGCCACAACATTTGGAAACCACAGATTTCCTTCACAGTTGAGGAATAAAACATGATAAATGTTTAGAAGGTTGCTAAGAATGCTGCACAAAATGGGAAAAAGTGCCATGTTTTCAGTGCAGAGACAGTTTCTGCCCCTAACTAAAAACGTGTCCATGCCGAGTGTGCTCAAGCACCACGTTGATAATGAAATTCATACTGAGAAAAAAAGACACTTTGATTTAACAGTAAAGCTACCTACACTGACATCACTGCAACCAGGAGCGTCTTTTTATGCTTCACTTCAATTTTTTTAATTATTGTGTATAGCACCAATGATGTATGTCATCACCTGTTTGCTCAACAGAACACATACGTAAAATACATGTCCTTCTGTAAATAAAGTGATAAAGTGTGTAAATCTGAGCTGTTAAAGATTGGATTTTCCATGTAGTATCAATACTGAGGCTACAGCAACACACTAAAAAGTATGACATAGGCTTTTTCAGAGAGCAGTCACTGTCGCTTTTCTCTTCTCTGTCTAAACCATTATTTTTTGGGTGGTGAAAGACACAGCTTTCCAAAGATATATTCATATAGTGACCTATTCCAGCAGAAAAAGACACACTTCAAATGTGTTATGCTTCAAAGTATGCCACACATCAAACATACCAAAGTATCTGAATGTGTCTCCGCTAAATGAAACTCAAAGCTAAATATACGTAACAAACACTATCCTGTGTTGGTGGGCTAAGTGCCTATGTTAGATAGAAGGATAAATGAGATGTAAGCACTCTGTAACTCTGTTCTGAAAGGTGCTATACAAATAAAGCTTATTATTATTATTATTATTATTATTATTATTATTATTATTATTATTATTATTATATTATTATGTATTGCACTAGTACAATAATAAATTTTTTTGATTCATGTAGCATATACCTCTTTGCAAACTTTCTAAACTGTGTTTAAGGTTTGGTCATGTAAATTAATGAGAAACCCAAGTGTGTGTGTGTGTGTGTGTGTGTGTGTGCGAGCGCGCGCGGTATTATCAGTAATGTTTATTATGATCCTATTTGCCCCTCACATGGTTACTGCCCTTCTCCTGCCCTCTGTCTGCAGTGTGAGATATTATGTTCCTTTAAAGCTGCAATTTAAATATATATGTTTAGTACAATTTCTAAAATCTTAATTTCCATATTCCACACAGTCTAAGCTATACTCCAAACAAGTTCATTCATATATGTTCAGCCATACAGTGTATTACCTTTAGTGATTCATGTTGGTTGACAGTTGAACATCTTAAAACTGTTAACCAATATGCTCTGGGGAAAAAATATTAAAAACATTCCCTAGCTTTCCACAGGTGCCACCTTTCAAAGTCACTTCATAAAATGATTTCATTGACAGTGCACTCTTAAATATAAGGGGGAGGGTTGGGGGGTTGTGGAATTATGCTCAGGACCCTAATAGTTTTGGGCTGGCCCTAGCCATTACGCAGGGGTTGGAAAATGAATAGCTGACATTGACTGAAACTGGCATCGGGCTCTGAATATATGACTTATTGGCAGGTTCAAATTAGTAGATTAGCAGCCCAGGGCACACGAGCCAAGACGTCGTGGACACATGTGGTTTGGTTGTGTAGGGACACATAGAGAAGGCCTACATTAAGGGGGTATTTAGGGGTGACTGCCACATCGTGAACAGAAGCACTAGAATAGCCTGCATGCAAAAGCACAGACACAGCCTACTACCAAGGTCAGTCCTGCTCCTCACTGTCCTGCCGAGCCTCTATCCTCTTCTCTTTGTGGCACGATGAAATCCGTCGCATCTCCTCTTCGTACCTGATGAAATTTTCTCCAAATCTCGCCCAGGCTTTAAGGGGCACTGTGATGGTGTTTCTGTACGGCTGCCGCACTTCGCTTATTTTTAAGAAGATCCCGTACCGGTTTGAACCAACGTCAAAGTAGAAGCGCTTGTTGTCGACTCGAAAAGATGCAGCCTCCGGGAGTTCGGGGTTGTCGTCTTGCTCTCTGAATCCAGCCCGGCCGCGGTCGTCGCTCTCTTCGTCTCCGTAGTCTTCTATCAGCTGTGACAGTGCGTCTCTGAACTCGATGAGCCCCTGAGCCGGCAGCACTATGGTCTGCTCTATGCCCTGGCCGTAGTAACCCATTGTGCCGTGTCCTTTGCTGACAGTCTGCCGTATGCGGAGGAACCTACCTCTCTGGTTCTCTTTCAGGTCCAGAAAGTATTTTCTGTTATCTCTCTCGATGAACTCGCTCTTCAGAACGCGGTGGGCATGGTCGTCGGAGAGCGCAGAGCCGGTGGGTGACGCTCTCCTGCGGGAGTCGTGCGTTCGGCCCTGGCCGTTGCTGCTGTGCTCCTCCGTGCCCCCCCGCAGCCCAATACGGGCATAATAATCGATGAAGTCTCCCAGGCAGTAACGGAGTGCGGGAGCCATCGACATAGATAGTGTCAGCTTGCTCTTCCTGAGGTTATCATGACGGCCTCTTCCAATCCAAACCTCGGCTATTTTAAGAAAGCGTCCGCGGACACTCTGCTTGACATCCAGATAAAAGCGTTTTTTCTGGATGTCGACGCGTTTGGAGGCTAACTCTTGGATGTCGGTGCCCGGCTGCTGTGCTCCGGTCTGGACATATTGCTGAGGATATGTGGACCGTGATAGAGAATCTGATGCAATCTTACCCCTGCCTCTCTCCATCCCTCTGCAACATCCATCAGCCATCATGATTTCTATTCCACTATAAGAGCCTACACAACGGAGCGATATTCCCCCATCCCAGTGGGCGACTAACGAATCAAACGGCTTTATTCACACAAAGGTACAAACAAGTTCGCCCAGATTGCCTCGAATGGGCTGAAAATGGCAGCTTGTTAGGAGTCACCAGCTGATTGACTTTGTGTCCAGAATGTCAAGCTCAACTATTTCTCCATTTCCACAGCAAACTTCCATCCCAGCTGCCCTATTCACCGAGGGAGACAGGGATGCAGCCAACCTGAAATGGGAGGAGGCGTCCAATACTACATGAACCCGCTGAACCCATCCACCCCCCTTCCCGTCCTGAGAATACCTCCGTTAAAGAGACACGCTGTACACAGTAGCCTTGTGACTCGGAGCTGTGCTTCTCATTTCACTGCATCAGGTTTACAGCAGCTCTTCCAAACACAAATATGCATTTAGGAGTAGGCCTAGGCTACACCATAGGCTACATACGGCCCATTCTGGACAGTATGGGAGAAATTAGGAGGCTCATTTTAATATTAATGTCAACATTCTGACAAGTTTAATGTCTGACAATTGGGCTACGACAAAAGAAAATCTCATAGTATTCCATCATTCTAAATCAGTTAGCCTATAGTAAAGAACAAATTCCCCTTAAACGGCTGTAGTTTTAGAAACAAAAAATACAAAAAACAGCCCAATCCGAGGTCTTACAAAGCACAACCATGTGTAGTAAAACACTTCATTTGATTTTGAAAAAATGCCCAGCTGGTTAAAAGAGGATAATTCCAACAGTTGACCAAAACAAAGAGCAAGTTAAGTTTGAAATAATTTTTTAAGCAGATATACAAAAATAATTAGCAAACAACAACCATCATCTGATGCATTGAAACCCTCAGAAATTCTCCTCCTTGAGTGTGGACTGCACCATTGAGCTGTATGGATGGGCAGCATTACCAATATCCAGATACTGCTTATCCATACAGTGGAGGAAATAAGTATTTGATCCCTCACCGATTTTGTAAATTTGCCCACTTACAAAGAAATGAGCTGTCTATAATTTTAAATATAGGTTTATTTTAACAGCGATAGACAGAATATCAAAAAGAAAATCCAGAAAATCACATTAAAAAAAATATATGAATGATTTTGCATTTCATTGAGTGAAATAAGTAGTTGATCCCCTACCAACCATAAAGAATTCTGTCTCCCACAGATTAGACCTCGTGCTTTAAAAAAGTATTCCTAATCTCAACTAGTTTCCTGTATAAAAGACACCTGTCCACGGAGTCAATAAATCAAACTCCAACATCTCCATCATGGGCAAGACCAAAGAGCTGTCTAAGGACATCAGGGACAAGATTGTAAACCTGCACGAGGCCGGAATAGACTACAAGACCATTGGCGAGAATCTGGGTGAGAAGGAAACATCTGTTGGTGCGATTATTCGAAAATGAAAGAAACACAAAATGACCATCAATCTCCCTCAGTCTGGAGCTCCATGCAAGATCTCACCTTGTGGGGTATCAATGATCATGAGAAAGGTGAGGGATCAGCCCAGATCTACACAGGAGGAGCTTGTTTATGATCCCAAGGCAGCTGGGACCACAGTCACCAAGAAAACCATTTGTAACACACTATCTATGCCGTAATGGATTGAAATCCTGTTGTGCCCGTAAGGTCCCCCTGCTCAAGAAGGAACATGTACAGAACCGTCTGAAGTTTGCCATTGAACACCTGGATGATTAAGAGAATGCTTGGGAGAAGGTGATGTGGTCAGATTAGAACAAAATCAAGTTCTTTGGTATCATAGTTACTCGCCATGCTTGGAGGAAGAGGAATTCTGTCTATGACACAGAGCACCATCCCCACAGTCAAGCATGTAGGTTGAAGCATTATGCTTTGGGGTTGTTTCTCTTCTAAGGGGACAGGTGGACTTCACTGCATCGAGGGAACTATGGATGTACCATGAAATACTGGGTGACAACCACTTTCTCTCAGCCAGGTCTGTAAAAATGGGTCGTGGATGGGTCTTCCAGCACGTCAATGACCCTAAAAATACAGCAAAGGCAACAAAGGAGTGGCTCAAGAAGAAGCACATTAAGGTCATGGAGTGGCCTAGCCAGTCTCCGGACATTAATCCAGTAGATCTGTGGAGGGAACTGAAGCTCAAGTGACAGCCTCGAAACTTAACGATTAGGAGAGGATCTGCAAAGAGGAGTGGTCCAAATATCCTCCTGAGATGTGTGCAAACCTGGTCATCAACTACAAGACACGTCTGACCTCTGTACTTGCCAACAAGGGTTTCTCCACCAAGTACTAAGCAATGTTTTGATAGGGGATCAAATACTTATTTCACTCAATGAAATGCAAAAAAAATTTCTATCTTTTTTTATGTGATTTTCTGGATTTTCCTTTTGATATTCTGTCTATCACTGTTAAAATAAACCTAGCGTTAAAATTATAGACCATTCATTTCATTGTAAGTGGGCAAACTTACTAAATCAGTGAGGGATGTTGCAACTTATAATGTAATAAAGACTCATAATGTAATAACGGCTCATAACGGCTCATAATGTAATAATTTCAATGTAATAAAAGTTCATAATGTAATAATCGTCACATAATGTAATAAAATCACGGACGCGTAACGTAATAAGGGCTTTGCGCATAATGTAATACTGTAATAACTTATTACATTAAGAACCTTATTGATACCGCTCATAATGTTATAACAGCTCATATTTTAATAATAGCACATATAGTAAGAAGAGTGTTGCATTATCATAATGTTTACTTCTGCCATCCCTGCAGGAGTGGAAGGAAATGCTTTCACCTGTGTCTGTCTCTCAGCAAGATCACACATTTCTGCAAACATGCTGGAGCATTAGCCAACTTAGGGTGTATTCACACATGCCGTGTTTAGTTCGGTTGAAACGAACTCAGATGCACTTCTGCCTTCGGTGCGCATCTTTCAGGCGGGTGTGAATACAGCAATCGCACTCGGGGGCGGACCAAACAAGCGGTCTGAGACCCAGCTGAAGAGGTAGTCTCGGTGCGTTTCCAAACGCACTCTGCTGCAGTTCGTTTGTGGTGTGAATTTGTCCGAACTCAATCCGACCCAAATGCAGGACGCATGTGCCTTTTCTTTCTTTTCTTTTTTAATAAATTGCAGTCAGCTTCACATTATGGGAAAGTGTTGTTGTCGCCATTGTTAGGACGATAAGTTGTGGTTTGACCGGGAGCCCAGAATAATATATTACATTTGATCGAGAGGACGCGTAAAAATGCTGAATGTGTTCAGCGATCAGATGAAGGAGAGGGGAGCGTCTCCTGCACAGTGCCAACAGGTTCACGCTGCGCAAGAAGTGTGTGTTTTTATTTTGCTTCCCATGTACGGGACCGTCAATACTATCCCCGTGTCAGTTTGGAGCTGAACTGCGCCGACCCAGCTGATACACAGTTTAATCAGCTGAGTGTCAGCTTGAGCCTATTCTTCTCGCGAGCCGCGCGTCCAGCACCAAAAATACAGTAAAAATGATGTTTCATATCGTAGGCTACAAGCCACATAACGTGGCATTGACATAGGGCTACATATTATAACCATATGAAAAAAACAATAATTTGATGTTTTTCCTCTTTATTTATAGGTTAGATGTAGGCCTTTTTATTATTTTGAACCCCATATTATATCAATGGTATATTTCGCAGTTTTAACTTCGTGCTTCCTGCTTCTCTCCACCCCAGAATGTCTGTCCAATGAATGAATGACCTCAGCTCACGTGTGGTTTTGCTTCGTAATGCTGGTTCACTTGCAAAAGGGGCAATATGAAAGTGGACCACACCAAACAAAAAAAATCTAAACTCAATTTGGTCTGGACCAAAGCAAGTGAACTAGCGGACTTTCCCAATGTGAATACACCCTTAGATGCCATATACTGAACCTTGCTCCCAATCAGTGGCAGGCCTCATAAAAAGGAAGAGAAGCCTTAATCTTTAACGCATCATCCCCCATGGGTCAAATCCATGGTATAAAGGCAACAACTGTATACTGACAACTAATGCACTTTTGGGCACAGGTTTGTTTTTTAGTTTGACTATGATTTGTACATAGGTTGCGCTACAGTAACCAACTCAAAAGCTGTCAGGAGAAAAGGTTGGATTAGGGAAGAAGGAGGGGGACTGTAGTTCATGTAGTTTAATGTTCTTTGCTACAATAACTAATAACTCCTGCGATGAAAACACATAAAAAGTAAGTGAACACTCTTTCCTTCCATACAACCTTATGAAGACCTTCCAATAAAAATGTAGCAGTTTTTTTTGTTGGTCTTTAATGCCAATTTAATAAAGGCTTTTAAACATTATTTTCCTACTACTTTCGTGAAATACATGATACAAGCAGCATAACATGTTAATTCAAACTTCTTTTATTTTGGAACTTTTGAACAATAACAAAAAAGTCATCAAAAACGTTGGAGATCTGAACATCAAATTAGTCTCACAATATCTACCAGCTATATACAGTATGTGAGTCTAGAACAGACATAGGGATGTCATAGAAAACATGAACCAGCTCAAAGGATCTTTAAATTTAAACACAGCCTATCAGGACACAAAAGTAAAAATATAAGTCCAAATAAATGTAACTAAACAATATGCCTATAAACATGATCATAAATTATAGTTGCCAACAAAAATAAAGTCAATGGGGCTCCATTTGTCAGTGGTCAGTGAATGTGCCAGTGATCACTCAAATCACTTTATTTCTTCCAATGAATGTCTTTAATATGGAACCATCCAAAGGATATAATGTCGAATCACGATCCATGCTGTAAACCACCTGGCATTTTGGCTGAAGAGCTGCCTGATGTTGGATGCAAGGCCACTATTACGTCCAGCTGCTTTATATAACCTACAAATACCAATGCTACAGTCTTCATCCGTCACAATATTTAAACATTCCATCAAAGAATCACGTATAAAAATTCTTGGTAGGAATGGCAGGGTTAGCTCTCTGAACAAGTTGGAAACTCTGTTGAAGGTGCCCAGCATTGTCATATCCATCAACAGGCATACTGGATAATGGTTGACAGTACAATCAAAGGCAAATTAGGGCTAGCAATGAAGTCAGGGTCAGCAGGGAAGATATGTTTTGGCACTGTAGGACATGCAGAAGGAACAGTATCAGGGTCAGTGTAACGGACAGTGTGGAGGTCACCGTGTAGGACATCATTGGGATCACCATAAGGAACATCACATGAGTCACCATGTAGGACATCACTGGAATCTCCAGGAGGGTAATTGGTGGGGTCAGAGTGATGGTCAGTCAGGGTTTGAATGGTGGTCAGAGTCAGGGACAGCATCAGAGCCAGTATTATAAAGAAGCACCCTCTGCTTCTCTGCTCTCTGAATTCTTCGATTGAATGGTCTGACTGGTCCATCAAGACTAACATAATGGTCCCCACAACCTTCAGCAAAATGGCCTAGAATCAGCAATGGCAGACTTTCATCGTAGTGACCATGTGGGGATACTATTGGTGTTGCATCAACTCCAAGCGATGACACAATCATAAACTGTATATTGAATATGGTGGATGTTCTTTGTAGAGTCAAATGATCACCATATGTACCACTGTGCTGCATGCTTTGCACATAGTCATCCCATTGCCTCTCCACAAAATTAGAAAGATGCATTCCATTCATGGCATGTGGGTGAAGCAGTAGGTCTGATACAATTTCTTGCCTTAAAGATGTTGCAGACCGAAAAATTCCAAGTGAGGCAAGTTGGTCAACCATGGCAGCAAACTGGCAGCTGCCATCTGAATTAGGGTCCAAACGAGTCCTGTAACCTAGTGATCCAAAGGATTCTAACCTCATTCCATGGGTGATGGGCTGTAACAACTGTATGCGTTGATGTTTTCTGGCCTTGTGCGCTGCTTCTCCCGCTCCCTTGTGACACTTGTCACATCACATACTGCAAACCATTTGATATGTAGATGGCCTGGGTTGCCTAGCATTCAGAACTTGACTTTGTATTTCGACAGATCTGCATTTCTTTTGACAACTATACCTGGTATCACAGCGTATCGTTTTGAAAATCTGGGACCTGTGCTGACCCTCACCGACACTTTGTCCTGTAAGTTGTAAACTGATGGTGGTGGATTTCCCCTTGATTTAATCGTACGTTTCATGCAACGCTCCGTAGCCTTTAATGCCCTCCTTCGTATCTTCCTGCGGTTTTGCTCAAACTTACTCATGTTCTGTTCTAAGTCTTCAGGAACTGCATCAGAAACTGAGCCGGGGCTAGCATCACCTGTATTGCTGGATAAGTGAAGAGTCCTGATGTTATTCTTCCGCCCATAATACACTTCAAATGGAGACATCCAGTTGAGAACCTCTTTTTTGTCCAGATTCATAACTCTTGCATAATTTGGCATATGTGCTGCCCAGTTAACACCTCCTCGTTTGAAATTCACAAAGTCATACATGATTTTTCGACATAGCACCTGGTGTGTTCTCTCAACCTTATCTTGGCTCTGGAGGTGGTATGGAGAGCTCTGATTGACTTTGATCTGATATGATTCCATCAGCTTCTGGACTGCACCTTTGAATTCTTTGCCCTGATCATGCTGCAAAATGTTGGGTGGGCCATGTTCAGTGTAGATTTCAATGAGATGTTTAGCAATCTCTTTGCTCTCTTTGCTCTTCAGAGGGCGTAGCCATATGTATCTGCTACACACATCAAGGATGGTTAGAATGTACCTATATCTAACGTTTCTATGCTTGACAGCCCATCTCCCCATGTCGAGAAGGTCGATTCGATGACGCTCTTGAACTGTTTTAGCCCTGATCGGCTTGGGAATGGCCTTGTTTTGAAAAGTAGCTCTGCGAAGTTGATAGCGCCTGGACCTGTCCAATACCTTTTGCACATTTTGTGTACTGATGCCGGAATACTTATCCTTTAGGTATACGTTAAGTTTTCTGGCACCACAACCCTTGGTCTCTTCAAGCCCTGTCTTCACAATGCCTTTGAATCTTGTATTTTTTGCCACCAATTTCCCATCGTATATCAACGTCTTGCCGTCTTCCAATAGCCCAAACAAGTGCTTATTCCTCCAGAGACGAACAAGGGCAGTGCGTTGGACCCTTGTCCTTTCTTTAACAGGAATGCCAAATTCTCCTCTCAGTGCTTTAACAATGACATCATATGTCTCATCATCCATTTCTCGACTTCCATGGCCTTGAATGTCACTAACCAAAAGGGCCAGTGTGAATAGGACCAAGATTGTCATGCCCAGTTTCATTGTTCCTTTTCTGTGAATAAAACAAAATTCAGTGAATCAGTAGACATTGAGGTGGGGTATGCAGAAACTCTTTATATTCAGCATCACTAGATTAATGTAAATATTTATTTTTAACAAATCATTTATGTACATACATTTTAGGATGTTGTGTACCCCTACAAATAATTTGATAACAAAACGTCTTCTCAACCGCCAGTCCACATCATACTTTTATGGTCCAAGTGGGACTTGAATCGGCAACCTTTAAGTCCCCTAGCCAAGTCCCTACGGACTGAGCTATTGCCGCCCCAGCTAAAACATACAACACTATTATAACAAACATCTTAATACACAAGAAATAGCTGCTAGCTAAAACACAAGAAATAGCTGCTAGCAGTGCTAGCTGAAACACAAAAAATAGCTGCTAGCTTAAACATACACATTATCCTACAAACATCTTAATAATACACATAATTTAAACAGATAAGGTGTATGGCTTGGTTTAACAAATATATATATTGAACTTTAAAGGTCACAAGTAGGGCTGCTTACCTGCAAAAGTCACAGTAGAAGTGAGCACGGCATTCTCAGAATCCCAACTAGTGGCTCAACTGTTATTTCACATCAATAAAATGTGGGAGTGCAATTACTATTAAATAGTACTTGGTTTCACAAATGTAGTTTACTATTGTACTGAAGCCCATGCCTTTTGCTTTTACTTGCAGCTTTGTTTGAGAGGTTAAATTATTATTATTATCACTATATGTGCTATTATTACAATATGAGCTGTTATAACATTATGAGCGGTATCAATAAGGTTCTTAATGTAATAAGTTATTACAGTATTACATTATGCGCAAAGCCCTTATTACGTTACACGTCCAAGATTTTATTACATTATGAGACGATTATTACATTATGAACTTTTATTACATTGAAATTATTACATTATGAGCCGTTATGAGCCGTTATTACATTATGAGTCTTTATTACATTATAAGTTGCAACAAGGGATCAAATACTCATTTCCTCCACTGTACACGAAGAGATACAAAAAGATAAAAATAAATAACTTTTTGGCAGAAATAAGTTTAACTGCTGCTATACTGATGTGGTGTATGGGATTATTTAGAAAAAATCAATTGTAAGTGCCTAAAACTGATGCTTGGGTAAGGATGCATGATAATATATTTTAATGGTACAATTTAAGTAATAAATCTATTTTGCAACACTAAATACATGTACATTCACTTGAACATTTTTAATTAGAGGTTTATTGTATTTTGACCTCACAACATTACATTATTGATCCCCAATAGGGAAATAACACAACGTAATACTATGGACAATAACCTCAAGTCTTATTCTCATTAAATGTCATCCATGTCACATTTAAACAAAAGAATCAGCCATGCCATGGTCTGATTGTACACACAATGAACATATAACATAATACAAAGAAATACCTGCAATTATTTGTTCATTAAGTAATGATGCCCACTTTTGAGGGGAAGAAGCTAATCTTAACTCACCACTACTTTGTCCATTGGAAGTGACACCTTGATAAGTCCTACCAACACAGTTTTTCATTTAGTAACTTGCCACTCAAGTAATTGTTTTCTGAACTTTTTATGTGTATGGCACTTTCACCTGCAGTACTGTGTATGATGGTAATACTCCAACTTATACCCTGTGTTTGGTTCTTACTGGATCAGCAAGTGATGATGCCAAACTTTCATATCTGTAAATAGGCAAATTAAATCTGTAAAGTAAACTTTTATTTAAAAAATAATAATCAAAGAAATCTGGGATGGGATGAGTGAAGTTTAGCACACTGCCCCTTTGAGGAGATGACTCCTTCTACTTTTACTCAGACTGATGCTTTCTGCTACATAAAAACAACACTTTTTGGTGATTGGTCATCTTACTTTAATGTCACACATACAAGCACATACCATTTGTTTAGTTTTTTATTTTATTTTTCGATTTCCCATAATGCATGCGTTTTAAGTACATTTCAAAGATCTGATCACTTTTTAAAGAGATATTGAGAAGAGCTCCCTTTTAATGTAACATTTATTTCATCTTTCTAAAAGATAATCAGATAAGGCTTCTTCCAAGTTATTACTCAAAGCTGTATGTCGGGGCAATAAGGAAATCTATTGTGTTTTGTTTTACCAGCTGGATGTGTTTCCTGTCAAACATGAAGCAGCTGTTAGCAGGAAGTAACATATTGGTTCAATGGAATCCTTAGTGACAGGGATCAAAGGAGCACAGGACCACTGCTATTTATCATGACATCATTTAAAAATGAAAATACATTTGGTAACATGGTAACACTAGATTTGGAATCCTCCCCATTTTCTAGGTCTCAATGTCGGCAAGTATGACTTTCAGTATATTTTGAAGCAAATATAAGTACAATACTTAATTCACTGCTTATACTTGTCAGTATTTTGACGCAATTTAAAAAATAAATATTAAAAGCCCCCCCCCTAAAAAAAACAAAAAAATAAACTATAATGACATCACCAATAAAGCAGGGAACTCTGGGTATCGTAGGAACACTAAAACCAATCTGAAGTGTTCTGTCTTACTTTGCTGCCGCTGGCTGTAAAATAATCACGTTTGTGTCTAAACATGAAAATAACATTAAAGACCTTATAGCCACAAATTAAGCAAAGTAATACCTTAAGCTACACACTACCTTGTTTAGATATGCATCAGCTTTTCTGTGTTATTTTATTTTTAAATTGATAATGCAGTTGAAGTTTTCCTTATTTAAAAATGCATTGTAATTTGTAACCAAGTAAAGTTCCGACTGACATGTACATGATGCCATTAATGTGCAGTGTATATACTTAAGCTGCAAACATACTTTATGTCAGTTAAATGACAAAGTCACTAATTATACCAACCTGCAGTTAACTCTTCTACAAGACGGATCTACAACAAGAAACAGCTCAAACAGAAACCAAATGAAATATAGCTGCATACAGAAGCTGTAGAGGCCATTACTCCTCACACAAATCACACAAACCCAAACTGTGATGGATATCATTTCAGAAGGCATTTTCAAATGTAACGTGACATTAACTGTGCAGTTCACAGTGTAAACATTCATGTGTTGAGTATATTTAGGCCATTATTGTACTGTAAAGATACAACTTGCATATTTTTTTATTTTGCACGGTTAGCAAACTACTGCTACAAGCTCTTATTCTAGTACTTACTTGAGAGCAGAAATAATATGTCTAGTCTTCTTGAAGATTTCAAATGAATAATTGACATTAACAAAGGTACAGAACTAGTCACTAGATGGCACACGTCTGCTTTCTTACTGGTGCCTGTAGCCCCCTAGCTGAGGCATGTAGCTAGAGGCTGCTGGTGCAGGCAGCCCGTCTGTAGGTGTCTCTTCCAGGGGACAGAAGTCCAGCTCAGGTCCCCCTGCTGGATGGAGTCAGCAGGGTCCCTCATGTCTCTGTGCCCTGCAGTGTGTGTGAAGACGGCCTGAGCCTGTCTGCTGCCGTCCTCTGGGTTCTCCTCACAGTCCAAGAGAGGCTGTGTGGACTCAGAGCGGGAGAACAAAGCCTGCTGTGGTTGGGAGCTGGGGGTCTGGCCCTTGTAGCCATTGGAGGCCACCACAGAGGAGTACTGCACGGTGCTGGCCGTGGTGTCGGCCAGGTCTCCTCCCTCGTCACTGTCAGACACACTCTGTCTGGGTGAGGACATGCAGGAGGAGCCCCCAATCCCACTGCTGTGCTCCTCGGACAGATACTTGTCCTTCTTCAGAGGAAGACAGGACTTGTCCTCCTCAAACACACTCTTTCCATCATACACATCAACAGCAAGCACACTGATGCCAGAGAGACAGTTCTCCTTTGGTGTCTCTGCCTGGAGAGGACAAGTGGAAGAGAAAAGTCTTGTCAGAGAAAGGTTTGTGCCTGTTTTTAATGCGGGCTACTTGACACTACCTTTGGGTTATGTTGTTTCTGTTTCAGTGCAGCCACAGTAATCTGGTGTATTGACCAAAATAAATGGAAGCACTGAGCTCAACATTGCTTGTGGCACCTGACCATCTGCAAGTGAAGTTACTGTATATGATAATCATACACTTGAGTGTTGTCAACAGTCACAATTTTTCAAGCATACCAAGAATGCTTTCAATGAGCTATATATTCTCTTGGGAGTTTCCAGCAGCCCTGTAACTGGCAAGGTGATGGTCAGGTGGTTACAATGTCACCTTACTGTAGCCACACACACTGTCTCACTGCTGAGGACTGCTGGCTGGATCAATCCTTCAGCTGCATTTACACACATCTCATGTCTTAATGTTTTTCAACACTTTATAGGCCAATAATAAGAATCAAATAACTCTTAGAACCAATGTGCATAAAAAATAATAATCCTAAAATGTAAATTTGTTTTGGATTTTAATTTATTACTGCTCTCATGAAGATACGGTCAATTTTAAGGTGGACAAGAAAAATGTAAGAAGTCACTATCTACAGGCACTAGCACTAGTTTACTTTAACATTTAAAGTCCTGGATAATATGCCTGTAATATTTCTATCATAGGGACTATGATCATAGCTGTAAAAGGATGGTATGTATCATATGATACAGTAAAATATATCCTCTCTGTTCACAAGGAGTCAAAACCTGTCCAGGAGTCACCTGAGAGGACAAACTTATTCAAAACGTGAAGTATGCAGTGAGTCCTAATTTCTGCAACTGATGTACTGAGTGGTGAGGGTGAGCATTCAGTGGTCAGTCCCAGTGTGAATGAACCAGCTTCATTAATGAAAAGGCTTTAAAATGAACAATCTCTCTATATTCCATACTGTACATGTTGTCACCAACATGTCATTGTAAAATAAGTACTTACTTTCAAAGGATAATCAGGAGACCAGTTTCCAATGGTGCTCTCCCCAGGGTTTGGAATCTGAGGCCAACAATTCTCCTTGATCCTACAAGGGAGGAACACTTAATGTTATATCGGCTTAAAAACTGTAAATCCAATTGGAAAAATAGAACTACAATAGCTTTTTTTTTTATTATAAGTATTTCAGGCTCTATAGTGTTAACAGCTGTTCTACATGGCCATACTCGAAAGCAAGATAAAAAGCCTAATGTCAAATAAACAGGGGAGATGCATTGAACTGTACAAATGGACAAATGAATGCCTCTATAGACATTTAAACTCTGCTCTGAGATCAAAATGTTTAGGTGTTGAAGTACAACTTACAAATCTTTTTTGTAGACACAGAGCAGCAGGGTCATAAGAACCACAAACAGAAAGCCCAGGCTCACTCCCACCACAACGCCCTCGATCTCTCCTGGTGCTGAAGGAAACAAAGAGAGGATTACATTCTACCAACATAACAAGACAATCCCAAATAAGATCAGCTCATCTGTTGTTTAGATACTACAATGCATGTAAACAATTAGAGCCAATCAATGTGTATGAGCAATGTTCACCTGTGCTGCTGTCATCCTTTATGATATAAGCACAGTTATCTATCTCTTGGCTTATTAAAAGAGACCATATGAGATATGTGTATACAATTATGTCAGTGCTCGATTTCCAGTATCATATTTTGATAGATGGATGGATGGATAGATAGATGGATGTATGGATAGATAGATAAATAAGCCCCTTTTACAGTGCCAGTGAGAGCAGGAAATATTCCGGCTTTGGAATGGACGGGCGCCTCCCTTTATCACGGACTATAAAGTGAGACGGCCCTACATGGTCAATGCTAACGCTGCTCTGCCAGACAACCTGAACTTTTTTTATGCACGGTAAGAAGCTAGCAATGCTAACTCTAGCCTGGATAACGTGGATTACAGGAGCTCTACCACTGAGGCGGCACACATCCCTGTCTTCTCAGAGCATGACCTGAGGAGGGAGCTGAAAAGGGTGAACACCAGGATAGGATCTCTGGACGAGTCATCAGAACCTGCACTGATCTCCTGGCTCCAGTGTTCACCTCCATATTCAACCTCTCCCTTACCCAGTCCCCCACAAGCTACAAGATGTCCACCATCATCCCCGTGCCCATGAAGGCCTCCCTAGCCTGCATGAAGGACCACTTCATGGTCAGTGTTTATGAAGGGCTTTGAGAGGTTGGTGAAAGACTACATCTACTCCTCTCTTCCCAGCCCTTTGGATCCAGTTCACCTACCGCTCCAACAGAACAACACACAAGGCCATCTCTCAGGTCATGCACTCACCCTCTCTCACTTTGGCATGGTAGGGGGGCGGGGCTAAATCAGACTTCCGGTCATAGACTACAGTTTAGCCATCAGTCCCCACCAGGCTGGTTTCTAAGCTGCATGACCTGGGCCTGAACCCCTCAATGTGTGCCTGGAGCTTGGACTTCCTGAACAAGGCAGAAGGTCTTCCACCACACTGGAACATTCTCCTGGCTCAGACTAAGTTTAAAGAGGGGCTGTAGAATCCCACAGAGCTGGTTCACTCACACTTTCTGGACCTAGTTTAGAGCATTCCCTCCAGCTGCCTCTACACTCACTGTGGGGGAGCCCCTTCTCAGGGTACTGACTTAGGTGGAGGTGTTGATGAGGTTGCTTTGAGGTCCAGGGTCGGGGTTGATAGGTGAAAAGAGGTACAGTGTACATGTTCTTGATCACTGGGAAGGTGTGAGAGGGAAGTTGAGTTGATGTCATCTCCATGAGGCCAAAAATGTAACAACGACCCAAAATTGAATAAAGAATGTTTTAATCATACCCAAAATGTAATGACTGGTCGATAATGTAACCAAATGCTGAGCCCACATGTATTAACTGTTTGCCCATAATGTCACAACTTTTTACATTTTCGGTCATTGTGGACATTATGGAGCGAGCAAAATATTTCTTTTCCTGAAAGTGTAATCATTTTATTAAATTATAGTATGAGTAAATCATTTATGGATTAAAGGGCTTACTGCTTCAACGTAGAGCGTAGTATCTATAAAAGCTTTATTTCAATAGTTGTAATGTATTCAAGGCTCTTTGTGTTCATAAAAAGAAAAGTAAGTTTCAAATAATATTGCATATAGGGGAGAGTGGGGTGAGATGTGCCACTTTTTACTCAAAGTGATTTTAAAGTGAGGCCTTGACAGTTATGTCTCCAACTCAAATATGTACATATATTTCAGGATGTAGTGCATCCCTGGCAATAAAAACTTTGGATCTGGAATAAACTGTTTAAGAAATATAGCTTTCGGAAAAAAAGTTGTCTTGTGGCACAACTTGCCCCCGATGTGGTGTAAGTTGTGCCACAAGAGAGAATACCATGGGGTAAATTGTGTCATTGATATATATCTCATAAACTGTAATGCAAGACAAATCCATAAGACAATTACTTATTTAAAGTAAATATTTTACAAAGATTGAAGGTCAATTTTCTTAAACAAGGCCTAGCAGATCTAGGTGGTTTTGCCTGCAAAGCTCACAATGACAAAGTCACCATCATCATCTTTCTGGCCATCTTAACGCTTGTCAGTGGTGTCGTTAAATGGAATGGAGATGTCAGTCTCTTCTGAGCTACTCTAGACAATCACTTTCTTTTGGTGACCAGCGTATACAGCCATGCCACTGGCACAACTCTCAGAAATGTTCTTTGCACTAGTTGCTCCATGCTTGTGGAACCAACTGTCCGGCGGGCCCGAGTGGGCTGTACGGGCCGCCCCTCCGGGGGATTCGGCAGTGGTTGCTCCTCGTGGCAGCGGTGCATTTTGTCATGATCCCGCTTGGGCCCCTTGGCCTGGTGTGTGTTTTCCCTATTACCCTTGTCCATGTGCTGGTTTAATTGCAGGGTTTGAGACAGGTGTGCTGGAGTCAATCACCAGCACTCACAGCTGCCATCAATCATCATCAACTGCTCTTCATATACCCGGCCCTTCCTTCCAGACACTGCCAGATTGTAGCTTCTGTTCTCATACAGTCAGTTCTCTCTCTAGCTCACCTGTTTCCAGCTCTGTTTTTTGCACTTTCTCCTGGTTAACTCCTGTTTCTCTGCCACAGTTCTCCCGGCCTGACTCCAGCCACCAGCTCCAGCCCTAGCTCTCCAGCACTACTCCTCGGACCCCTCCTGCCTGCCTGCTTCCACTCAGCCCCCTGGACTTGCCCCGTGGCTCTCTCCCTGGACCCCCATGCCAGCCAGTTTCCCTCTCCGGATCACAGCCCTAACACCCTACTGGTTTCTCCGCAAATAAATCTTCTTTTACTTACACTGTCTCCGCGCCTGTGTCCTCTAGACCCCAACCGTTACAGTACAATCTGGCCCTAAACATGGACACAGCAGAGACGGACTCCATCCATCAGGCATTGGCAGCGCAGGGAGCGCTCGTGGGGAAACATGAGCAGGCCCTCCGTGATGTTCTCTCCACGTTAAGTGGGCTCTCCACCTGTGTCACTGCTATGGGGCAGCAACTCAACGTTGTCTCGGCACACCTCACTCCCCCATCCCCTGCCGACCCCGGTCGTCCTCAACAAGGTCCTGCCTCAGCTCCGCTGCTTCTCCAAGCCCGTGAACCCCGTGTCCCGGCGCCGCAGCGCTATTCAGGTGACTTTGGGGCATGTAGGCCTTTTTTGATTCAGTGCACCTTAGCGTTTGAGCAACAGCCATCTACCTATGTCACAGACAGAGCCAAGATCTCCTATATTATCAGTCTACTCACGGGTAAAGCATTAACTTGGGCATCAGCAGTGTGGGAGGGTCAGTCAGCTGTTTGTTTTTCTTTTGCTTTGTTTTTGGCTGAGATGAAGAAGGTGTTCGATCACCCGGTGCGCGGCAGGGATGCCACCAAGCGACTCCTCACACTACGACAGGGTACCCACAGCGTAGCTGAGTATTCAGTAGAGTTCAGAGCACTAGCGGCAGAGACGGGGTGGAATGATGAGGCTCGTCAGGGGGCATTTCTCAACGGACTAGCTGATCCAGTTAAGGATGAGTTAGCAGTTCGGGACGAATCAGCTAGCTTGGACGAGTTAGTGGCCCTAGCTATCAGACTTGATAATCGCCTTAGAGAGCGTTGTAGGGAGAGAGCCGGGCGGCCTCATGACCCGTTCTCCTCCCGTTCTACCTCAGCCCCTGTAAGACACTCCCCAGGCCGTTTCTCCAGTCAGTCCCCTGATTCCTTTGTCCTTCCCCCCTCCTCGGCAGAGGAGCCCATGCAGCTGGGCCGAGCCAGACTCTCCTATGCTGAGCGCTCTCGGAGGATAGATGAAGGCCTCTGCATCTACTGCGCTCAACCCGGTCACTTCCTGAGCTCCTGTCCCCAGCGGCCAAAAGGGAGTGCTCCCCAGTAACGGTGGGAATACTGGAGAGCAAGATCACTTCGGCACCTTTCCCCCAAACTCGCATGCAACTGCAGGCTACACTCTCCTGGAACCAACAAACCCATTCACTGTTCGCTCTGGTGGACTCTGGAGCTGATGAGAGCTTTCTGGATGCTGACTTCGTTGCTAGAGCAGGTATTGCCACTCGACCGCTCGCTACTCCCCTCAATGCCCAGGGACTTAATGGGAGGCTGCTGGCACGGGTTACCCATCGCACAGAGCCCCTTCGCCTTGTCATGTCAGGCAACCACCATGAGGTAATACAGTTTCACATTATCTCTTCCCTCACACTCCCTTAGTTTTAGACCAGCCTTGGTTAATGTTACACAATCCCCACATCAACTGGGCGACTAGTCGTGTACTAAGTTGGAGTGATTATTGCCTCTCGTCTTGCCTGCGGTCCGCCCTTTCCCCAGCAGAGGGAGCCACTGTGCCTTTAAAGCTCGAGCCCCCTGACCTGTCTGAAGTTCCTGCCGCATACCACAGTATGGGAGAGGTTTTTAGTAAGCAACGTGCCCTCTCTATGCCCCCTCACCGGCCCTATGACTGTGCTATTGATCTTCTTCCAGGTGCTCCTTTACCATCCAGTCGTCTGTATAACCTGTCCCGGCCTGAACGAGAGACAATGGAGACATACTGTACATCAAAGAGTCCCTTGCTTCAGGTATTATCCGACCTTCGTCATCTCCTGTCGGGGCTGGGTTTTTCTTTGTGGCCAAGAAGGATCGTTCCCTGCGTCCCTGCATGGACTATAGGGGCCTTAACAACATCACTATCAAGAACAAGTATCCTCTGCCTTTAATTAACTCTGCTTTTGAATCCCTCCACGGTGCCACAGTTTTCAGCAAGCTTGATCTCTGCAATGCTTATCACCTTGTCCGCATTCGGAAGGGAGACGAATGGAAGACTGCATTTAAGACCCCCTCGGGCATTTTGAATATCTGGTAATGCCTTTTGGACTCACTAATGCTCCCGCTGTCTTCCAAGCCTTGGTTAATGATGTGCTCCGTGACCTCTTAAATCGCACTGTGTTTGTGTACTTGGACGACATACTGATTTTCTCTCGCTCACAGGAGGAACATGTCCAACACGTGAAGCAGGTGTTACAGCGACTCCTGGAGAACAAGCTGTATGTCAAGGCGGAGAAGTGCAAGTTCCATGTGGACTCCGTGGACTTCCTGGGGTACATCATAGAGCGTGGGCAGGTGAGGGCCGACCCCGAGAAGGTACAGGCGGTGGCACAGTGGCCTCAACCCGGGACCCGAAAGCAGCTCCAGCGCTTTGCCAACTTCTACCGACGGTTTGTCAGGGATTATAGTCAAGTAGCGGCTCCCCTCACTAGACTTACCTCCCCAGCTATCCCCTTCTCTTGGAACCCTGAGGCTGAGGCGGCGTTCGTTGAACTGAAGAGGCGGTTCACTTCTGCCCCCATTCTCACTCATCCCAACTCGGCCTTGCAGTTTGTGGTCGAGGTCGACGCTTCAGACTCCGGGGTAGGGGCGGTCCTCTCTCAACGCTCCCCGGAGGACCAGAAGCTTCATCCCTGTGCCTTCTTCTCCAGACGCCTGTCACCAGCAGAGCACAACTACGACGTCGGCAACAGGGAACTGCTAGCCGTTAAGCTAGCGCTGGAGGAGTGGAGGCACTGGTTGGAGGGGGTGGAGATCCCTTTTATTGTTTGGACTGATCACAAGAACCTGTCCTATATCCAGTCCGCCAAGCGCCTTAACTCCCGCCAAGCCCGCTGGGCATTATTCTTTGGTCGATTTAACTTCCAGCTCACCTTTCGACCAGGGTCCAAGAATGGGAAGCCGGACGCCCTGTCCCGACAGTTTGCCGTTGACCACGGCCTCTCCAGTCCCGATACCATCGTCTCCCCTGGCTGTGTGGTGGGGGCAGTCCGGTGGCAGATTGAGGCGCGGATCCGAGAGGCGCTGAGGGAGGAACCGGATCCGGGAACCGGGCCGCAGGGTCGTCTGTTCGTGCCAAGTGCTGTCCGCTCCAAGGTCCTCCAGTGGGTGCATAATTCACGGTTCTCCTGCCACCCGGGTGTAAACCGCAGCCTGTCCCTGGCCAAGCGACACTTCTGGTGGCCCACCATCGAGGCTGACACCCGTGCCTTCGTTCTCGCCTGCACTGTCTGCACACGCAGTAAGTCCTCGCATCAACCCTCCTCAGGGTTGCTCCGTCCCCTCCCGGTGCCTGGGCGCCCCTGGAGTCACATTGGTCTCGACTTCGTCACTGGTCTCCCGCTGTCCGAAGGTAATTCTACCATACTAGTAAGTAAGTAAGTAAGTAAAATTTATTTATAAAAGCACATTTATAACAGTTTTCACTGACCAAAGTGCTGTACATAGTGCATTCAGTAGGCCAACATGGGCCAACATGAAAGTAAAATAACAACAACAACAATAGAAAAAATAAAGATAAAAAAAATACAAAATACATAACCCGGACTTCCACACACAAACATATACAGTAGTGTAAAAGTCAGATAGCTAATGGGGAGGGAAAGCCAGGGTGTACAGATGGGTTTTGAGCCTTGATTTAAAGGCAGTAATGGAGGGGGCATCACGTATGTCAGGTGGCAGTTGGTTCCACAAGCGTGGGGCAGCTACTGCGAAGGCCCGGTCACCTTTTTGTTTTAGTCTGGATCGGGGGATGTGGAGAAGACCCTTATTGGAGGATCTTAGGGTCCTAGGGGCTGAGTGGGGGTGTACAAGGTCCGCTATATAAGATGGGGCCTGACCATTGAGGGCTTTGAATACCATGAGAACTGTTTTGAAAATGATCCTTTGTTGTACAGGCAGCCAGTGAAGGGAAGCAAGAACGGGTGTGATGTGTTCCCACTTTTTTGACCCAGTCAACAGTCTTGCTGCTGCATTCTGGACTATTTGGAGGCGTGATATGAGGGACTGAGGGAGACCAAGGTAGAGGGAGTTACAGTAATCCAGCCGTGATGTAATGAAAGCATGGATAATTATTTCAAGGTTGTGATATGATAGGGAGTGCTTTATTTTAAAGATGGTTCTGAGCTGGTAGAAGCTGTTCTTCACTACGGATGAAATTTGCTTTTTAAAGCATAACTCAGAATCAAAAATGACGCCCAGATTTCTAGCGGATGGTTTGATGAATGGGGTTAGACTACCTAGGTCAGTGACGATGGGTTTTTTGAATTTGGAGGGACTAAAGATAATGACTTCTGTTTTGCTATTGTTAAGCTGGAGGAAATTATCCCCCATCCAGTCATTTATCTCCTTGAGACACTCTTGGAGCGTCTGGAGGCAGTCCCCGGATCTCAGAGGGAGATATAATTGTGAGTCGTCGGCATAGAAGTGGAATGACAGGTTATATTTTCGGATTATATTCCCCAGTGGGAGCATATATAAACAAAACAGGATTGGACCCAGGATGGACCCCTGGGGGACCCCACAAGACAGAGGAGCAGAGGAGGAGGAGTGCTGACCTATGGACACTGAAAATGATCTATGGGAGAGGTAGGAGGAGAACCACTGCAGAGCTGAGCCCCTTATACCAACCCACTGATGGAGGCGGGCTAGAAGAGTGGGGTGGTCGACTGTATCGAAGGCAGCACTAAGGTCTAATAAGACTAAGATGGCGTTCTCACCTGTGTCTAGCGTGAGGAGTAAGTCATTAGACACTTTTAGCAAAGCCGTTTCAGTGCTGTGGCGTGCCTTAAAGCCAGACTGAAAGGGCTCCAAGACGTTGGCAGAGTTAAGAAATGGCAATACTTGAGAGAGGACTGCTTTTTCCAGAATTTTTGAAATGAATGGTAGTTTCGATATTGGACGGAAGTTATTTGGGCAATTAACATCCAGGTTATGTTTTTTAAGCAACGGCTGGACAACCGCGTGCTTGAAACATGAGGGAACAGTAGCAGAGACAAGGCATGTGTTTATAATGATCAGAATGCTTGAACCGATGGTTTCAATGGCGTCTTTGATGATCTGAGAGGGGATAGCGTCATTGGGGATGTAGAGGGTTTCATGTGCTTGATAATATCTCTCAGATCTTCAAGGGTCACTGGTGAAAATTTTTCAAATATAGCTTTAACAGCTGGGGGACACGGTGAAGTGCTGGAAGCAGAGGGGGTAAAAGACAGTTTTATGTTTTTTATTTTATCAATAAAAAACTTTAAAAAAGTTTCACAAATGCCTGTGGATGACTCGACCTCTGGGGAGACTTTGGGGTTAATAATTGAGTTGATGGTACTAAAAAGGATTTTCGGTCTGTTGGAGTGTTTGTTAATAATATCTGAGAAATGTTTGGCTCTGGCTTTCTTAGCCGCTATCTGGAAGGCTGCTAATGAATTTCTGAAAATGTCAAGAGAGATGGTAAGTCTATCCTTGTTCCATTTCCGCTCAGCTTTACGACAAGCCTGCCTGAGAGAGCGGGTTGTGTCATCAAGCCAGGGTTGTGACTTAGGTTTGGGATGTCTGAGTTTTAGGGGAGCAATAGAATCTAAAATGTTAGAGCAAGATGAGTTAAATAGAGACACTAAGTCATCAATGCTGCAAGGAAGCTCATTTGCAGTAGAAATGGAGCTAGCCACATTATTACTCAGAAAACATTCAGAGAAATGACTAGCAGTGAAAGAGTTAATGTAACGAGACAAGCGACCTGGGGACTTAGCTACAGACAGAGGGTTTGGTAGATTAACATTAAACACAATGGGTTTATGGTCAGAGATGGACGCATCCTCAATAAGCACATTGTCAACAGAAAACCCATACGATAGAATTAAATCGAGGGTGTGACCAAGTATATGGGTAGGCTGATTAATGTGTTGCAACAGACCAAACGAATCAATGACATGACAAAATTCTTTAACCAGGGGTTTATCCGGACAACAAACATGGATATTGAAATCGCCTAAAATCAACAAACGATCATACGATGTGATAAAATCAGATAAAAAGTCTGTGAACTCTTTAATGAAGTCTTTGTTTGGTTTAGGAGGCCTGTAAACCAAGGCGCACACTAAGGGGGTTGTAATGGATTCCACTTTTACGCACTGGATTTCAAAAGTGGAATAAGTCCCAACAGGTAGCGTCAGTAATTTAAAATTGTTCTTAAAAATCATTGCAATGCCGCCACCCCTTCCAGTGCTCCTAGGCGTGCTAATGAATGAGCAGTTAGTTGGACAAATTTCACCAAAAATGGATGACTCACCGGCTCCAGTGCTTATCCATGTCTCGGTTAAAAATAGTATATCCAGGTGTCGTTGAATGAAGAAGTCCTTCAGAATGAATGTTTTAGATGAAACAGACCTCGCGTTAAGCAGTGCCAGTTTTGCGGTGAGGTGTTCCGGGGTTATTGGACATCGGGTGTATTCTAATGGGCGAATGTTGTGGAAATTCACACCGCCGCCTCGGACCCGCAGTCTTGGAAGAGCCGGGCTGACGGTTGTCGGAGTCCGGAAGGGAGAGATGAGGAGGTGGCAGGAGTATCTCGGGTCCCACGATCGTCGTGCCAGGTGGAGGTCTGTGCGCACTGAATAGGAAGGCCGACAGTGCCATGGGCGCGCGGGGATAACACCAGCTTCACTCCTAATCCTCACTCGAATGCCGCCGCGTTTGCCTCTACCCCTGCGTCGCTTCTTGCGGCGGGAGACACAGCAAGGTAACCGGCGAACGTATTCCGCGCCAGGGTAGATAAACGCCGGGTGACATCTGTCGGAGGAGCCAAGGCATCCGCTGTTTTGGATCTCCAGTGACTCTCGGATATGCAGGAGCATATGGCGATCATATGTCCGTAAGGCGTCGGAACAATGCCACAGGAATAGCAGATAGAACACACATAGATATAAAAGGGATCTAACAGGTGGGAGCTGAACAGGTAAGAGCTGACGGCAGGCCGACAAACACACTGGCGCCATCTTGCTCCTTCCCTGCTGACGTGTCAATCACTGTCAACGTGTCCAATACTCACCATTGTTGATAGATTTTCCAAGGCTGTCCATTTTGTGCCTCTGCCCAAGCTCCCCACAGCGTCTGAAACTGCTGATCTCCTGGTTCAGCATGTGGTCCGCCTCCACGGGATCCGATGTGGTCTCCGATCGGGGTCCACAATTCGTGTCTCAGGTATGGAAAGCCTTCTGTCGTGAATTAGGATCCTCTGTCAGTCTCTCCTCAGGCTACCACCCCAGACTAACGGGCAAACGGAGCGGGCCAATCAGGACCTTGAAGCTGCGCTGCGCTGTGTTACCACTCGGAACCAGTCTTCCTGGGGCACTCACCTTCCATGGGTTGAATACGCCCACAACTCCCTGACTAGTGCAGCTACTGGTATGTCCCCATTCGAATGTTCCCTTGGATATCAACCCCCTCTGTTCCCAGCGCAGGAGAGCGACATCGCGGTGCCATCTGTCCGGGCCCACCTTCGACGCTGTCGTAAGGTCTGGAGAGACGCTCGCGCTGCCCTGCTCCGTTCCACCGAGCGCAATCGGCGCATGGCCGATCGACACCGGATCCCGGCACCACAGTTCACACCAGGTCAGAAGGTTTGGCTTTCCTCTAAGAACATCCCACTCAATACAGAGTCTAAGAAGTTGTCCCCCCGCTACATTGGGCCTTTCGAAGTAGTCACAATCATCAATCCGTCCGCTGTCAAACTGAAACTGCCTTCATCCATGAAGATTCACCCCACATTCCACGTGTCCCAGTTAAAACCTGTCTCCACCAGCCCTCTGTGCCCTCCAGCAACACCCCCTCCACCTCCCCGCATGATTGACGACCACCCGGCCTACACAGTCCGGCGGATCCTGGATATTCGCCGCCATGGTCGGGGCTTCCAATATTTGGTGGACTGGGAGGGTTATGGTCCTGAGGAGAGGAGCTGGATATCTCGCCAGCTCATCCTCGATCCCTCCCTGATTAAGGAGTTCCACCGGGACAACCCAGGGAAACCCGGTGGCTCGCCTGGAGGCTCTCATTGAGGGGGGGGTACTGTCATGATCCCGCTTGGGCCCCTTGGCCTGGTGTGTGTTTTCCCTATTACCCTTGTCCATGTGCTGGTTTAATTGCAGGGTTGGAGACAGGTGTGCTGGAGTCAATCACCAGCACTCACAGCTGCCATCAATCATCATCAACTGCTCTTCATATACCCGGCCCTTCCTTCCAGACACTGCCAGATTGTAGCTTCTGTTCTCATACAGTCAGTTCTCTCTCTAGCTCACCTGTTTCCAGCTCTGTTTTTTGCACTTTCTCCTGGTTAACTCCTGTTTCTCTGCCACAGTTCTCCCGGCCTGACTCCAGCCACCAGCTCCAGCCCTAGCTCTCCAGCACTACTCCTCGGACCCCTCCTGCCTGCCTGCTCTA
Organism: Ammodytes dubius; assembly: GCA_026122265.1. Taxonomy (NCBI): domain Eukaryota; kingdom Metazoa; phylum Chordata; class Actinopteri; order Uranoscopiformes; family Ammodytidae; genus Ammodytes; species Ammodytes dubius. The sequence goes on from CM047524.1 coordinate 3,900,502, forward strand.
GCCTGCTTCCACTCAGCCCCCTGGACTTGCCCCGTGGCTCTCTCCTGGACCCCCATGCCAGCCAGTTTCCCTCTCCGGATCACGGCCCTAACACCCTACTGGTTTCTCCGCAAATAAATCTTCTTTTACTTACACTGTCTCCGCGCCTGTGTCCTCTAGACCCCAACCGTTACACATTTGGCTATTTCCCTATTCTATACTCTATTCTCTATCTATGGCCCCGGTCCTCCTCGGGACTAGTGCTGCACTGGGGCGTGCTCTCTGGGGGCGGGGTGCTAGTGGGCAGGCTCTGGGTCTGGGGGGCTGACGCCGATTGTGTGTCGGTGGGGAACGGTAGAGTGTAAATCAATGTAATTTTAATGTTAACTGTGTTCATATTGTTTAAACAATATCTGGGCCTGAGTACCGGCTGTCCTCCCACTAAAAATTGTCCTGCCGACGCTAATTGCATAACTGATACCATTTCTCTGACATCTGTTCTCTTCTGTCTATCTTCCATGATTGGCTGAGCGTTGCCCCGGGGGTTCTCTCCCTCAGTCTACCAAGCACTCTCCATGCTACTCGACTGACTCCGAGTTCTGTGTGGAATCAGCTGTCCTAGGAACGGATGCTCCCCGCCTGCTATTGCCTCACATCAGGATAGTACTCTTTCTACTCGCTTGCTTGTTCAATCTTTAAATTCATTTTTGCTTTGCTCACTGGTTGCCTGTCTGTCCTCTTCCAGTTTTCCCTGGTCGTGACGAGACGGTGTGGATCTGGTCCCCCCTCCGGTTTCATCTGAGAATGGACCATCAACAGCGAAAGATGTTGCAGTGGTTAAGGGCGCCACCTGGAGACGTGGGATGTAATCCCGGCGATGGAAACCTTAGTTCTCCCTGGTGGAGACGAGACGGTGTGGATCCTCTGGCAGCATCTGAAGTCTTCCTGCATCCACACTATTCGCACTTTACTTAGTATTACCATGTAATCACCTGGTCAATGATCAAATTCCTTCGTGATTTTCTCTACTTATGACATCTATTGCAGCATGTCCGTCCTGGGAGAGGATCCCTTACTCTGTCGACTCTCCCTGAGATTTCTTAAATTTTTTTTTATTCCCGGTAAAGGGTTTTTACTGGGAGTTTTTTCTCAGCCGAGCTAAGGGTCTAAGGGCAGGGTGTCATATTGTATCATATTGTATCATATATCATATTGTATGAAATGTAAAGCCCACTGAGACAAATGTATTTGTGATTTTGGGCTATACAAATAAAACTGATTTGATTTTGATTTGATTTGAACTGCCACCTGACAAATGTGATTCCCCCTCCATTTTTGCCTTTAAATCAAGGCTCAAAACCCATCTGTACATTCTGGTTTTTCCTCCCCATTAACTATCTTACCTTTGCACTACTATCTTTGTTTATATGTGGATGTATGGGCTTTATGTCTTTTATTTTTGTTAGTTATTTTACCTTCATTGTTTACCTACTGAATGCACTATGTACAGCACTTTGGACAGTGCAAAATGTCATAAATGTCTGACCTGTATGGGTTCACTTTGGTGAGCCTAAACTGACCTGGTTTTATCTCTGTTTTATTTAGTGCTGCCCAATTTCTTCCCTAAAGATCTGTCATTATATTGGTCGATTCCATCACTGAATTTGGCCCACCTGATTGTGTTTACCTGCTTGATTTAAGGAAAAGAAAAATATTGACTTGATAAACAAACAAATATGTTATTTCATATAAAAAATACTGGTATGGATAAAAATGTATTAATAATGGTTAAAATAAATACAATTCAAAAAGGCTCAAGGGGTTCACATACTTTCAAGCAGCACTGTATGATAGACCTACATGGCTTATAATAGGCCTATCTGGATTCATTTTACACAACACATTTGTCGCGGAGTCGGCGTTCTCCTTTCTCCACTTTCTGTGCGTACGCATGGGTCAGAGTTTGCGTGGAAGACCGCACATCTTCTCGTCAAGTTTGGTTTTTATAAATCTCAATGTTTGCGTGGAAATTGGCGTGCGCCTCTACGCCACGTTTATAAATGAGGCCCCTGGACAGGACAACTTATTAGGGCCCGAGCACCGACCGGTGCGGAGCCCTATTGAAACCGCCAGGATTCTTTTTCTTTTTATTAGGGCCCGAGCACAGAAATGTGCGAAAGCCCTATTGAAATCGGTATGATTAGGGCCCGAGCACAGAAATGTGCGAAAGCCCTATTGAAATCGGTATGATTTTTCTTACGTTTATTTTTAGTAATTTTTGGCACTTTTCACCCACTTCCCCTGGTGGAATAGTTGAAAAACTTTGCGGGCTGGTCAGACCTGCAAGAAATTGCAACGTATCAGTGGTTCAGGATTTGTGCAAAAAGACGGCGCCCCCTATGGCCAAAAACAGTTTTTCAGGAAATGCATGCTCAAAAATTGGGCTAGAAGCCTGAAATTTTAGGACAGTAAGTAATGGCCCAAGGCGCACATAAATGCTATTTGTATGTCATTAGCCAAAATCAACAGGAAGTCGGCCATTTTGGATTTAGTGCCAAAAATCGCCAAAACCATAATTTTGCATTTCGACGAACCTGTCCTAGAGTTTTTACAGCAGGGACGTCAAACCACTGCTCAAGTACTCAAAACGCTTGCCCGATGTTAAATTGTGGAAAGATTTCAAATTCTCAACAGAACCAGGGAGTTAAAGGAGGTCAAAGTTGACGTACACATCATAATATACGGACCTCATGAAACTTTAATTCATCATAACTCAGGCTGTGTTATACCTAGCTGCACCACATTTAAAACCCAAAATGTATCTTTGCAGGCCCCACAAAAAAGCCTCTTGAAGCCTCGCCCCAAAATCAAGTCTTTTAATTTGAAATATGTGAATTTCTGACTCTCAAATCATCACAATGTTCAAAAATTAATAACTCCTAGCAGGAACATATTTAGCAAAACGAAAACTCTAGGGACACTAATAAGACAATGAGGATACATTTAGTTTGATTCCGAATTACTATGACGCAATGCCGGCCGACAGATAAAGTGCCCACATAACAACTTTTTGTGCAAAAAAAAACATGATAGAGTATGTCCTCCGACATGGAAGATGGTATACCCGAAAGCTCGTTTTATCCGGAACTACCGTCTTCCAGCACCGGTGCCTCATTTGCCAAAAAACATCAAAAACGGACGTCGTGGACCCTTTGATTGGTCATAACTCAGGCTGTGTTACACTTAGATGCACCAAATTTTATACAGCAATGTACAATCCCAGTACGAACAAAAAAGCCTCTTGACGCCCCGCCCCAAAATCAACAGGAAGTGTTCTATTTTGAAATATTTGCCAAAAAAACAGGAAGTTGGCCTAACTCCACCATACTCTCATCTTCTCCAAATTTTTTATGGTCAATGACACCCAAGACCTGAGGAAGCCCGCACGCTAATATTCATATAAAGTGAGAGCGCCAACTGCTGGGTCAAGTAAATATTGCATGCTACTTACAGGTGAAACTCGAAAAATTAGAATATCGTGCAAAAGTTCATTTATTTCAGTAATTCAACTTTATAGGTGAAAATAATATCTTATACAGACTCATTACATGCAAAGTGAGATATGTGAAGCCTTCATTTTTTATAATTGTGATTATTATGGCTTACAGTTTATAAAAACCCCAAATTCAAAATCTCAGAAAATTAGAATATTACATAAAATCAATAAAAAAAAGATTTTAAATACAGAAATGTCGGCCCTCTAGAAAGTAGGGCTGTCGCGATGATGGAATACCCCGTGCGGTGAGTCAGGGTGGCTAAACCGTGCGGTATGCAATATAATTGCTCCACCCTTTTCTAGGCCTAATTATAGGTCTATATTTATTAAGCCAACTTGTTTGTACCGTATTGGTCCGAATATAAGACGGGGTTTTTTCCCCATTCAGCTTAATAATAATAATAATAATAGGCTATATTTAATATACAGCGCATTTCTCGCACTCAAAGCGCTTTACCTTCAGTTGTGTTTATTTTATTTTTTTATCGGTTGGAACCAACACTGTCTGTGCTCTCGGAAGCAATGGGAGAAAGAACGCTTTGTGTGGAGAGAAAACAAGAGGCACGGGACATCGCAAAAGCCAATGCAAAGCCTCAAATCATTATGTTGCGAGTCAACGTATCAGAGGCAGGAATCGGGTGTGCGATCGATTTTTTCTGTGGCAGTAAGGAGAGATCAGATTGCCAACTGCGCTTTTCCTTTTACGCACACCACAGCCGCCGTAATGCTTAGATTTCATCATTTGCATCAAAGCCCTAATGATAATAAAAATAAGAGGCTCTATTTAAACGCTGTCTATGCGGTCGTTGTGATTTTAACTTTATCGGCTGTAAACTGAAACTAACGGAGATCGCGGAAGCCTTCCAAACGACAACTGTAACGTGCCCCGGTTATCATTTCAGCCTTAAACCACGGCGTTGATAGCTTTCATTTCAGCACTAGGCTATGTGAATAACTATGAGCATTAAATAAATGTTGCGTCTCAGATGCCGAGGAGAGCAGCGAGGATTACCGAACCAGAGCATAGAGAGATGACAGCGAGAGCGATCACAGCGGAGCAGAGGAATAAAGTCTGTAGTAAACACATCAGAGTTCGGTCTATTTGTACTACTGTTCATTTGCAATGAAGGAAAGTGTTTTATTAATTGTTCGTATATGATTTTAATAAATACAATTAATTTCCTTTTAAAAACATGATCTGGTCTTAAAATCTTTTTCCAAATATGATTTTGAAAAACGGGGTTTCGTCACTTTTTATAACAGGTCCATGGACGTCACGTGCGGTTGTTGCGGTGACCGCCCATGCTCTGCGATTGGCTTGAAAATATTGCAGTATTTCATCTGTGCGGTTATCGCGACAGCCCTACTAGAAAGTATAATCATGCATATGTACTAAGTACTTGATTTGGGCCCCTTTTGCATGAATTATTGCCTAAATGCGGCGTGGCATGGATGCTATCAGCCTGTGGCACTGCTGAGGTGTTATGGAAGCGCAGGTTGCTTTGATGTGGCCTTCAGCTCGTCTGTATTGTTGGGTCTGGTGTGTATCATCTTCCTCTTGACAATAGTCCATAGTTTCTCTATGGAGTTCGTCAGGAGCTAACCCGGCAACTTCCACACTTCTGGTGACAGGTATTACTGTGCCGTGTGCTGCGAAGAGGAGGAGACTGCGGCGCGTTCTCTCACGCGGTCGCCCGGAGCGCCGACGCCGGCCAGGTGCGAGGGCCCGGTCATCACTGCTCGCAGTTTTAATTGAAGTTAAAACCGAGCATCAGAATGAGGAATAAAGGGGGTTTAAGTGACTTTGAACATGGCAATGTTGATGGTGCCAGACGGGCTGGTCTGAGTATTTCAGAAACTGCTGATCTACTGGGATTTTAAAACTTAAAACCCCTTACTTCCCCATTCTGATGCTCAGTTTTAACTTCAGCACTTTGTCTTTACCACGTCTACATGACTAAATGCATTGAGTTGCTGCCATGTGATTGGAAGATTAGCTATTTGTTTTTATATACAATTGAACAGGTTTACCTAATAAAGTGGCCTGTGAGTGTATGTAGAATGTGACTGTATGATTTTAATTTTAATCTTAAAGTATTTAATCTTTATTCACTATTTTGTTCTTTTTAGTGGAGGTCCTGGGAAAGTTTTGTATGCGCTTCATTTAGCAGAGAATATCTCAACTGTTATAGACTAATATGACCCCAGTTATCACGTCTTTTATTTTTTTGAACCTACTGCGTGTGAAGACATCTGCCTTTGCAAAACCACAAATCTCAGGAATTTATGTTCCCACTTGCTTACGTGAGCACATGCGCAATGTGCGTGGCCGGCAGCTCCTGCTCATCCAGCACTGCTCTCACCGCAGCGCTTCAGCGCCCAAACAAACAGTGACGGAAGCAGCTAAATCCTAACCAATGATCATCGTCAAAAATAAAATCTGATTCAATTTGAAGCCGTCATACGCTAACGACAGTGCCCACGCAAAGTTTATCAGAGTGTTTGCAGACAACAACAAAGATAGAGGCTTCTTTCCATATCGCGGATTCCAAGTAGGCTACATTCCATTGATTGATTGATGGAGACACTGACATTTCCACACAATAGTTTGCGATCATCTGCTGCCGCCTCTTGTGCTGACAACATATTAATTGGCCACACAGAGGTGGAGCATGCCAATTAACAATGTAGGCAATGTGTACAGAGTTCCTCAACGCGCACAAAATATGACATGCATCACATTATGCTATTCCTATTATCAATAATATGATGTTATGAATGTTGGTCATCTGAGGGATATGGGCTGATGCCCAATAAGAACCAAGGAACAGCACAGTCTTTTTATAGTTATATTTGTTTTATTTGCTTATTTTCTGAGTTTTTCAAACATTTAAAACTTTAAACTTTAGTTTTATCAATATTTTTTGTTGAGTTACCTGTTGAGTGAACATTTGTCTAAGCCTTTAGTCATATGACTCCTATCAACAATAATTTATACAATTTGAAAATGAATTACCTTTCTGGACTGACGAAATGGTTAAAGGTGCGAAGACACTACACGCGTTACCCGCGTAAGATTTACATGCGTAACGCAGCTAAAATGTTGCTTGATCATTTTGTGTCAAAAATGGTTCTACGTGCGTAACGTGCGTAGTCTCCCTCCCGATATTGTATTTCCCCTAATTAACCATGGCTGCGATCAGACCCGACCCGACACAACAGCGTGCATGTCCGCACAAAAAACAACAACAACACGGCCAACAACTGTGCCAAAAGACAAACTGAACAGCACAAATAGCCTAGCATTAAAACAGCATTGCATATTCACGGCAGCTACATAACAAACACAGTTACAGCAGCATCGGTGCACGGCGGCACAACATAAAGCCAAGTAGCCAACATTACCCTACCTGGCTGTGACAGGGGACCGTGGCTGGCGTAGATCAACATCAGCCTCTGTGTACAGTACACTGTTCTCCGACCGTGCCAATGTATGTGACGTCGGGTCAAGCCCAACGCTGATTGGCCAACGCGGCTAATCGTCACGCGTAGGAGCGTAAAAAGTAAAACATTTTGAACTCCGCGCGTAGCTGCGTATATACGCGGCTCATACGCGGCTAAAGTGTTGCTTTAGCGCGAGTGACGCATCTACGCGCCATGTACGCGCGTAAACCAATGGTTCTCTATGGAAAAATAGCCGATTTTATACGCGTCTGTACGCGTGTAACGCGTGTAGTGTGTTCGCACCTTAACGCTTAAATGTCATATTGGGTGCACCCAAAATATCTGCTGGTGCACCTAGATGAAAAGGTTAGGCGCACCAGTGCAACCAGTGAAAAAGTTAGTCTGGAGCCCTGTATTATTATATGTGTTACAATAAAAAGCATCAATATTCAAAGCCCATACCAAACTGTGGATTTGGGTCTGTTTGTAGGTTTAATTATACTGTATCACAATCTAATATCCCGATGGAAAAGATGAAATTGGCCTTGGGAGTTTTTTGAAACAGCTAAGACATTTCATGTATGTTAAAGTTACACTCACCATATTTCAGAGTGGTAAATGAGTGTTTAGTGCCGTTGGCTGAGCCTCGGACAGTTGAAGCCCTGATCCAAGTTTCATACTTGGTGTTGCCTGACAATGTCTTCAGAGTGAATGAGGTGGCGTTAGCTGGCACGGTGACGTCTGCAAAACAGAAATGAGTAAGGTAAGACAAGGCATTAGAGACTGGCAGTTGCTCAGATTTCAGGTATGACTTATTGGCAGTGTTGGGAATAACGCCGTTTAAAATAACGGCGTTAGGTAACGCCGTTCTTTTTTCAGTAACGGGGTAATCTAAATAATTACTTTTTCCGTCGTTACAACGCCGTTATCGTTACTGAACGTTAAATGCGGTACGTTACTATGAATTGATTGAATAAACTGTGTAATCCGAACGCACCCCTGGCTCCATACTACCCAAACTGCTAGTGAGGAGACCGGTGTGTTTTATTCAGTGTGGATGACATTATAACTGTCAGTTAGCGCCGTCACAACAGTCAGCCGGAGCGCCTGTTTAGTGAAGTTTATTTTTCTTTCTCTCTCTGTTGTGTGAGCATGCTCGTTGCCGCAGTAACCACCTATCAATCCACGGTTGAAACGCGCTCTCCCTGAGTTTGTTTGCATCGCCCTTGTGAGTGAGTGCATGGAGTTTCCCGATCTCTATAAATTATAATTTATGCACGTTATTAAACGGCCGCGATTCGCCGGTTGCAACAGCTGTTTAGCGTGTCATCACGAGCCGAATATTGCTATTGTTCTTTTCCTGGGATCTGTAGCCTACTGTGCATGTTAAAGAAGGAAATAAACATAAGATAAATCCTTACTCCTCCTCTCATCGTCTCATGCTTCATAGTCTGACGTTTTGGCCTTAAGTGGTGTTTTAGCCGACACCCCTGAAGTGAATCCAGTGATATAGCCTAGCAGATCAGCACGGTAGGCCTACATTCACGTTTCCTCTACTACTTTTGTTGAGAACAAAATACTTGAAGTGCAGGATAAACCTCTTGCTGTCTGTTGATGTGCAATAAATATTGAAGGTTATGTAGCCTACAAGTAGGCCTACCTGTCTGTTCTACTCATGTCAACTGACTTGTGAAAACTGCTCAGAAAAATCAAAAAAATTTGACATATAGCAACTTTTGTTTTACAGTAGGCTTACGCAAATAGTTACTTTCCCTGGTAACTATTTACTTCTATTATAAAGTAATTCAGTTACTAACTCAGTTACTTTTTGGAACAAGTAGTGAGTAACTATAACTAATTACTTTTTTAAAGTAACGTTCCCAACACTGCTTATTGGTATTGCACACACTGAAGTCTGTTCAGGATACACTGTGTCAGGTACATACCATGTATTTCAGTCCCGTTGGTATAGAATATGGTGTAGTTAGTGATGAAGCCGCGGCGGCTGCGTAGGGGAATCTCCTTCCACACCAGGTGAGCATTATTACGTCCTGGTTTACCATTCAGTCTAACAGTGGGGCCTTCCAATGGAGCTGCAAACACAACAGCAACGTCATGCATGCCAATCACACAGCCAAGGTCTATCTGAATTTAAATACAGACTGACTTTCTATTAGGGGTGTAACGGTACACAAAGTGTACCTCGGTTTTGAAGTCACGGTTTGGTTATGTACGGTACGGTTGAATATATAACAAGAATAATGTGCAAGTGCAGCATTAACTACCATTGCAGCTTAGAGGTTTTTTTCAGTAAAAAAATAAAATACTGCCGCAAACACAGAAGGTCTCCAATAAATAAAATACTTCTCAAATAGGCTCCGCACCGCAATCAAAACAAGCATTCTGTACATTCTGCATATTTAAGTCATATTAACGCTATTTACGCCCATAATTACGTATTGCGGTTTACCTCTTACGGTACGGTATGTGTCTGTATTTGTGACGGTTCCCCTACTTTACATTAAAGATTTGTGTTAATGCTATCTGGCAGAACTATTTGAAATTAACAACTTGAATATCAAAATTGAAGTTAACAATTTATCATATAATCAATTGGTCTATCAAAAGTTAATATATAAATTAAGATGGTTGTGGCCCATATACAACCTCGATTCTGCGTATATAAAACAGAATTTTATCATTTGTAAATCCTTTTGACTTACATTCAAGTTGAAAACAATACAAAGGCAACATATTGTTTGGTTCATCTGAGATGAACTAATTAAACTTTCAAACTGTCAACAATTTATGTTCTCGATTCCCAAATGCTTACTCATTGTTGCTAAAAGAAAGGGTAATGTAAAACAATGGTAAACATGCCCCTGTCCCAACTTTTTTGAAATGTGTTGCATGCACCAAATTTAAAATTTGTGTGTATTTATAAAAAACAATAAAGTTTATCAGTTTAAACTAATCATGACATTTTTGTACTGTTTTATATTGAATACATGTCAAAAAGGAAAAGCAAATGATCACATTCTATTTATTTACATGATACATAGTGTCCCAACATTTGGGAATCAGGGTTGTATCTTTGCGGGGCCAATTATAGTGTAAATGAGGAGGTTATTATTCCAGACTCTCATTTCTAACCATTTTCTTCTGGCATATATGACTGACGTTGCCTACAGATTTCATCAACTATTAACAATGAGCTGTGCAGGGGGTGCCCTTAGCTCAGTTGGTAGGGCGTCCCCCCCATGGGCCTCAGCCAGCAGCGGACCCGGGTTCGATTCCAGCCCGCAGTCGTTCCCTGCATGTCACTCCCCTCTCTGCCCCATTTCAACTCTGTCGCTACACTATCAATAAAAATAAAAAAATGCCAAAAAAATATCTTTAAAAAACAAAAAAAACAATGAGCTGTGCAAACTGAAGGACAGATGCTTAACATGTAATGGATCAAACTATACTATGGCTCATTACAATGTTTGTGTCTAATAAACACCTTAAAAAAAACACAACCAGAAACAGGAAGTGAAGAGGTGTATTGCATTATTTCAGTGTTTTACAGCAGAGAGCAGCATATCATTGTTTTACAGCAGAGAGCAGCATATCATTGCTATACTAATATAAGTAGAAAGAAGAGCTGGGGCTACTGCACAAAAGGGGAATTCAGATACCAGATGATTGATAAAGCCAGCCTTGACATAGTCTAGTCTGGCAGTGGCTTATTCAGTACACGTACACCAATCCAGGATGTAAACGGGATGCTATGACAAGCCAGGTGTAAGTACTATATGAGTCATGTTAGCCTACCTTCTTGCTCAAAAGGCTTTTTTACTTGCTGGCTTCCAATCCATCCAGATGTATATTGGATACACAGAACATTGTAGCAAACAAACTGCTCAAGATTGCCTAGATTTGACATTGAGACCAAAATATTGTTTTATTTTACATTAGAATAAGGCTTGTACACTCTCCCAATTACCGCAATTTTCGGACTATAAGCCGCTAGGGATGGGAATCGAGAACCGGTTCTTTTCAGAACGGTGCCGAGTCAACCAATTCCTTGGAATCGTTAACATTTTTTTTAATTTTTTTTAATTAATTTATTTAACCTTTATTTTACCAGAATGTCCCATTGAGTTACAATAACTCTTCTCACAGGGAGTCTGGCCAGACAGGCAGCAGAAAGAAGTTGCAGACATACAACAAAGTACAATGCCTGCTTAACGATTCCGCTTATCGGTTCCGCTCGTTGCAAATGCATCATGACCTCAGACACGTGCTGCTTTCTTTTGGTTCAGAACGCAGCAAACATGGCATTGATGCAGAAGCGGTCTAAAGCTTGATTGTATTTCATGTGAAAAGGCGACAATATGGCCACTTCCAATAATTGTAAAGTTTCCATTTCGTCAAACGACCCGTGCACAAGCACAAGGAAGCGCACAGACTGCGATCCCGACGGTTAAACGTTTAAACTTCCACTGCCTTACTAGTCGGCACCAGAATTGCCCATCACTTGGTTTTGAACATAAAATGTATGAGAATTAACGTGTGTGTAGGCCTAGGTGTGGGCAAGTGAAAGAGGGAGATACATAAAAAGGCGAGAGCAGCATAAAGCAAAGCAAAAAGGATTTCTTGACCACTGCCAAAGGCCCGCTGTTTACTCTCGTTCATCAGCTGTTCTAGACAACCAAAACAACACACAGCGGGACTCGGCGGTCCGGTGATGATAAGGAAACGTTTTACAAGACACTTTATAAGGACAGTAGCCTAAGACACACTTAAAATAACGATCTCTGTCCGATATAAAAAGCTCTGCCTTGGATTACTTGATGGAGCGATCGATGTGTAACCTAGAAAACCATCCGCTACGTGTGTCTGATAACGGGCCATCATATTACTAAAGCAGCGCGCCGCACATAAGAACAGCATGTACACTGTAAAGCTGAGATGGAGCGGTGACTCCTCGTCGCTGGCGTGGTGAAGAATAAGCAAAGCGATACATTCTCTTTTAGCCTTTCTGGCGTATTTATTCTCTTCTTAGCCTACATGACTGACAACAACAACATGCAACGTGACAGTTTGACCTAAGGCGTTCCTTCCATGGACCTATAAAGAAAGGGTTCATTCACTTGAACGTAGTAACATCATCACGTTGCCCTTTCAGAGTAAAAGTGCAATCATATAATAACTCTTAACGTACATTAAAGAAAGCTCGTATCCTTCCTGAGAGGGCAAACATGATAATTTTTCTGCATAAAATGGTTAATTTGCCAAAGTTGATAGTTGGTCTTATCTTTTCAAAACACTTAATTGTATTTTTTCTGTCAGTTGAATTTTGTTTCAAGTGCAAATGAGCACTGTTAATATTCCAAAAGGCACAAGCTCTTCCTTGACTGTTTTAAGTCTGTGTTTTATTTTTTAGGGCACATAATGGCATTTGGGCTTAAAAGCCAAACATTTATTTATTTGTTTGGACCAATTAATGTGAAAATTGACAATTTCCTAATCCTCAAGTAGCCTACTCTTGATAATCTTTCAATGCACAGACTAGACACACCTCTGATCAGATATTAAAGAGAGATAATAAAAACAAACTCATTTGTACTTATTCTCTCACCCAATGAGAATCGATAAGGAATCGGATCGATAAGCAGAATCGGAATCGGAATCGTTAAATTCTTAACAGTTCCCATCCCTATAAGCCGCCCCTTTTTCCCCATTTTTCGACCCTGCGGCTTATATAACGGTGCGGCTAATAATATAATAATTACAGAGCACAGTATATGTTCTGTAGCTACAAGGGATGGGCGTTTGTAATCGAGTACTCCTCGTTTCAAAGCCTTTAGGCCGGCGGGCCGCCCCTATTTTAAAATGTTATATACGTGTACAAAACGGATAAAATAAAGTTTAACAAAATTAAATATTTTGATGCAAGTGCACAGTGGCGACTGGTCATTAGGGGCACGTGGGACGAAGCCCCACCTACTATCACAAAAAAAATTAATAAATGAAAAAAATATATATATTAATGCTGTCAAACGATTAAAATATTTAATCGCGATTAATCGCATTAATATCATAGTTAACTCGCGATTAATCGCATTTTTATTTATTCTAGCCTGAATGTCCCTTGATTTCTTTTTGTCCCATTATTTTTTCTCATTTTAATGCTCTTATCACACCCATTCTAATTATGATATTTTAGAAGAAATACACTGAATTACAATGTAATTCAGTGTATTTCTTCTAAAATATCATAATTTGCAATTCAGTGCAAATAACAATATAGACCCCCGCCGCCCCCCCCTCCCCCACCCCACCCCTAGAACAGCATTCACAAACATAATTGGAACTTCTTTTTTATTTAAAAACCAAACCATAAAACAACATAGTATTAAGGCTAAATTAAACTGGTTGTTGTAGGCCTAAATGTTTTGGGAGTCTTTCATCCACGGCTTGGTGTGCGGGCAGGGTTATAAGTAGGACTTTTGCAAATGACAGGCTTTCTTTTCTGTTCTTTTCCGCAAAGTCCCAGAGTCAAAACACGGAAGACTAGTGAAAGTCGCGCAGCTGAGCTAGCAAGTGCTAGGTTCCGGTTTCTGCTTCAAAATAAAAGTCAGAATTGACTTGACGTTTTGCCAGTTACATGATTTTAATGTGAAATTACGCTGTAGGACATGTTCCGTTGGAATTGACAGTAACTTAAATGCGAGCCATATGTATAGTTTGTGGTGTTTCAGTTGTTCAAACATTACTAGTTGATACAACAGCATGTGAAAAAACCACAACGTTTGCTAGGCCATGACGAGCATTAATCGCGCAATAAAAAAATTGACGCCGTTAAAATGGGTTTGCGTTAACGCCGTTAAACTGACAGCACTAGTATATGTATATATATATATATATATGTATATATTAGGGCTGTCAAATTAACACGTTAATTTCGATTAATTAATCACAGAAAAATTAACGTGATTAAAAAAATTAACGCAGATTAATCGCACTTCTATATTGCCCTTTGACCCGGTGCAAAAGAGGTGAGACGATAGCGGAGCTGCACCTGTATCATGCGGACAAGACCCGCATGGGATTAAAGAGTAAAGAAAGAAGCAGAGAGGGCTCTATGTGTTATGGGCTGCTCCGGGCAAATAAGCATGAAGGTAGGAATACGTCTTATGTTATTCTCCGCCGTGACTACCTTTTTGCTAGTTGCGATCGTCTAAACGGACACCAGCCCCCTCTCACTCTTCCTAGCATATGCCTGACATAAAAGTGTCATATAAGTATGCGATTAATTTAGATTAATTAATCACAGAGCCTGTAATTAATTAGATGAATTTTTTTAATCGCTTGACAGCCCTAGTATATATATATATATGTATTATATATATATATAATATATATATGTATATATATGTATATATATATATGTATATATATGTATATATACTGTCAAGCGATTAAAAAAACGAGCCCCTTAGCCCTTCGGCCCAAATCTGACTGGCTCACATGGCTGCTGTAGTCTTACTGCAGAGACCATGGACATGGCACATGACATGGCAGAGACACAAATCAGACAAACGCAATCTGAAGAAGCAAGCTAGGGTCGGCTAGAAATGAACTAAAACTAAATATATATATTAAAAAAGTTCGGCGCTTTTAGTTAATTTTTAGCTGACCCTAGCTTGCTTTTTCAGATTGCGTTTTTCTGATTTGTGTCTCTGCCATGTCATGTGCCATGTCCATGGTCTCTGCAGTAAGACTACGGCAGCCATGTGAGCCAGTCAGATTTGGGCCGAAGGGCTAAGGGGCTCGTTCGCCTTTTGCCCCTAAACGCAATGCAATGTGTATTGCACGTGAAAAACTGCGAATGCGCGTGCTCGTAGTATTTCTTAGTTATAGTAGTTATAGTGGACAGAGATTATTTTACCCCAACGGGCGCTGCCCCTCCGGCACTGGAAAGGACATATATGGTCATTGGGTTCGTTCCACTACTGTGACAGTAGTGCCGCGAAAAGTCATGTAGCCGGAAGAAGAGAAGGATGGAGAAGGATAACTTTGCTAACACAAAGATGTCAGAGGCACACAAACGAAAACGAGTCGACAACATGAATGAAGTAGATCATTTTTGGAGCACATGTTTGAGACCCTTAGTCTGGAAGAGAAATTGGTAGGCTAGTAAAACCGCTTGGTACGCATGATCCACCGGACAATAGCCTATAATATGGAGTGGTAGCTATGCTAGGCTAACGGCTATCGATCATAAGAAGGCACTCTTCCCTCGTTTGCTGTTCGGTGGAGAAGGTATTTTGTGGAGGACGGGATACAAGGATTTTAAAAACTTTTCTGAGAGGATGAGATGAGAGCAGCTGGATGCTGTCTAGGGATGTAACGATATGAAATTTTGAGTACGATACGATACGATATGATATTGCGATTGATATCACGATATCACGGTACGATATTAAGCGCGGAATTAATTTCTACCCCCTTAAATGAAATGTTGTACCACTGATTTAAATAAAATATAAACACAAGAATAATTAAAAAATGTTATATCTTATTATCATGAAGAGATTTCTGAGAGATTTAAACAACTTATCACCAAAACAAAGTCACTGCTTCTCTATCTCACTGCTGTTTTTAAAGAAGCTTTACATCTATATTTTTCAAACTGAAATAGAAATTTTAAATCTAAACTTAATTTAGTCACATGTCTGTAACTATAAAAGTATAAAATTATATAATTTTTTAAATAGTGTGATCATTTCCCCATTTATTTGTTTTATTTGCTTATCAACTCTTATTTTTACAAGCCATGTTTTTACCTTAATAGGCCTACATTATGACAGGCACAATGAACTCTGTAAAATATTTATTTTTTATTTTTATTTGTTAACTTAAATTGCAGTCTCAAAATCAATGTTTTTGCAGTGCACTCCTCTCCCCCCTCCCTTCCTCACACTTTCGCAACGTCACCTACATTTTACCAAAGTAGTGTCACCTAAGTTTGACATAGTAGGGATTCCATAGTATTGCGCAACATGCTGGTATAGCTTTTATATACTGTGTATGCTGAGTTCACGTGAAGTTGTGATGAACATATTAAGGATCTTTGAACTTATTTCCTTCATCTGCCTTTCACGGAAGTTCGCCGACTTTACCGGGGATTTAACGCGCGGTCGCGGTGGATTCTATTCTATTCTATTCATTTTTTTTTTTTTTTTTTTTCTTCTTTTTTTTTTCTAATCTCATTTCCTCACGTTCACCTGGATTCATAATGATATAATTGACCCGCGAGCAACTTTCTCTTCAGTCTGGTAAGCTACTCTGTCGATCTTTTTCTCTATCTCTCCCTTTTCTCTTTCTCTCTCTTCTTCTTTGCTGCTGCGTGACTCAATGTGGTGAAGCTGCGGCGCTGCTCTGCGTAGTGTAAACAACGGCCCACGTGAGACGTGACTGTTCAGTTTAAAGTTAGAAGTCATGTTAGTTTCAGTGATAAGATGTTGTGACAATGTGTTATTGTTTGGTTTCCAATGTTGGTGTGGCCCATACAGTGTTAGATTGAGTGCTACGTTGCTCACGAGACTCTCCAAAATGACGGAGCGCATTTACCATGCACGCTCGCCTGTAATACCGTGACGCGGTATTACAAGAAAAAACTTACGGTTGACATTCGTGGCCTTTTCATATCGCGAACGACCGTTTTGCGGTATATTGTTACATCCCTAATGCTGTCAATGCTGGACGAGTGAACGTCGCTGTATTGACAGGGCCGCCTTTCTCTTCAAATAGCCTATTAAGTACTTTGGTGAGTGAAATAATGCTATTCTGTTTTGCTATCGATTGAAATTGATATTGAATATGGCGTTGAGTGGGAGTGTCAGTGTTTTCATGTGTCGGTAGCATTGCATTTGAAGGTGTGTGTGCTGCTGTTGGTTGTGCTTATTGTTTTGGGCGATGCATCAGCAAATATTTTGAAGATTATCTGTGATTTTATTAGCCTGCCTTTATCTGACACCGCAGCAGCCTGCAACCTACCAACTGAACGGAATCTGTCTGTTTAAAATCACGGCATTAAAAGCACCAAATGACTTGCTTTAAACAATTTTGTTACAAATATAACGTGAAGAATTTTAGAATATTATTTCCATAAGCTGTTTAGTCAGAAAGTGAGCGATCACGAGTGGCTCATCCTCGCTGCTGTCTAAGTAATTTGAGAGGCAGCATTTATTTTATGCTCATAGTTAATCATATAGCAGTGCTGAAACAAAAGCTTCTCTCTTAAAATCGCGATCCGATTGCTTGTCCTAACCTTGGATACACAGAGACATGTCCCCGAACTGACTGCGCGATAGTCTGTACAGTGAAACAGCCGCCTCCCTTGTTAGTTTCAGTCTACAGCCTGCAATGCTAATATAACCACCACCTGCGCATGGAATGCGTTTAATAAAGTCTCTTATTTGTATTAGGAATTATTGAGCTGTTTTGTCGTCAGAAAATGAAGAAGTACTTCAGCAGATTGTCTGTGATGTGTAGCCACATTGAGTCCACTCGGTGTCCGTAAAGTCACAAAGGCTGCGTGAATGAGGCTTTACTAAGTTAGTCCGATGCTGTGTTGTCACTTGACTCAGTTAGTTAAGATGCAGTTTGAGGTTCACGCTGCACACAGCTGCTGCTGGAGCCACCGGGAGTTTTTGCTCCACGTGAGAAAAATTAATATTTGCATAATCTATTTGAAATTGATATACATTTTTTGATCGTTCAAGATCCAGTCCTCATTCAAGTGTACTGTGTAGGTTATGTCACGCAAGAGAAACGATAATAGTCAGCTATCACCTCAACATGAAGGAAAACTCCACCTTGAAATTTCTGTATCTGGCTGTCAGAGGCCAAAGACTGTAGCGGCACATTGAATTTTCTCCTGTCTATTTTTTACTTAACTGTTAGTAAAGATGAAGGGAGCAATCCTTTCCTTCTTTGGCTAAAATGTGAAAGTGCACAATGATGTGAACAACTCATTTTGTGTTTATAAAGTCGCCAGAATGCGAGAAACAGTGTCTTTGAAGCTCAAATTTTTTTGTGAGCCCCATCTGTTTTTTACACCTAGAAACGCCACAAGTGCAATAAACTGAGCGTTGTGTCAAACAGCAACTGCAAATAACTGCCACCTCCGTGCCACCGCAGCGCAGCCTGTGTTCTCCACGGCACCGCGGAGCTGAACACGGTCTCTCCTTTCTCCACAACATTTTCAGGAATATAACTGTCCAATTATTTCAAAGCAGATGATAAAGTTACGTTTATAAAAAGGGGAGATGACACCTGTTACTCTCAGTTAGTAATGAGTAGACTCCAGGGGCCTCATTTATAAAGCTTTCTACGCACAAAAACCTTGCGTAGACGGCAGAAATGTGCGGTGAAATGTGCGTTGGCAAACCGGTGGTATTTATAAAAGAATTATTTGTGGAGAAGTGTGCGTATTCCCACGCAAACTTTTGACCATGCGTAGAGCTCACGCAAGGTTTTGCTGACTCGGGGAATCAGCGACACTCAATGGCAACTAGGGATGAACCCGAATCCGAATATGTATTCGGATAAGCACGGATAATGAGTTAGATACGGATACAGATAATTTCCGAATAGTCCCGTTATTATTCGGGGATTTTTTTTTTTTGTTGTATTATGCGCTTAATTGACGCAGCGCGTTCCGCCTCAATGACTCAACAGGTAGAATGACACTAACGGCTGTTCTGCGGTGGACATGAGAGGACCGGGCGCGTCCCGTGACCCGCGGTCTCTATCTTTTTATCCACTGATAAACGCTGCAAGGCAGCGTGTTCACCCTTTCCCTCGAATAGAGGGTTCTACCGATCGCATTCGCTGCCGTTTTTATGTGAGTTTCCTCGTAACCCGCTGCCGTGGCGGAGAAGAGACGAACCGATGGAATATGCTGCACCCCGAGTCACCCTCAGCCCTTCCCCGATGTATTTGCATTCACTAGGCCTACTGCTTAAACTCTTTCAAACACCACAACGTTTCCATCAAACTGATGCTTAGGACCTGTACTTTTTCAGCTGTCAATCAGTGCGTAGACGCCTAGGCCTGCTTCAGGACCTATACAATAAAATCGGAAACTGCAAACTTGACACATTGAAATCACATATGGCTTTGTGGAAAGGCTAAGATATTATTTAGGGTTTATGAGATTGGCACGTTGATACAGATTGTTCCTAAACCTTAGTTTAGTAAAACAAATGTAAAAAAAGAGCGATAGGGATAAAAAAATCATGAAATACAGCTGTATTTTCCCCAGTTAAAGGGAGACCTTAATTAAGTTAAAAGTAAAACACTGGCCCTCATTTACTAACAGTGAGTAGCCTAAGCACAGATTTGGACTGTTATTTATCAATATTCTTGTTCCCTGAATTTCTTCATATTCTGAGAACAAAGAAGAAATATATCTGACTTTTTGACTTCTATTTCAACATTACATCAATTTGATGCTTTGAAGGGACAACAATTGCATTGACAATGAATATTAGTTTAGAAAATCAATTTAGGTGTGACTTCCTTTAATTTAGACTAATGTAAAAGAAACTTCCGGTATACGCCACACCCACTTCTTGTTGTGTATCCGGATACAGATACAGATACAGATAATTTTGTTGGTTGAACAGATACAGATACAGATACAGATAATGACGTCTCCGCACACCCCTAATGGCAACACCACGAAATAAAGCTCTGTCATCGGAAAAACACACATATCCTTGGCACCCAATATATTTGATCAATTATATGTGCGTACCTATTGTTGCGAATATAGGCTACTGTTGTCTATGGCATGCAGTAGCCTAATGATGTAGGTTGATTTACTTATCAAGTAGGTCTATACATATTTTGGTTATATTTTTAAATTTAATCTTATAGTTCTACTATAATAATATCATATACGTCGGGAGGTGTGTCCCTGAGTGGCCAGCGGGAGAGCAAA
This sequence comes from Ammodytes dubius, assembly GCA_026122265.1. Classification (NCBI taxonomy): domain Eukaryota; kingdom Metazoa; phylum Chordata; class Actinopteri; order Uranoscopiformes; family Ammodytidae; genus Ammodytes; species Ammodytes dubius. The sequence continues at coordinate 3,920,484 of CM047524.1, forward strand.
TAGTCTATATTTTAGGCTGTGTGTAAAAAGTAGTTTTGTACAAAGTTATGGCCAACCATATTAATTAAAACTATATATTTCGTTAGATAAAATCATGTTATGAATTTAGCAAATTATTTTATGCATCTCTTTCCCATAACAACTAACCCTCGAAGTTTAAACTAATCTGACGTTGTTGGAAATGTGTTGATCTCATGGAAGGGAAACAATGCTTTGGAATATATTATTCACATTCTTGGCTTTGTGCGAACGCAATGTTTTGGGAAGGTTTCTACACACACCGTTATAAATGAGGCCCCTGGTGAGCATGCAAGGTGCTCTCCGCTTGGAAAGAAAAGTAAAGAAGAAGCAAGGCTTACTTCAGGCACATTCGCTCTGAGCCAACATCAGTTAAGAAGCCTTCAATAGGGAATATGGGGATGAGATTCAAAAACCGACCGGTGTAACGTTCCGTTAATGAGGAATTAGTAGCGGTAATTATTCACGGACACGGAGTGAGCATTACGCGGTTGGATATATAACTACTAAGTATACTGCTTTGGTGAGTTATTTATATGTATTTAAATTGTAGGACAATCATTTTATATTATTTGCTGCCCTTCTTATTTTAAATGGTGACTTAGGCTATTTTTTTTTGTTACAACTACAGCCCATGCTTTTTTTCTCCCCACCGCAGACCTACTCGATCGGTTTAAATTGTGGCCCGTCTATTTAATTACTTTCAGTGAGGAAAAGGTGTTTTAAACTTGTGGAAAAAAAATCCTTAATATCATATGGCAACTGTGACTGTTTGACAATAAGCATTGAGCGCTTTATTGCAGTGAACCGTTATTCTGCAGACAGATGTGTTGCGTTCTAAAAATAGAACAGGGTTCGACATAACGTATAGCCCGATGGCCCGGGGCCAGTAAAATAATATGCAGGGCAAGTTGATTGGCCAGTCACTGTCCCGCCCGGGCCAGTGACTGGCCAATCACAGTTCAGTATCTTTTTGTAGACTATATCATGGTTCATTGAAATGCGCGTTGAGAGTCGGAATGAAAGCAGTGTTTATTTAAGACTTAATATAATAAACCTAATATAAATTATATTTTTTAATGAAAGGCCAGTGGACAAACGATGTGTGGGCGTTTTGACAGGCGGAGCAACAAGCGGGTGCACTCTCGCTCCGTTGGCAGAGCTGCCTACCGTCCGCCTGCGAGTCGACAAATCAATCGACTTGCTTTGCCCCCTTTCTTTCTTCCCACAGCAGAGGTTGAGGTGCAGAAAATGATAACTGCGCTTTTCCTTTATCTGCCATATTATTTACATACATTATTTGCATCCAAGCCCCAATGGTAATACAAATGAGAGGCGTTATTTAAACGCTGTGAATGCGTCTCCGGTGATTGTGTCGGTTGTAGACAGAAACGAACGGAGGGACTCCGCTCACTGTACAGTTCCTATAGTCGCGCAGTTTACAACTGCAGTTTACAACTGCGCGACTCGAGCACTGTGTTTTCAGGCTCGAGACATTCAATCAGATCGCGGAAGTCTTTCCCATTGAAATCGCTAACGGGGAGAATATCCCCGGTTATTATTTTGGCCACAAACCACAGTTCATCTGCGCGGCGGCTCACTCACTGGCGAGATCACACGGTGAAACGCTGCTGTGATCGGACGAAGGCATTGTGTGTTTCTAAGGTGATTTAACGTCATAGTCTTAGACGAGCGTTTAACTTATGCTGCATATTTTGCACTGCATTGTTTTTTATCAATAGTTTGAAAAAATGGTCCCACACGACCGGACTCTTATGTGAAGCTGACACTTCATGGAGATGTGACACTCCTGCAGCGCGCTCACGACCAGACCTGAACTCGCATAGTACACGTTGAAATCTCCCATTAAAAAAACGGCATAACCCACTGATTTTCGGATTTCTATCTTGAGCGCTAGTGGAAAACCGGTCATTCGGTCGACACATTCACATCCCTAATGCATATAGAGAAAGTAATAAAAACAGCCTACCACACCACAAAGAATGATCAGACCTTCATCTCTTATTTATTTTTTATGTTTGAACATGACTTCTGCAGGTGAACTATTCATTAAACTGCCCAAATTCAAGAATAAAAACAACCATCAAACTACTGGACTTTAAAATACTGGCCCACTCTTTCAACACATACTTTCAGTTGTAGGCTTCTAATTCAATATGTTTGCCTGGTTTTATATTATGTGTATGAGCAATATCAACATTTCATATAATTAACTAAAAGAAAAATAACAATCTAAAGGGAATATCTATACTGTTACAGTATAGATATTCCCTTTAGATCTGGTTATTTTTCTAATACAGGTATTATAATTATTGACACTAAATTATGAAGGGAAAAAAAAAGTGTGTGCAGGGCCAGTGAAAATATACAAGGGGCCAGTAAAACTCGGATCCACTGGCCCGGCAGGCCAGTAGGAAAAAAAAGTTATGTTGAACCCTGTAGAAAAAAGTTTAACGAGGAATCGATTGATCCTCGAGGAATGCAAGCGATCACTCGAGTAGCTAAAACACTACTCGTCCCCATCCCTAGTAGCTATTATTGCACTAAATGGTAACACTTAAATACGTTATGCAAATATGCAACTTGTTTGTTGAAATGTTAATAAATGGGAGCTTCCTCAAGCAGTCATCTCTTTCCCAACAATCCCCTCTGTGCACGAACTCTTACATATGGTAATTAAACATTAAAACACCTGCGGCTTATAGTCCAGTGCGGCTTATAGTAGTGCGGAAAATACGGTAGTCATTAGACGAAGGAGATTACCTTTTATAGCAGCACGTGTGGTTCTTCCGTTTTCCCTCTGCCAGTCTGTCTGATCACCACTGACCCATTCTACCACATACTCTGACACAGCTGTACTGTTGGGGGCTTTCCACCTCAGCCACAGCTGGCCCCCATCGGGCACCACCTCTAGCTCTTCAACTGGGGCCAGCTCTGAGGACACACACACACACACACACACACACACACACACACACACACACACACACACACACACACACACACACACACACACACACACACACACACACACACACACACACACACACACACACACACACACACACACACACACACACACACACACACACACACACACACACACACACACACACACACACACACACACACACACACACACACAGAGACATTATGCAAAACTTGACCAGAAATGATTGAATTAAATGTCCATAGTCCATAACATATTTATCCATTGATTCTGCTGTAGAACACCAAATAAATGCCATGTTTAAATTCTATATATTTGCTCAGAGGCATAGCAAAGAGACAGCCAACTTGAACACACACACACAGTGCAAAAGGAAAACCAGCGATCATGGGCTACAGCAACATATCACACGCATTCAATTGGGATGATTCCCATCCTGCTGGGATGCTGGGAACCATTGTTGCAAGGCATTATCTATCTCTCTACTGTCCACTTGATAATGTAAGGCATCTTGATAATATAAGAATTAGACCACACAGAAAAGGGCATGCTATTAAGTCACAGTAGGTAGGTGGGATTAGCTAGCAATCACTGACTTTAGGTCGAGATATGACATGAAATTGAGGTGTACTTTTGATGCATTTCTTCTACTGCTGTGGTTTTACACTAAAATAACACATGCAGCGGTATAGATGATACATTTCAAGTGTTTCTTTATAGTGGCCTATAGCTCTGAGTCACAATGAACACTTACCTTGTGCTTTATTAGGGATGACTAAAGTTGCCTCAGGAGATTTTCCCACAGAATTGATGGCGGTGACGTAAACTTTAATGGATTTCTTGTCATGCAGGTGAATCTGTTTGAGGACAGTGATCTTCTGCTGGCTAGGGGAACTGTCTGTCTCTGAACTGTTGACTGGGATACTTTCCAACTCCCAACTTCCATTCCTGACTGTATCCTTTTGGTCTTGAAACTTTATGTCGAATCTTATTATCCTCCCATTGGAAGACGCAGGGTCCTGAGAGGACAAAGTCAAAAGGCTTAGTACTTCTAAAAAAGACCCCAATCGGAAATCTCTTATTTCTTTGTTCTACAGAAATTGATTGCCCTCCAAATGAAAATCACATTCAATCAATGCTAAAACAACTACGCAAATCCATTTCTGATTTCTGTCAGTAGCTCTATGTTGGGACCGAGTCGCTCAGGCAAGTGTTTAAGTGTGTATAGTTTATCAAGCTGAGAGAAACTTCTCTCACGGTGTTAGCTAAAAGGTTAATTCCACAAATGGCTAAATGATAATGGCTAATTGATAATAAAGGCTGTGGCTACAGGCATATGCTATGGTATAATCTTTTAGGATAAATTAACTTTTCAAAAAAAGTAAGGACATTTGTGTTTGGTTGAGTATTTCTTGCAACTATGCTTCATGGCAATACATCTTATACTGATGGAAAGCCTGTTTATTTCCCTTTTAAATGATGCCACATTTGAAAGGTAGATGCATTCGTGGAATGAGCAGCAGAGTTGAGTATGTGGGTTGCGCCAATGATAAACGTTCCAAATCTTCTCTGAAAAAATGCCAAACAGCTTATTCTGCTATTGACTCTTGCTTGGTGTCATTTATTGGATTGGATGATTGAAGTCTGAAGAAAACAAGGCATATTTTCAATTCAACAATTTGTTCATTTAACAAACAGGGTTCTCAGTAGCATTTGGAAGAACCATACAGTCCGGCACCACCTTGGTCACACACTGCTGTGGGATGGCATCCCATTCTTCAACCAGGATTTGTCTCAAGTCAGCCAATGTGATGTGTTGGTCACTCTGGAACGACCAGCACGCCCAAGCAGATCCCACAAGTGTTCAATTGGGTTGAGGTCACGTTATGTTAGATGATAAACTCACTTTTAATTTTCATATAAAAAATCTTGTTCGTCGACTACGACAAAAAATTGGCTATTTTTATAGGAACAAAACCACCTTCCCTTTATTTAGTAGGAAAAGGATTATTGAGGCAGTTTTCATGTCTGTCCTTGATTACGGTGATGTGGTTTACCGGCATGCATCACATTCATGTCTTAAACTCCTGGACTCTGTTTTTCACTCTGCTTTAAGGTTCATCACAGGAGATGCTTATGACACACACCATTGTCTTTTATATGAAAAGGTTGGGTGGTCCTCCCTTAAAGAGAGACGTGACGCACATTGGCATGTTTTTATTTACAAAGCCTTGACCGGGAAGCTTCCTCGTTATTTAACTGAATTGCTGCAAATCTCAGATGGGCTTTATCAGACCCGCTCCACTGACATGCTTATGCTTTATGTCCCACAAGCCCGGTCTGAGCTAGGAAAGACAGCTTTTAGCTTCAGTGCCCCTGACTCCTGGAACAACTTACAGCAACAAATTAAACTAAATAACTTCATATCCTTTAACCAATTTAAACAAACTATTTTAAATCTGCCAAACTCTACCTGTAACTGTTTTAATTAGGCTATATTACTCTCACCCATTTAATTTTAATTGCTACCACTTAATTTCACCACTGTGTAAATGTTTCAATTGTTTTTCTTTTCACCTGTTGTTGTGTATTTGATGTATTTGCGTTGAATATTGTTAATGTATTGTTGTTTTTCCTTTGAATTTGTTTGAACTCGACGTCATTGTAAATGAGGGTCACCCCTCAATTGGTCTCTCGAGGATAAATAAAAGTTAAATGAAAAAATGAAATGTTCAACAATGAGTCAAAGTGTGGAGAAGACGTGAAGAACGCTATGCTGATTGCTGCACTGATAGGGTAAGAGCTTATGCTGGAGGCAGTGTGATGGTGTGTGGGGGCATCTCCCTCACTGGAAAAACAAGGCTTGTCATCATTGGAGGCAATGCAGAGAGATATCGAGATGAGATTCTGCAACCAGTGGCAATCCCATACCTCCACAGTCTGGGACCGAACTCTATCCTCCAAGATGACAACCGTCCCCACAGAGCGGGGTTCATCAGAGACTACCTCTAGAATTTGGGAGTGGAGAGGATGGAATGGCCTGCCTGCATTCCAACATCAACCCCATTAAACACTTGTTGGATCAGCATGGGCGTGCTGTTCAATGCCAGAGTGACCAACACTACCAAATAGACTACTGTCTGAGGCCCCTGTTTGTTGTAAATTGTTAAATTGCCAATATGTCTTATATAATATGATTTTTCAGACTTCACTCATCCAATCCAATAAACGACGCCAAACATATTAACGGCACTGATACTATTGTGAACAAAAGCTGTTTCCATTGTTATCACACATTGTTTTCTCGCAGAGCCTCCTCTGCCAGGAGCAGCATTTGCAGATGAAATACATCAAGAAAGTCTCTGTGTCCTTAATTTATTTATTTGGTTGCATTTTCAATATAATAACGTATATTTTTCCACATGTTTATTCTTCCTATGTGTATGTTACGGCCCTGGCCGTATGTTGTTAGTTCTGTTTTGTTCTTTGCTGTTCTCCTTTTGTTTAAACTTTTATTCTGAGTATGGTGTGGGAGTGAGACCTCTGCTTGCAAATGAGCTTTTCTGTACAGGTGCAGGTGCTGGTGATTGACTCCGTAAATGGCGGAAGCTGATTGGCTCGCCCTCAGCCTCACGGCATTCAACGCTCCACCGGATTCACTCAGCCGGTGGCTTGATTGACAGCAGCAGCACTCGCTCGCGGATTCCCGAACAACTTATATTATTATTATCATGTGTTAATTATTGTATTAAATTATGTCCGGTAGGGGTGAGTTGCCATTTATTTTGCAGAGTTTGTCTCTTATTTTTTGGTCACTGTTAAGGTTAGGGATTGCTCGTTTTTTTGTTCCAGAATAGGTTTTTGGCATCAACTCACCCTGAAGCTTTATGTTGCATTTTTTCCTTATTGCTTAGTTAAAATAAATGAATATTTATTTTACTTTGGAAAAGTCTGTGTGTGGTGGTTTGGGGATCGGGGAGTGGGTATTTTCGCATTTGTGTTGTGTCTCTGTTTTCCCCTAGACAGGGGCATAACAGTGTACAACAATGAATAGACTTTACAAGTACAATAAGTGTTGCCAGCCTTCTTTCATAAATAGTATAAAATGGTGGTCGAAAAAGTAAAAAACACTTAGAATCTATTGCATTTGAATAGTTTCATGAGGAAAGATTTACCTTGCAGACGAACTTCACTTGTCGTTCATTTAGCTTTTCATCGTCAGAAATTATTTTCCATAAATCCGGTTTACTTGTTGGTTCTAGGCCAAGAAAAACAAAAGAAACTAAATATTTTAGAAAGTCAAAAAAATTTAAATAATCCTAACTCAACATCAAAACATAAACATTATCTTAATTTTATGTTTAAGTTAAAATGCCAAGGGAGGTATACTCCATACATATCAGGTTAACACAGATAAATAAGTACACAATAATTAATCTGAATCTGAAGTCCTTCAATTGTCTTTAACGACCAAAAACTATTACTTGGTGAAAGTGTTGTGAACTGGCAGCCATAAAACTCACGGTGCTCTGGTGTTCTCTTGGTAGCGTTGGTACTCCAGTTGCTCCAGTAACCATGGCCTATTGGATGTTTGCAGCACACCTGAATGACATACACTGTGTCTGGCTGAAGGTTCTGTAGTCTGAAGGACTGGATGTCCTTGTCAGTGTCCTCAAGAGGTACCTTAGGGAAATTAAACACATCTATTCGATTAATTTGGTCAACTAATGATTAGATGCACACATACAAATTTTCAAAAACAATTTATACCTGACTGAAGCAGAAAAGATGATAAAAACTTTTAAAGGAGAAGTTAGTGATATGGTCCTTTTAGCTAACTTCCAGTCAGTGACTGTAGTTAGCAGTTGGTTGTTCGTAAAATTGATGTCAGAAAGCTACAAATGTGTAAATGTGTACAAAGAGACTACTTCACGGCCTGCCACATACATTTGGAAGGAAAAATAAATGACCTCCAAAGTTACTATAAAGATAGCAAGTTAGTTAGGTCTGGGGCAGAAATGGTTTGGACTGATTACATTATAAGCTTAGCATGGACTACACCTACCTAAATGAATTAGTTCTTAGTAAGGCTGAGAAATGACATGGGGCCGTATTCACAAAACATTCACTTAGCGCTAAGAGTACTCCTAAGGAGCACTAAAAGTACTTAGTAAGGAGTAATTTCTTAAAACCTATTCACAAAGCTGATAAGGCCAACTTTTACTAAGGAATGGGAGGGACTCCTAAGCTAAGACTAGAGGGCGGTGTTGGCCCTGTTGCTATGGATGATGTCATGTTCATACCTTCTATGCCCACAGTGATTGGCTGAGAGGGAATGAGAGCTAAGAGTGAATTTATGATGGAAACACTGTGGGAGATATCCATATCGTGTCACTGTATTAAAGTAAAGAGTTTGTATATACAATTAATGACAAGTGACACTGGTTTAACATGAAACCAAGATACTGCAGGGTTTCCCACACATTTGTTCACAATTAACCTACAATAGCGCCACATAGGTCTATTCATTTTAAATTTTACAATGATTTGAATCGGAAAAAATATCCTCATTGAACAGCTGCACGCCATGCACTCTCATTGTATTTCTCCCAATGGCGGACTATGCAGCAATAGTCAGACAGCGACAAACCAGGAAATTCACAATTTAGAAAAAACAGCCGGCAAAATCGTAAAGTGCATGAGGAAGGAAAAAGGCGAGACGTGCAACTATACAGTAGCGGACCTGTGGAACGGAGGAGATGCTGGGAAGCGCCACACATAGGCCTACTCTAGTAGGAAATTAAACCCAAACGTGACACCAACAGTAACTTTCAGTGCATCATAAACCCAAAGCAACTGGAGGAAAAGGAACTTAATAAATATTTGTTTATATAAATATAATAAATATAAATGTGTCTATACTTTCTAAATATAGCTTTACTAAGATCATTAAACCCTTACAGCTATTAAAGGTACATTTTATAAAGCTCACTAGCATTAAATCTCTCCAAAACACCATCAAATGGTTGTCTGTGATTTACTCTTAGCGACTTAGGAGTCCTCTCGAGGACTCCTAGCTTTTTATAGATTCAGGAGCTGGTTTTAACGCTAAAATGCTTTGTGAATTACACTTATCTTAAAAAGTTAGGAGTCCTAAAATTAGGAGTGAAACGCCCCTTATTTTTGAGAGCACGTTCAGCACGTTAGGACCTACTCTTCGCCTTAAAATGTTTTGTGAATACGGCCCCAGATCTTTACAATATTCCAGGGGCCGTATTCACAAAACATTTTATCTTAGCGCTAAGAGTACTCCTAAGGAGCACTAAAAGTTCTTAGTAAGGAGTAATTTCTTAAAACCTATTCACAAAGCTGATAAGACCAACTTTTACTAAGGAGTGGGAGGAACTCCTAAGCTAAGACTAGAGGGCGGTGTTGACCCTGTTGCTATGGATGATGTCATGTTCATACCTTCTATGCCCACAGTGATTGGCTGAGAGGGAATGAGAGCTAAGAGTGAATTTATGATAGAAACACTGTGGGAGATATCCATATCGTGTCGCTGTATTAAAGTAAAGAGTTTTTATATACAATTAATGACAAGTGACACTGATTTAACATGAAACCAAGATACTGCAGGGTTTCCCACACATTCGTTCAAAATTAACCTACAAAAGCGCCACATAGGTCTATTCATTTTAAATTTTACAATGATTTGAATCGTAAAAAATATCCTCATTGAACAGCTGCACGCCATGCACTCTCACTGTATTTCTCTCAACGGCGGACTATGCAGCAATAGTCAGACAGCGACAAACCAGGAAATTCACAATTAAGAAACAGCCGGCGAAATCGTAAAGTGCGCGCGGAAGGAAAAAGGCGAGACGTGCAACTATACAGTAGCGGACCTGTGGAACGGAGGAGATGCTGCGAAGCGCCACATATAGGCCTACTCTAGTAACAAATTAAACCCAAACGTGACACCAACAGTAACTTTCAGCGCATCGTAAACCCAAAGCAACTGCAGGAAAAGGAACTTAATAAGTATTTTTTTATATAAATGTAATAAATATAAATGTGTCTATCATTTCTAAATATAGCTTTACTAAGATCATTAAACCCTTAGGCCTACAGCTATTAAGGTACCTTTTGTAAAGCTCACTAGCATTAAATCTCTCCAAAACACCATCAAATGGTTGTCTGTGAATTACTCTTAGTGACTTAGGAGTCCTCGAGAGGACTCCTAGCTTTTCATAGATTTAGGAGCTAGTTTTAGCGCTAAAATGCTTTGTGAATTTCATTTTCATTTATTTCATTTATTGTTTATTTAGCAGGGACAGTGCACAATATACAATTGAGCCAGATTATAGCCACATGGCTAATTTTCGTCTGTAGTCCCTGGACAGGAATTGGTGTTAAGCTAAAAAACAAAAAGGATTAAAATGAATAATAATACAAGAATTTGATAATACAATTAAAAGGTGCCCAATGTGCAAATATAGGCTCACAATATTGCATGGCCAAGAAGGCATATCTAGTTAAAAGAATACACCAAAACAAGATGTATAATAAAGTAAACATAAAACACCAAACATGAGATAAATGACTAAAAATGTTCACATCGCTGCCCTGTTTTTAGCCATTTCTTGAGACCTGATTTAAAACTACTGAGTGTGTTGCTTTGCCTAATACCTACAGGAATACTGTTCCATAGCCCTGTTGTTTTTACAGAAAAGGCACTTTGACCAAAAGTGGTCCTTCTAAACACACTTAATGAGTCCCCTCTAGATGATGCTCTTGTGTTGTTTTCTGCTCTACTCAGACTCACAAATTTCTTAAGAGGGGGGGGAGCAAGATCATTTACAATTTTAAAAAATAAACAGCAGTTTGAAAAAGAAATAAAATTGTCCAGACTAAATAAACCATACTTCTGTATGATGGGACAGTGATGGTATAAATTAGATTTTTTGTCCAGAATTTTAAGAGCCTTTTTATAGGATTTGCGAATCAGTGACAGGGCAGTTGTATTTGCTTGGGACCAGGTGGTCAAGCAATATGAGATGTGAGTTAAAATCATTGAGTGGAAGTAAAGTTTTGCTGCCTCTGTGGTCAACTGATTCCTTATTATCTTAAAATGTACGAGGTTCATTTTAACTCGACCATTGACCTTTTTAATATGTTTTTTAAAACTTAAATGGGAGTCAACAATGACCCCTAAGTATTTAAAATCCTCTACTACCTTGAGCCTTTCTCCCTTAACAAATATGTCTGGCTTCTTGAGTGGTCTTTTTGCGTATAGTGAAATACATGCAAACTGTTTTTGACGTATTAAGTGTCAAACAAGAATTATCCAACCAGTCCGCTATCTTACTCAATGCTGCATTGAGTTTGTATGCTGCGTGTTGTTTTGTTTTTGCATATGCGTATATCACTGTGTCATCAGCATACATTTGAATGTTTACATCAGGACAAACTAAGGGAAGATCATTTATATACATACTGAACAATAGAGGGCCCAAAATGGATTACACTTATCTTAAAAAGTTAGGAGTCTTAAAATTAGGAGTGAAACGCCCCTTATTTTTGAGAGTTACTCCTAAATCAGGACCTTAGGACCTACTCTTAGCCTTAAAATGTTTTGTGAATACTGCCCCAGATGACTAATGGATTGCAGATCGGGATACAGTGAAGGTTTGGCCATCGAAATTATTAGTCAGAAAATGGCAAAATAAATAATTTTCGGTTTCGGACTAATACGTGAAAAGGAAGAAAAAAGCTACCGATTATTTACGGACTACATGACAATGAGGAAAGATTTTTTTAAAAAGGGCTGCACACTTCTAAAGAGAGACATAACCGTGTATGCAAGTTCAAGTTTGGTCGTGAGCGCACTGCTGGAGCAGTTCTGTAACGCCTACCACACACTAGAGGACTTAAAAGACTCACATCTAAAGACTATCAACTCACACCTGAAGAAAGTTAGACATTTGTTCTTAGTCTTGGACTGAGATTTTGCAAAGAAAGGGGGTCTCATATTGCAAGACTACAACTAGATTCCTTTTGAGATTATGATTATTTTCCAATCCTCCTACCGGGGATACAAAGTGATTTCAGTCAAATAAAAAGTAATTTTTTAAGGTAAGGTCAAATGGACTGGGTGGACTCAATCTTAACCACGTAAATATAAACAACTATATGCCCTCATCACGTTAATGTCATGCCTGATCACGTTAAAAACAGTCGGGCGACTGTGGCTCAGTTGGTTGAGCGGGTCGGCCGATGATCAAAGGGTTGGAGGTTCGATCCCCGCCCTGCCACCTGTGTCATAGTTGTTGTGTCCTTGGGCAAGACACTACACCCACCTTGCCTCGTGTGAATGTCGATAGTTAGCCTGCTATCGGTGTGTGAATGGTAACGTGTAAATGGGAACAGGTCTCCCTTGCAAAAGAGTCTTCGGACTCAATGGGATATACCTGTATAAATAAAGGTAAAAAAAAAAAAAAAAAAAATGCAAACGCGATTGTGATAAGGCCTATTGAATAAAAAAAGTTAATTCAATATTGTAGAGCCGAGCGGGGACATTCTGTTGTTATTTGTCCGGGTTAATTGCTGATCTCGTCCCCCAATAACTCTAACTCCTAACCCTAAATGTGACGGTAAAGTGTAAAGGTTGTACAGTTCTCAGCCTGGTTCTTCAGCCCAGTATGCCAGGTAATAGTGTCCAAAAAAAGTGCCTCACAGGCAGGCACAGTTCACGACTAATGCCGCTCCATCTGCGTCGTGTTTGGTGCTGGACAAAGCGCAGCCATTGGTTGTTGACAGTGTTCACGTCATTTAACTTTGCTAGTATTTACATGAACTAACCCTAAAGACTCACGATACGTCACGACGGGAAGAAGACTGACTGAGATCGGGTCGGATGAGTACCTCACAAATGACTTATGCCTCGTTTCCACCGACTAGAGCAGGTCGGAGCGGTTCGGTACATGGGCGTTGGAAGTGTGGGTGCTGGGGGTGATTTTTTTTAATTTTAATATATATTTTTTTTAAATTTTAAGGAAATAATTGTTTTGATCGGTCTCACTTCAGTTTTTGACTATATTGACAACAGTAAAGTGGGTCATAACAAATACAAATGTCTATTGTCAGTTAATGGTAGTGGTTCAACCGATCACGGTTGATCCGTGGTCCATACAGACCAACCCTCAAGGTTCCGCATGCACATGAACCGCAGATTGGGTGAATAAAAAATAAATAAAAAAGAACTTGGCTGTGTGCACGTGATCGGTGCATGTGTAATACGAAACAGTTAGTGGCTGAGTGAAGAATGTGGACTACTGTAGGCTATTGATGCCAATTCAATTCCACAACTCATTACTTGTGCTACAGTTTAGTACAATATTTATGCATTTATATTTGGTTGCTCCAGTTTAAGTCAGTCCAGGCCAGTCTGGATAGTTAAGTTTCAGTTTCGTTTTTCATCTGTGTCGGACAGCTGTTCGCTCAAGCCTCACGGAGCAGACGGCGCGAGTCAGTCTAAAGTCAGCGATGATCACTCTCACAAACCAAAAAGCTAAATTATAAAATAAAGCAGTCTCTTCCTCCCTTTCTGCATATATTTCTCTCTCCACTGCACACTAAAAATACAGGAGAATAAATATTTGAAAGCAATAAAGAATGCCTTATATTACTGCATTGTATTATATTGTATTTTTGTCACCGGCAAGCTAAATGTTGTCAATTACTTTACATACATTTAGTGCATACAAATTCACCAGAATGCAGAAAATGAAGTGTTGAATGCTCAAAATTATTTGGGGGAGAGCCCCAGTCTGGGTAACTATGGAGACCAGCGCTATTAGCCCATTGTCTCTATCTGCCCTCTTAAGCGCCGCACTTCCACTCTCTTCGGCTATTCCCAACAGTAGTCCCGTGATTAAGCACTCCCTTCGAATTTGGACCCAATTTAGGAAGAATTTTGGAATGCAGAATTTTTCACTTTTCAGCCCAATGCAGCTAATCATTTGTTTACTCCCTCGACAGTGGATGGTGCATTCAAGATCTGGCATAAAAAAGGCTTAAAATGCATCGGTGATTTATTTATTAATGATCTATTTGCTAGTTTTTCTCAATTGACAAAACATTTTGGTATCGATTTCTGCAAATCAGCCATTTTATGCAGAAGTTAATTCCCCAATTCCCTTATAAACTGCCAGCCAATCATGTTGATTTGTTTCTTTCTGTAAACCCCACATTAAAAGGCTCAATTTCTGTGTTTTTCAACCTTATTTCAAAGTTGCATAGCCCCTCATTAGCAGCTATAAGAACCCTGTGGGAGCAGGACCTAGGTTCTGCCTTCACAGATCACATGTGGGATTCAGTCCTGGATCGGATACACTCTACCTCCATGTGCGCCCGACATGCTCTTGTGCAATTTAAAGTAGTACATCGTATCCACATATCTAAAACTAAATTAGCTCGTATGTTCCTGATGTAGACCCGACCTGTGATAGCTGTAAGAGCGCACCGGCATCACTCTTTCACATGTACTGGTTGTGTCCCACCTTGACTGAGTTCTGGACATCAGTTTTTCAAACAATTTCTGAAGTACTTCAGCATCAAATTGAGCCGAACCCTTTCACTGCAATTTTTGGCATTGCTCCAAATCTGGGCTTGCCTAAAGTGAAGCTGAAGGTACTGGCCTTCACCTCATTACTTGCTCGTAGGGTTATCTTACTCAAGTGGAAAGATCCTGCTCCTCCTTCCCACTCACATTGGATTAGAGACATTATGTCATGTATGAATTTAGAGAAAATACGTTATACTACCCAGGGATCCGAGAATAAATTTGACGGAATTTGGCGCCCCTTCCTAAATTATTTTAAAAAACCAACAACAACAATAGAAGAGTAGCTACCTCTTCCCCTCTTTTATTTGATTTAATTTTATTTCTTTATGTTTTGTTTTTTTTTTTTTTCATATTGATTGTTTATTTTTGTTTCTTGTAGCGTGTATTTCGTTTATGTCATTTTTAACATTGTGTATTGTTTTTTGTGCTGATTTTTTTGATGCAGGATTGTTTGTAGTTGGGTGTGGGGGTGGGATATGGGCGGGGTGTGTTCGGGGGAAGAAAAAAGGGGAAAAAACGTAATCATTGTACTGTAATTGCTTCGCAAATCTTTTGTTGAATAAAAAAACCTTTGAAAGAAAATTATTTGGGGGAGGACCCCCAGACCCCCCACTTAAAATGTGTCCAAAACCAAGGTTTAATCACAACCTGAACCATTGAAATTCATGAATTATTTGGTTTTATTTTTTATCTATAGGCCTCTGTATAGGATACTTTGTCATTCTAAATCACATTATTTTAAATTAAAAGTCTTACGTCGTGCTTATCAATTCCTCATAATAACCAGTAGGCCTACTTCTGTGTTGGACATTACTGAACCTATTCCCATTTACAGCACCCCCCCCCCCCCCCCCTAAAAAAATAGTTCCACAACCCTGGTTCGGTCTGGTTATTTTGGCTTTCCATTTGCCAAAAGTTGGGTAGGGTACGGATATAAGCGCGCCTAACTGCTCTAAGCCGCTCCTATTTTCGGTACTCCTCTGTTGAAAGGGTGCCGAAAAGGCGGCGCTACACACTGCCGTCTATTGATTGGTCGAAAGAATCATTTCGCCGTCTGTAGTCACCTCGGCAAGAGTGAAGAGTCTTGTGTTTTGGCGAAAAATGTGAGTGCAGCACAGGGGCGTTTCTAGGTTTCTGAAACATCCGGGGCTTAGTCCAAGAGGGAATAGGACAGTGTGTGCGCGCGGCAAATTTTGTTGTATACTTAATTGCGCATGCACATTTTTTTTTTATAAATAGGCAGGTAATTATAGCTTTGAATAGCTACCTGGCTGCTGCTTATCCCCAGACATCTAAAGTTCCATTCAAGTTATTTCAGAGTAAAATTAATACAAGTGAGACAGACCTTACATTACCTATATCAGGGGTGTCAAACTCATTTTCACAAACGGCCACTCTATGATGAAATGATAATCACACTAAGGACCGACGTGGAGTTTACTGACATGCCTTCTTTTTAATCCAAAAAGTAAAAACAACATATCTATGAATATATTGTATACAACCTGTGTACAGGGTCAAAGGCTAGGTTTCATTTCAACATTTTGGGGGACAACTTATAGGTGGGGGGTATGGGGGTGCTCCCCCAGAGATTTTTGAGCATCAAACACTTAATTTCCTGCACTCTGGTGGATTTTTATTCATCTATCTGTGCCTTTTCTGCATAATTTTACAGTGAAAATATATTTTTTTTTCTGTGAAGGAAAAGACAACATTCAGGTTCCTAAAGAAACAACTATAATCTATCTATAAAGCAAGAAACGTCTGTCTGTGTGTCTGTCTGTGTGTCTGTGGCTCACATATCTCTCTGAGTTTTGGTCAGATCGGCATGAGCTTCCGGATATTGCTTAAACACAGCACGAAGGTGTGCATCCTTCATCCTTCATTTTGAAGTTGTAGAAGTTATCATATTTATATCTGCTCCACCTGTCCGCTTTAGTGGTAAAGACTGCGCACAGAGCCGACTAAACCCCGCCTCCCTCTGACGAGCGGGACACACACACACACAGCAGACCGACACAGCCTTACTTCCTCAACAACTCCTCATTAACTCCTCATCTGCTCCACCTGTCCACCGCTTTAGTGGTAAAGACTGCACTTCACGCTATTTTCACTGTAATAATACTGCACGGTCTCGGATGCTTCCACAAAATGTTTTATATCCGTTTAAAATCTAAACTGAAAGCCCGAGCGCGCGCACACAAGTCCGCTCCCACACACGAGCGCGCGTGCGCGCACACGAGCCCCCCCCCCACAAACACACACACACACTGCTGCCTGCTACTGACACGTTAACGTTAATTGACAGCACGGTCTCGGGCGCGGACACAAGTCCCCCCCTCCCCGCCCCCCCCCACACACACACACACAGCTGACTGCTACTGACACAGTAACGTTAATTGACAGTTATCCAAACTCTGTCTTATCTTTCAAATACCTAACAGTAGCCTAATGGTAATGGGGTTGACAATGTTGTCATGGCGTGCAGCATAGCTTCCTTTTATACACACAGGGGCGTCGTTAGCCCTGGGCGTCCGGGGCTGTAGCCCCGGATGTTTTATGAATAGCCCCGGATCTTTTTTTTTTTTTTTTTTTTTTATAGCCCCACGATAACATTCGCCGATTATAAAAGCAAACGTTTGTCCAAAGCAGTCATGTATGTTTTAGATTACTTGGTCCAGTTTCTCCCCTGGCCCTGGCAATAGAACAATATCCACATTGCGTTGGAATAGCAACCATCTCTAAGTGAGGAAAGCTGTGAAAGTTGTATGCTAATTTTCGGTGAAATACCATACATATATTTAAAATGTGAAGCAGCCAGTCTGGATCTTTTCTCCATTAACAATAATATCAGGCTGATTTCCATTTGTTCTATTTTAAAAGTACATGCATGCTGTTTTACTGATGTTGAGTGTCAGGCAGGACTTTGAGAGCCAATCAGTTAATTGATTCATTGTTTTTCAATATATATATCGTGTTTAAAAAAAATATATATATATATATTTTTTTAAACACGGTTTATCACAATAAGGGGAGAATAGTTGGCACAGCCTGTACCCTGTACATGTACACACCCACACCCAATGGTCTGCATCCAATCAGCAGGCATTTGAGGACTGACATTTTTATTTTAACTATTCTACTGCACCAGATTGATGGATTTAACTAACTGACGTGCAAAATTTTCTCCGGGGGGAACCCCCCCGGACCCCCCTTAGTCAATGTTCGCCCCTGGGCTAAGCCCCCGATGTCTCAAGATCCTAACAACGCCCCTGATACACAGTGCAGCCATTTACTATATAGGCAACTGATTGTAAGTTTGAGTGCATTGTGCAGTATGGATGGCAGTTTGCAAGGTACCATAATATCAGATTGTATAGGTAACACCTGTACAGCTCGATTCTTCTTTAGGATTCAACACTTAATTAACACATTTTGTGTTCCATTTCACTTAACAAATCACATGGAATTAGTTTGTGGTTATCTTTACACAATACACTAAGGAATGTTGCCCTACTCTATAGCCAACTTCTACAAAGTAACTTACTGATAATAACCTTTAACAGTGTAAAATTAGCCATCACTGATAGCAGCCAAATGTACTGTCTAATATGTTTCTTTGTTAAACTGCTTCCTACGGGCACTGCACTAGTGGAATATAATGCAGTAAGGCTCTCAGGCATCCTGGATTTTTCAAAACTTTCTGCAAATTGAAAACATATCACATGTTTTGGGTATTTCTTTTTTAGGAATCATGACTCAGCACCAGTGTTAACTATTTATGACACTTAACATTGGTAATTAAATGACAGCCACCATTGGAAATGAAAAGGGTGGGCAGCTAGCTAGTTAGCTAAATTGTAACTTAAGGCAAAAGTTGGAAACAAATCATGTTAGCATTCATCCTTAGACACAATCAATCATCAATATTAGCATGCTATTTAGCCTCATAGATTGGCCTATTTATATAATATTGACATATTTTCTTCAATGCAAGTTCATCAATTCATGGCTAAAAATCTTGAGCAGTAGAACAGAAATTCCTAGCAGTAAGCTACGCAAGAGTCCTAACAAATGGGAGCATGTGCGACGTGCGGATATGGCACAGGCTCTGCATGCAGCAAAATATAAAACATTTAAAATAAAAAAATAGTATTATTTTATTTTATTTTTTTAACAAAAAAAGATTTGGGGCTAATCAAGTTAGATCAGCATCTCAAAATATTAGAATATTAAGATAAGACCAATCAAAAAAGTATTAATACAGAAATGTTGACCTTCTGAAAAGTATGTTAATTCATCCACTCAACACTTGGTTGGGGCTCCTTTTGCCATTCTATATATTTGCTCGGAGGCATAGCAAAAAGACAGCCAAATTGAATTATGGTGTGGTACTATGTTTTTGTTTGATTTTATTTAATTATTAACACCATCATTTGTATTTGCCATGCTCATTCATATCTCCGTTCCTACAACAATACAGAGACAATTTTTTCAGGCATATTTCGAATGGCGATTAATCGTGATTAATAATGATTAATCCACAGCTACCCTGTGATTAATCTTTAGTCGTTTGCCAGCCCTCGAAATAAGATATTGAAAAAATTCAATAAGTTATCATGAATATTAATAAGTAGAGTTTTCTAAAATAGCATGGCCATTTGTGCTACACAATATAAACGTACTTACGTATGTCCAATGTTGAGATCCATTTGCACTGTATCTGATTTGATACGTTAATAATTCCAAATATTCTTTAACAATTGGACGTCTCCAGTTTATGAGAAGGGACGAGGGAAAACTCTTCTCTGCATTGACATTGACATCGGATGGAGGGTTTGTTTTCACTGCAACAAGAGACACAACAGGCTCCTAAGAACATGACTATTAATTATTGTGTTAATGCATTAACACTGGAATCACATTTCAGCTGAGCAGCCATTGGGAATAAGGTAAATACACGATTGAGACCAGAATAGATCAGAACAAGCAGGCATAAAGATAGCAGTACTTTACAAACTTCACTCATACAATACTATAACACTGATTTACCAAACCAGTTGGCATCTCCTTTCAGGTGGTCCGACTCGATTTTTCCCAGTTTATTGTGAGCCTCCACCCAGATCTCTAGTTGCATATGGTTGGGGAATTGCTCCAGCAAAACTGGGGCACTGTTTTTATCTGTAGATACATTATAGGATAGGTCACTGTTGAAAAGAAGATAATAATATGTTTAGAGGAATTCAATAGCAAGGCCTACAAAATGTAGAACAACTTTTCATGATACTTAATTTTGTTTTTTTCATACACTGCCCGGCCCAAAAAAAAGTCGCCACCTGGATTCTACTCAGCAAATAGGCAAGAGCCCTCCATCGGTCAAAAAATGCGATTAAAACGATTAATATGCTTCAGTTGGCAACAACAAGTAATTTAACCCTAACTGATGCAGTGTATAGCTTCTTTTTCCTTAAACAGCCATGTCAGAAGACATATGCTGTGGTTTTGGAAAATATGTAACTCTGTTTCAGGGGGCCGAAATGATTGGCCTGCATAAAAGAAAGAAAACTACCCAGGAGAAGTTGAAACCACTAAAATTGTGTAAGAACTGTCCAACACCTTATTAAAAACAACCATGTTTTATTAAAACATTCATGTGTTAATAATGCTCCATGGCAATTTGAAGACGCTCAGAGTCAAAAGTTACTCAAATAGTAAAAAGAAGAGACAAACGGTGAATGTGCCATCTAGCTGACATTCAATGTCCGTCTGATCCCTCGTTCCCCCCCACGTCCAGGAGGTACTATTTGCAGTGGAAAACGACCCGTGCTGCTACCAAAACCAAGTTGAGCTGAGTCGAGTTGAGTCGAGTAGAGCTACATGTGCGGTGGAAAAGCGCCTTATATAGCCTATTTAGCCAGCTAGGACAGAAATGATAGCGACCGATTACGTTACAAGCCTCGGACTACCAGGTGTTGCTACCAAAACCGAGTTGTGCTGAGTCGAGTAGAGCTGCATGTGCGATGGAAAAGTGCCATTGGTCGTATAGCAGGAGGCAGGGGATCCAACCACTACTGCGATCAGAGTAGGACCGCCTGCTTAGTGACAGCTAACACAACATAACTTCAACAGCTTGAATTTTTTAATGACTAAACCACCAAACAAAAGTGTCTTAAATGCACAAACATCTAGCAGTGTACTCACTTGATGACACGAACATTCAGTGTGTATGTTGTAGGGACATAAGTGGTTTGCCGTCCTACTGGCTCCCATACACAGCTGATGTTTCGAGAGATATGCTGATCCTCCTGAGGCGCCACACAGGAGAGATTCTCAGGCTTCCCTGGGCGATCTGACAATGGGACAAACAATACAGACATCCTGTTAACATTATTTAGTTGGAAAAACCTAATAAAAAGTTACCCTTTTATCACACATGGGTATTGAAGTACTTGAGACAACTCAGAGAGAGCGGACAGAGTGGAATACGTTTTCATCAAATTTGATTTTCCTCTATTTTTTTTACTCTTTTACTGAACACACCGGAAATACTTTTCTACATCTTCATCTACAGCACTATAAAAGGGATATAAAAGTGTATCCACAACTACAAAAGGTAATTTTACAGAAAATAAAAATAAATATAGTGATCATTCACACTTTTAAAAAGAGGAGGGGGGTTCAGCTATCTGACAGCCCTGTAGATGTGGCTGAGGGGAGAGAGGGGAGAGAGTTTAGCTTCCTGACAGCCTGGTGGATGAAGCTGTTTTTGAGTCTGGTGGTGCGGAAAGGGAGGCTCCGATACCTTCTTCCAGAGGGCAGGAGGGTGAACAGACTGTGAGCAGGATGGCTGGCCTCCCTCACAATCCTGGTCGCTTTTCGGGTGAGGCGGGTGTTGTATGTGTGTTGCATGGAGGGGAGTGGGGCACCGATTATCTTTGCAGCTGTGTTTACCACGCGCTGCAGTGCTTTCCTGCTGTATTCAGCGCAGCTCCCACCCCACACGGTGATGCAGCTGAACAGGGTGCTCTCAATGGTGCCTCGGTAGAATGTGCACATGATGGATGGGGGGGCTCGTGCTTGCTTCAGTTTGCGGAGGAAGTAGAGGCGCTGATGGGCTTTCTTTGCCAGTGATGCAGTGTTGGTGGTCCAGGAGAGGTCGTCGCTGATGTGCACCCCCAGGAATTTGGTGCCGCTCACTCGCTCC
The DNA here is from genome assembly GCA_026122265.1 of Ammodytes dubius. Lineage (NCBI taxonomy): Eukaryota > Metazoa > Chordata > Actinopteri > Uranoscopiformes > Ammodytidae > Ammodytes > Ammodytes dubius. The sequence continues at coordinate 3,942,303 of CM047524.1, forward strand.
ACCGCAGCACCATCGATGGTCAGTGGTGGGTGCTCAGTGTGGCGTCTCCGGAAGTCAACAACAATCTCCTTAGTTTTGCTGACATTCAGCAGGAGGTTGTTGTTGCTGCACCACGTGGTCAGAAGGTTGACCTCCTTCCTGTAGTTGGTCTCATCGTTCTTAGTGATGAGACCCACCAGAGTGGTGTCATCCGCAAAATTCACCATGTGATTGGTGCTGTAGGTTGGTGTGCAGTCGTGAGTCAACAGAGTGAAGAGCAGGGGCGAGAGCACACAGCCTTGGGGGGCCCCAGTGCTGAGTGTGATGCTGCTCGAGGTGTTATTGCCGACTCGTACTGTCTGTGGCCTCTCGGTGAGGAAGTCCAGCACCCAGTTGCAAAGCAAGGTGCTGAGCCCCAGCTGGTCCAGTTTACAGATAAGTTGTTGTGGGATGATGGTGTTAAATGCTGAACTAAAGTCTAAGAATAGCATTCTGACGTATGAGTCTCTTGTGTCCAGGTGGGTGAGGGCAGGGTGGAGAGCAGAGCAGATTGCATCCTCGGTGGACCGTTTGGCTCGGTAAGCAAACTGGTAGGGGTCCAGGGTGGCTGGGAGGGAGGACTTGATGTGTGACATAACTAGCCGTTCAAAACACTTCATCACGATGGGGGTCAGTGCAACGGGTCGGTAGTCATTGAAGCAGGATGAAGCAGGTTTCTTTGGCACAGGTATGATGATGGTGGCCTTGAAATGTGATGGAACAACAGCTTGCCTCAAAGAAGTGTTAAAGACGTCCGTGAAAACATCCTTTAACTCCTCAGCGCAGTCCTTCAACACCCGGTGTAAGAGCCAATTAGCACTCTCGTATAAAATAGGAACCAATCTCTGGTTCCACAGTTGCTACCCGGACATAGAAACAGTTTTTGACCACACACAAGCCACGTTACATGAGGGTCTATGGTTGTATGTTGGTTTTAGAGTTTGTAGCTAAATAAAGTGAAAATAAACAAAACAAATGTTTTAAATTGCAAGAAAGACTCAGACTTTCATTCATCAACAAGGACAAAGGTGCGTCAAGAAATATATCCGCGGCACAGCAGCTCGGGGCCTAAAGCTTGGGCTTGGCCTCTATATTGTCAAAAACTCGCTAAAATCAAACTTTTTGGTGACTTTTTGTGACTTTTTTGGATACCCGTTCCTTACGTTTTGGTGACGGCAACGACGGAGGAGCGGACAGTGTTCTTGGTGTTTGGATTGCTTCGCTTCGCCGGCTGAGTCTCACCTGCCCAGCTGATCGGGACAGCGGGGAGGACACCGTTGCAGCGCGTTAGCTCAGCTGCTGCACAGGGCAACAGACGGGCGATACGGTGAGGGAAGCCGGAGATTCGTGCTTAGTGAATCACATCAGCTGTTCTTCAGAGCAGGTAAAGTAGCGCTACCACCGATTTAGATGGCCATCTATTAACTGTGTGCACACATTCTTCGCGTAAAATCCAATGCATTGGTCGCTATAAGTGGATGAACAATAGGCTAAGCTTTGCGTCGCTACGTTTGTTACATTCTGTTGACTGTTGGGATATTATGTCGGTGTCGGAGTGTATCGCGGACATGGACAAACTTTCAGTTGCTGCGAGCAAACTGAACGCGGCCGGCGGCAGTGAAACACAAAGGAGCAAACGTGTTGTCAAACTTTCTGCCAAAGCACTCGCTGATAAACTGGGCAAATTAGAAGCTGGTAGAAAGGCAAAATTAGATAAGGCTGGACATATAAGAAAGGCGATACAAGGGTTCATTAAAGCTGGTAAACATGCACATGTGCAAACTGCTTTTCAGGTGTACACTGAAATGTTTGTTGAAATTCTATGTATGCATGACGAAGTATTGTGTTTATTGCCACCAGAGGAAAAATAAAGGCAAGACACATGGTTCAAGGCTAAAATGATGTGTAATGATGAGTTCATTGTCAATACTAAAGAGTGGGTTGAAAAACATGAAAATTATGGTGGTGATGATGATGATGATAGTGGTGGTTGTAATAATGAGGCTGTCGATGACGTAAATCCTAACGACAGCATTTCTAATGTGGGCCTAAACAAAAGTACCACAAGTAGACAGAGTACTACTTCCTCTGCACAAATTCAAGCAGCAGTAGAAAGAGCTGCAGTGTTGGCTCGCTTGGCAACCTTAAAGGAGAGACATGCATTAGAGGAACAGGAGCTTCAAATAAAGAGCAAAAAGGAAAAACTGGAAATGGAAACTGAGTTAGCTGCAGCAACTGCTAAGCTGGAAGTGTTGCAGGCAGCCAATGAACAACCTTCCTCTCAAACAGCATCAAATGGTATGGGCTCTTATTTTGAAAGGGAGAAAAGGAAGCTCAAATCATTCAACACTCTTAACCCTATGGCAAAAGAATACAGGCCTACAACATGGCAAGCACAGCAAAATGATGTGTCTTTCTCCCAGAGCAAATATCCCACAATGGGTGCTAAACCAAAGCAAAAGGAAACCCAGGTTTCATCAAAAATGGAGGCTTACGCACAGGATCAGCAGGATGAGGAAGCATCACAAGGGTTTCAACCTGATGCAATAATAACTCTCCCTAACAAAAGTAACAGGCAACACATCAAGCATCAACAAGATGAACAAATAACAGCTGGAGATATTTTTGCTATTATGCATAAGCAGAATGAAATCACTGCTGCACTTGTTCACCAGCAACGCTTGTCATCTCTACCAACACGAGAAATTCCTATATTCGAAGGAGATTTATTTGAATATAATGCTTTCATTAAAGCATTTGAACAAGGAGTGGAGGATAAAGCTAGCAGAGCTGACTGTCTATACTACTTGGAACAGTTCACAAAAGGACAGCCAAAGGAACTGGTTCGTAGCTGCCAGCACATGGCTCCGGAACGTGGCTACATCATGGCAAAAGGTCTTCTGCAGGAACATTTTGGGAACAAATACAAAATCGCATCTGCATACATAGAAAAAGCTGTATTATGGTCAACAATTAAATCAGAGGATGTCAAAGCCCTCCAAGCGTATTCATTATTTCTGCGTGGATGTTGTAATGTGATGCAAGAACTTCACTACATGCAAGAGTTAGACATGCCAACCAACATGAAAATGGTTATTTCCAAGTTGCCCTACAAGCTCAAAGAACAATGGAGGACAAAGGCTCATGGCATATGGGAAGCCACCAGTGACAGAGCTCATTTCACAGACATGGTCCTATTTCTTGAGAGGCATGTGAAGATCCTGTCGGACCCAATATTTGGGAATATTGAAGGTGCCCAACAAAGATCAGTCGACTTCACACATCCTGACAGGTTCAAGCTACAGTCTGGAAACAGAATTAAAGGAAGCAGTTTCGCCACAACAGCGACTGAATTGAGTTCTGATGAAGACAATTGTATGACAAATTGCCCCAAGAAAGCAGGTTCATCTTGCCATTGTTGTTCACATGCTCATCCTCTAGACGAGTGCCAACAATTTAGAGGTAAGAAGCACAGAGACAAGATCCAATTTCTACAGGAGAAAGGTATCTGTTTTGGATGCTTAGGCATGGGACACATAAACAGGAACTGTAGTGAGCGCTTGACCTGTGAAGTCTGTGATCGGCAACATCCCACTGTGCTCCATATCACAAAGGCAAATGTGGAGTTATAGCAAGCTGCTGAGCAGCCTGGAGTTATCACACCAACTCTCTCCGAGACATGTGGCCGTACAGGGGCCGGAAAGGATCGCTGTGTTCTTTCCATTGTTCCAGTGCAGGTCAAGTCCACTAACAGAAAGGAGGTCATACAGACGTACGCATTCTTGGACCCTGGAAGTTCGGCTACGTTCTGTTCTGAAGATCTGATGAAAAGGTTAAACATCACAGGAAAGAGAACCAGTTTTCTTTTGAAAACAATGGGACAGGAAAAGGTCGTACCTGCATACTCCTTATGCGGGCTGGAGGTGTCTTGGTTGGAGGAAAACAACTTCCATCTTCTCCCCAAAGTTCTCACTCAGAAGAAAATGCCAGTCACTACTAACAACATTGCTACTGCTGCAGATCTGGAAAGGTGGCCTCATTTGTCTAAAGTTCATATTCCCAGCATACCAGCTAATGTTGACATCTTGATAGGATCTGACGCTCCCAACGTATTGGAACCATGGGAAGTTGTGAATAGTTGCGGAGGTGGCCCATACGCTATAAGAACAGCGCTAGGTTGGGTCATTATGGGTCCTTCGAATGGAAGGGGCGGTAGCCTGCAGGACCAGCTGGAGACAGGCTCCAATGCTCAGGTGGAGAAAGGCCAGCCCAGGCAGCAGGAGGCCTACATCAACCCTCTACTGGAAGCTGGTCAAACCAAAAAGGAGATGAATACTACAGAATTGGGACTGCTGGAGCTTCGTCTTCAGGAAAGAGATGACCAGTTGAACACACTTCAGGATGAACTTAAAAACCTCAAGGAAGAGATGGTCCAACTTAACACACCACAGCCAGACGGCTTCGCACTGCTCACACTGCTACAGAACATGCTGACTGAGAAGGATGCCCTCATCACATCACTACAAGAGGAACTGATGGAGATTCCCTCAGGGACAGAGCAACCAAGCTGGTTACAAGCACGTACACAAAAGGCGAAAGAGGCTGAGGAGAGAGAGATCACACTGGCTGAAACAGAAGGAACGCTGAACCATCTGCAGAAGAGCGTGGAGGAAGAACAGCTGGCTTGGAAGTCCAAGATGGCTAATTCAGATGAACGGTTGAAGGTGGCTTTGGATAAGGTCAGCAAACCGGAGGCAGAAAATAAAATTTTGGAACACTTGGAGAAGCAGCTTAAAAACCTGGGTACTTCTGAGGAAACGGAGCAGCCGAAGCTGCACATGTCTGAGCGTTGGAACATACCAGATTTGGCCCAGACAGAGGCCCAGGCCCACAAGGAGGAGCGTTCACAAGTCAAAGCTCGGCTACATATACTGACGGTTTCTGCAGAGCCACCAGCTGACATGGAATATGTTGCTCAGCTTAAGGAGCACCTTGACAAGGAGAAGGAGCTGTCCAAAGGCTTGGGAAAGGCAGCCAACAATGCTGCTACTCAGGAGCAACTGACCATAGAGAGGGACACAGCAAAAACACAAGATAAATACCTGGATAACGCTAACATGGGAGAATATGTGGAGCTGAAGGAACAGCTGTCCGATACAAAGTTCACAATGGACATTGCAAGAAAGAAAATGTGCCTCATAAGTTAAGCATTTAAACTCAACATTTTTAAAATAAGTCATGTTACTAGTTTGCGTAATTCAGTAGGGTAGCCTAAGAATGGTGATTTTTACATTTCCATGAATCTAATTGAAGTTGTATAATTGGCTCTACTGTATTTCTGTATTGAATTGTAATGTCTGCTTGCCATGTACAATAGGGGCCAGTGTAAGAGCCAATTAGCACTCTTGTATAAAATAGGAACCAATCTCTGGTTCCACAGTTGCTACCCGGACATAGAAACAGTTTTTGACCACACACAAGCCACGTTACGTGAGGGTCTATGGTTGTATGTTGGTTTTAGAGTTTTTAGCTAAATAAAGTGAAAATAAACGAAACAAATGTTTTAAATTGCAAGAAAGACTCAGACTTTCATTCATCATCAAGGACAAAGGTGCGTCAAGAAATATATCCGCGGCACAGCAGCTCGGGCCTAAAGCTTGGGCTTGGCCTCTATACCCGGCCTGGAATGCTGTCTGGGCCTGTTGCTTTCCGTGGATTGATAGTGGCGAATATCCTCTTCACACTGGCAGCGGACAGGCACAGAGCCTGATCGTGGGGAGGGGGGGGGTTTTCTTTGGGCTTGTGTTGTTAGTTGCTTCAAACCGTGCAAAGAAGCTGTTGAGGTTGTTGAGCAGAGAGATGTTGTCATCGCAGATCTGTGGCGAGGGATTGTAGTCCGTGATGGTCCGAATGCCCTTCCACAGGCTCCGCGTGTCTCTGCTGTCTTTAAAGTGGCAGGTTAACTTGTTTATATAGTCCTGTTTTGCTTTCCTGATGCCACGGGACAGGTTGGCTCTCGCTGTTCTTAGGCCAGTTTCCTCCCCGGCTTTGAAGGCGTTGTCTCTGGCCCTCAGCAGCCGATGGACATCCCCTGTCAGCCATGGCTTCTGGTTAGCTCGAGTGACGATGGTTTTTGTGTGGGTCACATCATCAATGCACTTACTGATGTAAGCGGTAACAGTGTCTGTGTACTCATCAATGTCAGTGTGGTTGTTGTATGTGGCTGCTTGTTTGAACATTTCCCAGTCTGTTGTTGCAAAGCAGTCCTGAAGAGCAGAGGTGGCCCCCTCTGGCCACACACGTACCTGTTTCCGGACCGGTTTGGTGATTTTTACTCTCGGTCTGTATGCTGGGATTAGCATCACAGTGATGTGATCAGAGAGTCCGATGTGGGGGAGGAGGGAGGCCTTGTATGCTCCCTTGTGAGAAGTGAAAACTTGATCCAAAGTATGTTCTCCTCTTTTTGGGAAATTGACATGCTGGTAGAGTTTTGGAAGGACAGTTTTTGGGTTAGCATGGTTGAAATCTCCAGCGAGGATGGTGAATCCATCTGGGTGTGCTGTCTGTTGTTCACTGATGGCTTGATACAATTCACAAAGTGCCGCGTACCTGTCACTGGTGTTGGAGGTTGGGGGGATGTATACCGCGACCAGCAGAATCGCAGAAAACTCCCTCGGTAGATAGTAAGGACGGCACTTCATGATTATTACCTCCGCTAGTGGTGAACAGTGTTTACATACCACTACAGCATCACGGCACCACTCATCACGGATGTAAACACAGACCCCGCCCCCGTGGGTCTTACCTCCGTGTACGAGGGCTCTGTCAGCTCAATAGCATGTTAGCTGCACCAGTTGTACAGCGGAGTCGGGGATGTTGTTATTGAGCCATGTTTCAGTGAAAACAAGCATACAGCAGTTACTCACTGTCCGATTCACTGACCGCAGCAGTCGTATATGATCCATTTTGTTGTCCAAGGAGCGTACATTTGCTAGGATGATGGATGGTATGGCTGAGCGAGCTGGGCTAGCCGCTAGCCTAGCCCGGATACCTCCGCGCTTGCCCCTCTTCTGCTTCCTCGCACACCGCTTCCGACGCTTCCTTTCCGGGGGAGGGGTAGCAGTCGAGTCCGGTGTAGTCTCCGGCCGGTGGAGTATTCCAAGCTCCCTTAGTGCCTCTGCAGTAATGTCCACAACTTTGTGGATCCTGCTCTTGCAGATGTCTAGCAGAGCCTGTCGACTGTATTTGTAGTACTCCAATATAGACATACGAGACGAACACGGAAAACTTTCGGACAAACACTTATTAAACAAACAAAACACCGCAATGTTGGAACAGAGAGAGGTCGCTGCATCTACGTGCGCCACCATCACCTCTGGAGTTGAAAACACAAGAAAGTGTAATGGTTAGAAAACAGTAATAAGTTTAAAGTTCCGACAAAAAAACACTTACAGCCTGTTGTAAGTAAAGTCCCGTGAATAAATGTGCCACTGTTCATGATACCACATTCTTGAACTTTCTTGCAGAGGCAAAATAACCATTGGAGTTCTTCACTGGTGACAGGGATAGTGACATTGAGAGCTGTACTGTTGATCTTGGTGTACTGCTCTTTGGGTACAGTAGTCTTAGACATATTCCAGTAAAGGTCATCTGTTGTAACTTTAGTTGTGTTGATGATCATGCATGTAGCCATGAAATGTGTCCCAATCTCCAGCACTGGATCCTGTGGGGCTATCACCAAATGGTTGTCATTTTCTGGAGATAAACAGACAAAAAGACAGTGTAAGTCTTAATGTTCACAATCAAACTCCAAGCACTCAAGTGTTTTACGCACGAGGCCAAGACAATCTGCCAGGATTTGATGGTGATGAATGTTCTATACTGTGCTTCACATTCACACAGGTCGGCTGTTACACACAGATCACAGGTTTATACGGTGACATTGTTTTTAATAAAGCAGCCCTTGATAAATAAACCTGCTCCATCATAACTTTTTTTTTTTGGATATCCTTAGTACACAACCCCAGTAGATTTCCCCCTTTTATAAAGACTCGATATCAATTCAATATAATTTTAAGCTCACGAGTGTTGAAGAGAGAGGTATGTAATCTTGCGGCGTTAAACCTTCTATGATAGGCACAGGCTGTTAGCTTTAACCCATGAGCAGGACGAGAAGACGATAGAGCAAACGTGTACATGTCCCAGGATTGAGAAAGGGTCCATTTTGGGCCAGGGTTAGACCAATGTAAGAGTGCATCGGATGTCACCTATCAGAGTGTGGTTGTTCACACTGCGCTACAGCCTGCGTTAGGGCTGCTCGATTATGGCAAAAATGATAATCACGATTATTTTGATTGATATTGAAATCACGATTATTAAAAACTATTATTGACTGTAGGGATGCCCCAAAATGAAAATGAAAATTCTGTAAATTCTTTAAACATTGCATAAATTAAACTCCCAAATGTGCTCAACTAAAAAGCCTAAATAAATTAAAAAAAACAGTGAAACCTTCCAATCTAAGAGTAAAATTAATATTTTACTAGGGATGTGATTGTGAACAACTCATTTATTTGCACGTTGAGGAGGTATGAATTTACAAAAAGATCAACTTATTGCCTTTTTTTTACAGTGCAGGTTGAGTTGCTGGAAAAAAACTGCACAGCAGCTGCCAACTTAATATTCGGACTTCAGAATTTACATCAAAGCCCTAATGATCATAAAAACAAGAGGCTTTATTTAAACGATGTCCATGGTGGTTATTGTAATTTGTTTGGCTGTAGACTGAAAGTAACGGACGAAGGCGGCTCACTGTTTTCTCTAGTCGCGCTGTCAGTTTGGCGACAAGGCTCTGTGTATCCAGGCTCAAGAAATGCAATCCGATCGCGGAAGTCTTCCACATCAACAACAGTAACGGGCAGGATATCCCCGGTTCATTTAAGCCGTAAAGCCACAGGGCTTTTCTGTGCGGCGGCTCACACTGGCGAGGTGTCACTGTGAATGACAACGTTACCCAACGTCACAGAGTTTCAACTGGCAACTCGCTTTTTCGCTCACGCAAGGCTATTGTTTTTCGATTTAACATCAGTCTTGGGCGAGTACTTTAACTTTATGCTGAATAAACCATTGCACTGCAATCGCTGAAAGCGAAAGTGTCCGGGAGGGGGCGGGGCAGAGCGGAGCGCACACAGGGTTCACTGCATTTACCACACAAGACACGGCGTGCGACACAATGATCGTTTTATTACGATTATCTTGTTTTCATGATCGAGGGAAGCCAAAATCAATTCAATTAATCGCCCAGCCCTAGCCATCGTAGCTCAAGTTTATCATCGGTTAGTGCTAACTGGAGCTCCAGGGTCTAAATGTGCTCTGGGGTCACATCCTTCACTTTACATACATATATGTTGTAGGGCTGGCCCGAATTATTCGAATATTCGTTCGGAAAATTAGTATTCAGAGCTTAAATTAGTATTCGGAGCTTCGTTTTTTTTTTTTTTTTTAATATATTTTTTTTTTTTTTTTTTTTTATAATTTTTTTTTTTTTTTTTTTTTTTCAAAAAAATGTTTTGCAAGAAGCTAGTACTGCAATATAATGTCATCAAATCATTTTATATTTGGATATAAAAGTTAGTAATATTGTAGTAGTAGTAGTAGTAGTATTGCTCATTTAGGAGGATATTACATCACTAAGTGTCATAGCGCATCCATTACTTCACCTCCGAGCGCGTAAATCTTCAACAAAATATGCAGATACTGTCAAAATCGGTTCCAGGGAGTATAAAGGGATAAAACGTTTAAAAAAAAAAAAAAAAAAAAAAAATCTTTTTTTTTTTTTTTTATAAGTATTTTTTGATGGTGTGTTTTTCTGGAACGAATATTCGAATATTCGCTCGGAAAAAACCAACGAATATTCGAAGCCTGAAAAATGGTATTCGGGCCAGCCCTAATATGTTGAACACAAGACCAATCCACCAGAACTTGAGATGAATGGTTGTTTTTCTTGTTCATGTGTATGAACTAGGGGTGTAATAATAAATGTATTTGTACCGAACAATAGAATCAGACTGTCTGCCAGGTAAACATCAAAGACAATGGCCGCGTTTCCCAGATTCGATCGTTCTTTGGGACCAAAGAAGGGTCGAAAGAAGGGTTCGCCTAAGAAGGAGCACTAATATACGGGTGTTTCCCAGATGCCATCTTAAGTGCCTTCTTTGGAGAACGCGTAAGATGAAGCGAAAGAAGGTTCTTAGTGGGAGCTGTCTACCGCGGTGGTGCTGACACTGAATAAATCGATGCCAGGCGAATCGATCACCACACCTCTTTATCAGCGCATAAGTCACACACAGGGCCCCGTGGTCTCCCCCACACAGGTGGAATTAGGCTACGCATGTATCGTGTCGTGTGTGTGTGGGTGCGGGTGTGTGTGTGGCAACAAGTGTATCCAAGTAGTAATCAAGCCCATTAGCGCATATATACCCCGTGGATATAGGCACACACATGTGAGAGTGGAAGAAAGCGGCAGCAAAAGAAACAAGCGGGCACCGTCGTTTACCGCGGAGGAGATGGGCGTCTTAGTGGACGAGGTCTGGCAGCACCGGGGAGGTTTATTCAGGGGAACAAGGGGCAAAAAGAACATCACGGTGAAGAACCGTGTTAGGTAGGCCATAGCCGAAAATATGTCCCCCTCCATCCCATGTGGCCTGCGTGACTGGCGTGCTGTGAGGAAGAAGTGGCAGGAGTTCTAGAACCAAACAAAAAGGAAGAGTGAGAAGGTTTCACTAATCAATCTCCCTTCGTTGCAGGTGATGCAGACGCCCAGTAAAGACAGCGCGGAGTAACCCCTCCCCCATATGGTTTCAATAAACTATTTTGGTATTGTGTGGATCATTTTGCATTGAAATGAGGGTGTCAAACCTAGCAACAAAAAGTCCCGGGCAATTTGTAATTTATCTAAGCGTAGGTTAATGACGTGTGCGTATTGTGCGCCCTTTCAACAGCATTCCAGTGCCAGACTTTCAGGTAAAGCACCCGGACACTGTAGCAATAATCATAGTGTGCAGGACGTTACATGTAGCCTACATCTGCTGGTTCTGTTTATTTATTTCAGCCTTCAGGCCTGAGAGTTGATATGGGTGATGTGGTGGTTGTGGGTTTATGGTTTAGTGATCAGTGCTTGCTTGGTGACTGGTGGTAAAGGGGTAGGGGCTGGGGTTGTTGGACCTCAGAAGAGGTTGATATGTTCCTAAAAACGCAGCACAGCCAGGAGCTGCATCTCCGGGCTGAAGGCAAAATTGCAGCGGGTTGCTCAGGATGTGTGGAGACACCAGAGTGATCAGCTGTTGGATCTCCGCACGGGGCAGCCGGTACTTTGCCTGGACGGCCCGGTCTGATAGCACGTCCAGTGGGGAGAAGTGCCGACGCACGTATGCATTTATGTTAACCGTCTGGCTTCGCGCACGGCGAGGCTGTTGGTTCGCAGCGAGAAGGTGTTGTATTGCAGCCATGGTTTCTCACACGCACTCAGACTTTGGCAACGCCTTTATAGCAGCTGGAGCTGCTCTGGATGAGGTTCAGCTGAGTTCAATTAAATCTGTTTCTTTGATATCTGTGAAATGCCACAGGGTTGTTGATGTTTTTTTTGTATGTGTAGTAGTACTATAAACTCACATGTGTGTGGAAAACGTAAACATCTAATTCATTAAAACAATTTTTTTCTCTACTATTAGTCTATGTGTATTGCGCCAGTGGTCCGCATTGAGCATTGTTTTATTATTTCGAAAAGTGGAGGAAATAAATTTCCCTGACGCGGCATGATCACTGACGATTTGGTCGCTAAGAAGGTTGTAAGAGTGGGTCAGCTCCATCTTACACTTCCGTCTTAGTGAAATAACTTCTTTCGCCAAGAACTAATCTGGGAAACGCATTCTTCTTTCACAGCGTTCTTAAGAGCGCTCCAAAGAAGTACTTAGCTCCAAAGAGGCTCTTAACGAATCTGGAAAACGCGGCCAATATCTGTTCTCTTGTACGTTGAAGAGTATGCTTGTATTTTGGGCAGGACATCTAAAGTTGCATAGTCCTCAAAGGTCTGTGAAGTTTGTGGTGTCAACATGTTAACTAAAGCCGAACCATCAATGAATCAGTGCATCAGCCTGTGGTTCAGCATCTGGCAGTTTTATTTGGCTCTCAATAATGGCGGTAAGATGGGATTTCTGACAGACGTGGAGCTTCCCACTGTCACTCAGAGGCCTTTCACACCGCCGCAAAATCGGCGCTAGTTCGGAGTTAGAGCCAGTGTTTTGGTTTCACACCGCCAGAAAGCCTGCTCCGGGCAGGCTCCGGGCCGTAAAAACCGGTTCAACTCAAACCCCAGGACTGAGCAGGGTTTGAGAAGAACCGCTTGCGCCAGCGGCCGGGGAGGGATTATCCTGACCAACCAGACCAACTCAAACCTCATGCCCGCCATATTTAAAAACACCGCTACTACGAGACGTAAACATAACATAATTACCGAACGTAGCGATCAAATTGACCGGCGAGAATACGCTGTATGGGTCCTGTTTGGTTAAGAAAGCAAAGCAAGAGCCAACACGTATAAAAATAAGACGTATTCGCCGCTGTTGTTGTGCTAAAAGCTAGCGGTAGCTTTAGCGTTAGCCACAAGAGCAGCGGCGTCGGGCGACGTACACACACGTTTACAGTGACGTCATGACGTTGCTCTCTTGCCGGCTCCATGCTGTCTCCGGTCGATGTGAAACCAACGGTTCATAACTGGGATAAGGCTGTAACCAGTTTTGAACTGACCCCAACACCAGCTGGAACTGACTCTTGGTTCATTTTGGTGTGAAAGGCCTATATCATAGTGTGTTCCTATCATTTTAGCAGCACTTGGATGGGCAATGTCCTTTGTGTCCAAGTGAGAAGGTCGCTGGTTTCTTCCTGGAAAGGATTGCCCATATCCTTCATCACTGTAAACAGCCTGTCTACTTTTTGAAAGAATACTCTTTGAGTTCGCTCAGTCTGTTCATGGTGGTTTCTATGTTGAGTTATGTCTTTAGCTTCTGAGGCTGCCTCATATTGAGCAACCATATGGCTCACTTCAGGGCCAGCCAACATCCACCTTCTCAGTGCTGATGGGTCTTCAGTCACACCAATCGCTCCCCCGTCACCTTTGATGACTGCATTGGCTTGTTCATGGGCTTGGTCGATGGCCATTGCTGAGAATTCCCGGCTTGATTTATGTACAACAAATTTGCCATTGTGGAACTCAACAGCTAACTGGGGGTGTTGCTGTTCCAAGGTCATCATATCTTTCAGATGAATGGAAAGCCACCGTGCATAGTTCATGTTGTTGTTGGCGAAGAAATATGGCAGCAGTTCAGACAGCGCCTCACGATACAGGGTGAAGTTGCCTTCCCTGAATGCCCTGATGAGTGAGAGAATCACAAGTTCCATCGACAGCACCAGGTGCCAGAACTGAAACTGTGGACTTTGCAGTTTGCGTTTTTCACACCAGTCTTCAAAATGTATCGGTTCATCAGGGCTTTCAGCTACAACATCTGTGCAGTAATCATTGTAGGCTGCTTTCAGAAGCTTGTAGAGACTGCATGCTGTAATCTGGTGCACCTGGCGTGTTCTGGTGACGCTTGCAGCAGAGAGGAATGATTCTGAGCTGTTCTGTTGACGCCTGGTGGTTGACAGCAGTTTGCTGGTTGTCAGGGTTTGTTACTATGACACCAACTGCCAGCAGATCATTGAGAAGATGGAATAAGGCAGGATTGCCTTGTGTATTCGATAACTCAATCAGTTTTAATGGAAATCATGTCATATTTGCTGTGAACACTTAAATGAAGAACCACATGGATTTTGGTTACCTTAGGTGGTTGGCTGTTGCGCCACCAACCAGCAGAACATAACATTTACTGACAGAATCGTCTAGTTTTTGGTACATTTTTACATTGACCTTGCCCTAAATGCATTTTCTTGAATACTGGTGATCTCAAATGTACCACTAAATGAATGAGCATACCCAATTTAGTTGGAAATGACATCTTAACTGTTTTTCTACATTGCTTTTTGGCAATATTATGAGCGTTAAAACATTAGACCCAGTCCATCGGCAGCCATCTGGAATTTTTTACGTGGCTAACGTGCTTTTCCAAAAGAGTGGCTCTTAAGGTATGCGCATGCAAATTTTGGTGCTTGTATCACCATTTGAACGATTCCTCTGAAAAATTGCATTTATCTGCTGCACTACAACACAGGCCATAGCGTACCAAACTGTACTGTATAGCAATACGTACTGATTGCGTAAATAGCTTTAAGATTACATAAATATGCCAAATGACCAGGCTTGTTTTGATTGTGGTGTGGAACTTGCACTTTTATTTGAGAAGTATTTTATTTATTGGAGACCTTGTTTTCAGCATAGTTTACTTTTTAAGACCTATAAGCTGGAAATGCAGTTAATGCTGCACGCAGTTTCTTTTTCTCACATTTTTCCTCTTAACTGAGAACTGTACCATACCACACGGTCAATTTAAAACGAGGTATGTACCGAACCGTGACTTTTGTGTACCATGGCACCCCTAGTGTGAACCCACTGCACACGTCTGCTATCTCTTTTCTCCAAAAGACCAGACGCCAGCTCAAACTATCGCTGCTCCTCGGAAGCCATTGATGGTGAAGCTTCGCTAGTTTGTTAGCATAGCCCTTAGCCTAGCTCCTTAGCATACGTGCTAGTTTCATATAAATCAGCTAGTTTGGGGTGTTTCGTCCCCCAAACGTCACCTCTCTGCCGGAAAAAGGCAGTCAGACATGGGTAGGGTTAGGGTTGGCGATGGCCTGAATGGGTAGGCTTAATTTTTACCCTGCGTTCCGAATCGCATACTTTCTACTATTTAGTTAAGTTAAAAAGACTTAGTATGTCCCGATTCTTGTGGCTCTTGTGATTTAGGATGGTTAGAAAGACCCGGCTGTTTACATCTTACCAAGATTTTTAGTGTTGAAAACAGCATTCTATTTTGGCGATTCTGACCCATAATCCAGTGCGAACATGGATCATGGTGGCTACGTCCATCTTTTATAAACTAGTCTATGGGTTACCCAAGAAAGAATCTAGTGGATAGATTATTTGAGCAAAAACTCATCTGTTTCCTTTGTTACTTGATATTCCTCCAGGCATACATTCTGAACAGATTTGCTGGACAGAGGCATATATTAAATAATCTATAGGAACATTCTGTAATACAAACCAAATGCAGACACTGGAACTATAACATATTGTTGGGATCCCTGGTGGTGGTTATGAAAGGCTGACAAACTACAAGTTGTGTTTGTATATTCAAGTGTATGTCATATTTAGGGAGAGATTAAGTTGCTTTATTTAATATTTGTTTCTCTCATATTCATTATTGTTTATATACATTTAAACATGAACATGCATTAGGCCTACATTTGAAACACAGAGATAATGATGAGTTTTAATAGTGAATAATTAGTCAAAACTAAATAGAGTTGAATTAATAAATAAAACGGGATATTACTAAGCTTAATTGCATTTTCCAATTGTTGTACAATAAAAGTAATTTTTTGCAAGAACCGTTGTTTTCAGCAATTGATCACTTATCTATCTGTGATTCTTAGTTCTTCATGTAAGTGGCGGTATCACGAGAAAGTTTCGTGTTTCAGTTAACAGGCCAGCGGTTGAATGTAATGAAACTTACCAGCTCTAACAGGTAAGGCACTGAAGCAAGTCACGAGCAACAGCTGGAGCGCAGTCGCAGTCGGCATGATGAAGTCTAGCTACAAACACAAGAAAACAACAGAATATCACACTGGAAGGTGTAGCCTATCAGTTATGTCAAAATCACCTAACATAATTTACAACTATTGTATTGTATTGTCTCCGTTACGCATTATATGGCATAACGTCAACATTAACTGAAAAGTTGCTGAGGCACACCTGATGAGAATGTATTATGAAGTAAGGTCATAGTAAGTAACATAACACGAACAGCGCACGAAAGGTTCATTGTAGCGTATAGCTAAGGATGTGCACAGTAGCTAATTTAATATTTCGGTTAGCTCACAATGCTATCCCTACTCACGCAATATTGTTTCCGCAATGAACAGCAAGATGTTGTTACTTACTTTACTGGCGTCTTATGTGGTCCCTGTATATTTTTTTGCTAAATCAATAGCATCTTCCTTTATGGCTACCTTACGATCCCCAAAACAAATTCTTCATTTGTTACGTCTGTTTCGTAGATTCTGTGGTAGGAACACCCACTTCCCGTCAAGAAACACTTGTGTCACAATAGTGTTGCGGTGCTGCGCAATATGTTCACGATCTGACAGCATACTAATGGACCCCAGTTGAGCATTTCCCCTACCGCTGATGCTTTGCAGATCTGATTAAATGCTCATTGGAGAAATACTGCTTGGTGGTTTGTCCGAGCGCCTGTCTTTCAAACACTTGTGACCAATCGGAGGTGTTCGGTGTTGACGTCACGAGTTTGTGCGTCCTCCGCTGTTGTTTTCCAGTATGTATCCGCCCCATCCCACCCACCCCCGTGCCTGTGCTGTAAAGGTTCGTGAACTTCGGCTACTTTCCTAAACAAAACAGGTCCGTCGAAAAAAAGAAGTTTGATTTCATGTTTAAAATGTTTTTTTCGTTAAAAAAAAATTATAATAAAATGTTTTATTCAAAATATGCCTGTAAGATTGGCATTTCTTATTTTTAATTTTGGGAAATGGGAAAATGAGACAAACAGAAAATGAAAAATAGGCTGTAGCCTATCCATACTTTGTTTTGTAAAAACTGTGGACACATAGGCTACAACTTTTAAAAATTAGTTAATGATTTTAACTCTGGCTATTTCCACCTAGTTTGGGGGTTTAAATGAACACATAATTTGTTAGATATTTCCAAATGTGCTTATTTATTCAAGCATTTCTGAAAATATTGTAATTGTAAGTACTCAACTGGCAATGTTTCATGATGATATCTATAAGTTAAATGTTTTACCCTAGTCACCTGCAGTGTCTCGCCTCCATTACAGTAGTAGCCTATACTCAGGGAGGGGATAACCACTAAAAAGCTACCAATATAAAACGTCTATCACATCAACATGTTATCGCATTCTCATCTGTCCTAGCCCGGAGAAGAATACTTTTTGAGTAGAAGTCTCCCAAGCCTCCCCTGTCATCTTCCTGGTTGAGTGATGTTTGTTCTTTGTCAAACTTGAAAAAATTAAAAACTCTTTGAGGGGTTCTTTGAACAAATTTGACTGTAGGTGGCGCCCCTTAATTTCCCATTTCAATGAGCTTAGTCACGCCCCGATTGTTAATAATGTATGTATTTGTTATATCTATCTTGTACCTTTTTTTTTAATGTTTTTTTCCAAGATTGTGTGGGGTGTGGGGTGGGTGGGGGTTATGATTGTTTGTTTGTTTAAAAATTCAAAAAATTCCAATAAAAATCATCAGAAAGAGTCCCTTTCTGTAATTATCATGGTGGTTGTGTGACATTTACAGTAAATCTGGCTGAGCAGAGGTCTCTGTGTGTGTGTGTGTGTGTGTGTGTGTGTGTGTGTGTGTGTGTGTGTGTGTGTGTGTGTGTGTGTGTGTGTGTGTGTGTGTGTGTGTGTGTGTGTGTGTGTGTGTGTGTGTGTGTGTGTGTGTGTGTGTGTGTGTGTGTGGTGTGTGTGTGTGTGTGTGTTGTTTGTTTGTTTGTTGTGAGAGTGGAGGGGATAGGGGGATGTTCATGTATACCGCATGTGTACGATGTGGCTCTTTGAAGTAACAGTAAAAACTGTGTCTATTAGTCTCTAGTCTCGCAAAAAAACCAGACCAAAACTACAACAAGTAGGCCTAGTATGGTCTGGAATCACGCCATTTTGAGCCGTCTATCCGGGGGGAAACTGGGCTGGCCTTTTTTATTTCTTTAAACCAATCACAATCATCGAGGGCGGGGCTGAGCCCGGGAAGCAGCAGCGGTGTCCGTGCAAAATAGTGCCGGGGGGGGGGGGGGATATTTTGATGGAACGTCTTCACGTCCAGAGGCTGTCAGAGAAATGGCTAAATCCCATCCGCAAACGCCACAAAAAAAAATATTAAAGACAAAAGGGTAACACTTTACAATAAGGGTACATTAATTAATGGTTAGTTAATGCTTAATAAGAGTTAACTAACCATTAGTTAACTGTTAACTAATGTGTCTAGTAAGCATTTACTAATGGTGTTCATGTTAACTAAGGTATTAATTACTACATTATTTAATGTTTATAAATATCCTATATTAACCTTAGTTAATACATTAATTAAGCATGAACCAAACGTTGATTAATATAATAATAAGCATTAATTAACTGTTAACATGTGTAATTTTTGTAAAATTACTTAATTAACCATATATTAATGCTCTTTGTGACCCTTATTGTAAAGTGGTAACAATTTATTCATTAAGTAACACTTAATAAATGCACACCAGTGCTGAATAGGCATTACTGAAGCATAATTAACCATAATAGGTATTACTTAAGTGTAATTAACTATTTAGTAATGGACTTTGTGACCCTTATTGTAAAGTGGGAACCATTTCTCATGAATTAACACTTTATAAAGGCATACTAGTGCTGATTAAGCATCACTTAAGCATAATTAACCATTTCCTTATGTTATTTGTGACCCTTATTGTAAAGTGGGAACCATTTATCACTTGTTACACTTAATAAATGCAAAATAGTGCTGAATAAGGATTACCTAAGTACAATCCATCAATCAACGATGCTCTTTGTGACCCGTGTAAATTCTCTATGATAACAATATTAAACATAATAAAATATTCCCCTCTCCGGGAACCATCACCTTACCGTGGTGGAGAGGTTTGTGTGGCCCCTGTGAACCTGAGAGCTGTGTTGTCCGGAGCCTAGTGCTCCTGGTAGAGTCTCCCAAGACAAAGTGGTCTCAGGTGAGGGGCCCGACTAAGAATGGTTCACAAAGACCTCATGGAACAACATAATAGAGGAAGAGTGACCCTGCCCGGAGGAAGCCTGGGGCCCCCGTCTGGAGCCAGGCCTAGAAAGGGGGACCGCCTGCGAGCATCTGGTGGCCGGGTCTGCCACGGGGCCCGGCCGGGCACAGCCCGAAGAAGCTACGTAGAAAAACACACTGATGGGCCCACCACTCATCAGAGGAACCGCTGGGGTCGGGTGCGCTGCCTTAAGGGTGGCAGTGAAGGGCGGGGACCACGATGGACCAGACCCGGGTGGCAGAGGCTGGCTTTGGGGGAAGGAGCCGGAACTGGTGCGGGAGGTGGAGCGCTACGAATTAGATCTGGTGGGGCTTACCTCCACGCACAGTCTTGGCTCTGGAACCGTACTTCTGGACAGGGGTTGGACTCTATTCTTCTCTGGAGTTGCCCAAGGTGTGAGGCGCCGGGCCGGTGTGGGGATACTCACGAGCCCCCGGCTGGGCGCTACTACGTTAGAGTTTACCCCGGTGGACGAGAGGGTCGCCTCCCTATGCCTCCGGGTTGTGGGGGGTAAGACTCTGACTGTTGTCTGTGCGTACGCACCAAACAGCAGTTCGGAGTATTCGGCCTTCTTGGAGACCCTGAACGGAGTCCTGCATGGGGCTCCGGTAGGGGACTCCATAGTTCTGCTGGGAGACTTTAACGCGCACGTGGGCAATGATGGAGACACCTGGAGAGGCGTGATTGGGAGGAACGGCCTCCCCGATCTGAACCCGAGTGGTCGTTTGTTGTTAGACTTCTGTGCTGGTCATGGTTTCTCTATAACGAACACCATGTTAGAACATAAGGATGCTCATAAGTGTACATGGTACCAGAGCACCCTAGGCCAAAGGTCAATGATCGATTTCGTGATCGTATCATCTGATCTGAGGCCGCATGTTTTGGACACTCGGGTGAAGAGAGGGGCGGAGCTGTCAACTGATCACCATCTGGTTGTGAGTTGGGTCAAAGGATGGGGGAAGACTCTGGACAGACCTGGTAAGCCCAACCGGGTAGTGCGGGTGAACTGGGAACGTCTGAAGGAGGCCCTTGTTCAAGAGATCTTTAATTCGCACCTCCGGCAGAGCTTTTCTAGCATCCCTGTGGAGGTTGGGGGCATTGAACCCGAGTGGTCGATGTTCAAAACTTCCATTGCTGAAGCTGCGGCAGGCAGCTGTGGTCTCAAGGTCTTAGGTGCCTCAAGGGGCGGTAACCCTCGAATGCCGTGGTGGACCTCGGTGGTCAGGGAAGCCGTCCGACTGAAGAAGGAGTGCTTCTGGGACATGCTATCTCGGGGGACTCCTGAGGCAGTTGCAAGGTACCGACAGGCCCGAAGGGCTGCAGCCTCTGCCATATCAGAGGCAAAGCAGCGGGTGTGGGAGAAGTTCGGAGAAACCATGGAGAAGGACTTTCGGTCGGCACCAGGGTGTTTCTGGAAGACCGTCCGGCACCTCAGGAGGGGGAAGCGGGGAACCATACAAGCTGTGTACAGTAAGGATGGGACGCTGTTGACCTCAACTGAGGAGGTAGTCGGTCGGTGGAAGGAGCACTTTGAGGAACTCCTGAATCCGACTAACACTATGTTGGAGGCAGAGCTGGAGGCTGATGGGGGATCATCGTCAATTTCCCTGGTGGAAGTCACTGAGGTAGTCAAACGACTCCACAGTGGCAAAGCCCCGGGTTTGATGAGATCCGTCCAGAAATGCAGAAAGCAATGGGTGTGGAGGGGCTGTCTTGGATGACACGCCTCTTCAACATTGCGTGGAAGTCGGGTACAGTGCCGAAGGAGTGGCAGACCGGGGTGGTGGTTCCTATTTTCAAAAAGGGGGACCAGAGAGTGTGTGCCAACTACCGGGATATCACACATCTCAGCCTCCCCGGCAAAGTCTACTCCAAGGTGCTGGAAAGGAGGGTTCGGCCGATAGTCGAACCTCAGATTGAAGAGGAACAATGCGGATTCCGTCCTGGCCGTCGAACAACGGATCAGCTCTTCGCTCTCGCAAAGGATCCTAGAGGGAGCTTGGGAGTTTGCGTGTGTTTTGTAGATCTGGAGAAGGCTTATGACCGGGTTCCCCGGGAGATACTGTGGGGGGTGCTGCGGGAGTATGGGGTGAGGGGGTCCCTTCTCAGGGCCATCCAATCTCTGTACGCTCAAAGCGAGAGCTGTGTCCGGGTTCTCGGTAGTAAGTCGGACCCGTTTCCGGTGGGGGTTGGCCTCCGCCAGGGCTGCGCTTTATCACCAATCCTGTTTGTAATATTCATGGACAGGATATCAAGGCGTAGTCGTGGTGGGGAGGGGTTGCAGTTTGGTGGGCTGAGGATCTCATCTCTGCTGTTTGCGGATGATGTGGTTCTGATGGCATCATCGGCCTGTGACCTTCAGCTCTCATTGGATCGGTTCGCAGCCGAGTGTGAAGCGGTTGGGATGAGGATCAGCACCTCTAAATCTGAGGCCATGGTGCACAGCAGGAAACCGATGGACTACAGGTAGGGAATGAGTCCTTACCCCAAGTGAAGGCGTTCAAGTACCTCGGGGTCTTGTTTGCGAGTGAGGGAACAATGGAGCGTGAGATTGGCCGGAGAATCGGAGCAGCAGGGGCGGTTTTGCACTCGCTTTACCGCACTGTTGTGACGAAAAGAGAGCTGAGTCGTAAGGCAAAGCTTTCGATCTACCGGTCGATCTTTGTTCCTACCCTCACCTATGGTCATGAAGGCTGGGTAATGACCGAAAGAACGAGATTGCGGGTACAAGCGGCCAAAATGGGCTTTCTCAGGAGGGTGGCTGGCGTCTCCCTTAGAGATAGGGTGAGAAGCTCAGTCATTCGTGAGGAACTCGGGGCAGAGCCGCTACTCCTTTGCGTTGAAAGGAGCCAGTTGAGGTGGTTCGGGCATCTGGTAAGGATGCCCCCAGGGCGCCTCCCTAGGGAGGTGTTCCAGGAGCGTCCAGCTGGAAGGAGGCCTCGGGGAAGACCCAGGACTAGGTGGAGAGATTATATCTCCACCCTGGCCTGGGAACGCCTTGGGATCCCCCAGTCAGAGCTGGTTGATGTGGCCCGGGAAAGAGAAGTTTGGGGTTCCCTGCTCAAGCTGCTGCCCCCGCGACCCGATTTCGGATAAGCGGTTGAAGATGTCATGTCTAAAATATTCCCAACTGGAAATCAATTCATGACAACAATCTGTTATCAACACAATTCAGTCACAATTTAAAAAAGAAAGAAAATGTTATTTTATTTAGAATCTTTAGTTTTTTGGAAACATGGCTCTCACATTTGACATGAATACCGTCAAAGAACTGCAAAATAGTTTCTTCAACAAATTATATCCAGTTTAATGATTTTCTCTGAAAGGAACAAACAGGAGGAAATGGATCACTAACAGCAATGGTGAAACACACTGACTCAGCAGTTAGGTTTAACAGGTAAATGTAAAATATATGTATTTTCTACTCTCTTCCTTGAAGAGTATATCATTGTTGCAACATAAACAAAAATAAAATACACAAAGAACATAACAGTTAAATTTTTTATTATGGACTAAAGACAAAACAAAATAATGATCACTCTCTTGTGACTAAACACTAGTTTAACCTGGCCCTATCAC
Organism: Ammodytes dubius; assembly: GCA_026122265.1. NCBI lineage: Eukaryota > Metazoa > Chordata > Actinopteri > Uranoscopiformes > Ammodytidae > Ammodytes > Ammodytes dubius. The sequence goes on from CM047524.1 coordinate 3,964,936, forward strand.
TGTTATTTGAAGCAGCACATATGCATTTAATTTAACCTTTATTTATACTCGAAAGATCAGTTGAGGGGTGGACCGTCATAATCCGTGTACCTTCCGTTCAATCCATATCCGTTTGGAAATCAAAACACGAAAAACGAAAAAAACTGTTTGATTTCATTTTTTAATTATTTGTTTCATTTAAAAAAAATAAAAAACGGACTGTTTTATTCAATATATGCCTGTAAAACATGAATTGATTGCCATTTCTTATTCTTTATTTTCCATGTCGCCCTTTACATACGAAAATGGGAAAGGAGACTGTGCATTTTCATTTTTGAAGTTCCAAATAATAATTTATATTAATCAGCGGGTTAAACTGTGTCCCGCTGCCACAATGCCACGAACTATGCTGATATGATGGCTCGGACCCATAGACTGTTTTTTGACCGTGGCTATCTCCGTCTTTTAAGTAGGCTAAAGCCTCTTGTCGGTAGTGGAAATGCATGGCAGATCTAGTAGGATAACCCTGCCGAACCGAACTGTGCTGCTCAGAGGAAACGAGGCACGATTTTTTTTTTTTTTTTTTTTTTTTTTTTATTTACGTGATGCAGGACAAGACAGGTGAAAGACATAACATTAGGTGAGGTACATGACAAATTAAGTGTTCACATTGAAGACAGAACGGACAAGACAAAAACAAGCAGGAGGTCATTGCATATTTTTACATTGTTGTTGACAGGCTGTGTGTGTGTGTGTGTGTGTGTATATATACATACATATAAACAAAAAAATAAAAAATAAAAAAAATAAAAAATGAAAGATAAATGATAAATCAGTACTAAGAAATGAATAATCATAAGAATGTAATGATAAGAATGGCATTTTCGGTTGTTTAAATAGTATTAATTTCCATTATGGTATTTTAGACTTTTGATCCACAGTTTTGAATGTAGTCATAAAGGTAATTAGATAATTGGGAGAGAGAAATCAATAATAAAAAAAATAAAATAAAAAAAAGTTTTGCAAAAACAAGCATAGTAAATGATGTAAGCAGTTATAAGGAAGACCGTGTTGAAAAATGGCTATCGTTATCCATATTGACAATACTGATAAACAAAAATGATAGAAATAAGAGTCATAATCATAGATAAATAAGAGCAGAAAAACAAAACAACAACAAAAAAACTAAAAGTTATCTTGTGTTGTTATTGTGTAAAGGGGAAAGGTAGAGAGAAAGGGAATGTTACTGGGTTGATATATATTTTGTATTGAAGATGTTATTCGTGGTCAGGCGTGAGGTTAGTGAAGACAGAAGAGAAAATATCTAAATCTTATACATATATATAGGGGAAGGTGGGGTGAGTTGTGCGTTTTGGAAGTTGCAAAACCCCTTGTTTCTAGAAAACCGTGGAAGAAAATGGAAATGTGACCACATATTTAAGAAGAGCCATCCATTTGACTCATCCTGTAAAGAAGGGAGACACAAGGAATAAGATATAAGCACATTTAAGCTCAAAAAACTGTGTTTTGCCTTTCAAAGTAAAATTTCCATGATCAAGGTTTTTTGATTATTGTGTCTGAACAATTATAGACACGTTTGAAAACATTTGACACATGTTTTAGTGCTTTGGTATGCTACACTTTGAGTCTATATAGTTAGCACAATGTCAACCCTAAATTGCTGCATCATGCCTATTATCCAAAATTCTGGGGATGGGGTGATTTGTGCGCAAGGGCCTGGGTGAGTTATAAGTAAGTAAGTAAGTAAAATGTATTTATAAAAGCACATTTATGACAGTTTGCACTGTCCAAAGTGCTGTACATAGTGCATTCAGTAGGTAAACAATGAAGGTACAATAACAATAACCAAAATAAAAGACGTAAAGCCCATACATCCACATAAACACAGATAGTAGTGCCTCTGTAAGTAGTGCAGAGGTTAATGGGGAGGAAACACCAGGGTGTACATATGGGTTTTGAGCCTTGATTTAAAGGCAGAAATGTAGGGGGAATCACATTTGTCAGGTGGCAGTTGGTTCCACAAGCACGGAGCAACTAGTGCAAAGTACATTTCTGAGAGTTGTGCCAGTGGCATGGCTGTATACGCTGGTCACCAAAAGAAAGTGATTGTCTACAGTAGCTCAGAAGAGAGTGACATCTCAATTCCACTTAACGACACCACTGATGAGAGTTCAGATGGCCAGAAAGATGATGATGGTGACTTTGTCCCAGATCCAAAGTTTTTATTGCCAGGGATGCACAACATCCTGAAATATATGTACATATTTGAGTTGGAGACATAACTGTCAAGGCCTCACTTTAAAATCACTTTGAGTAAAAAGTTGAACAACTCACCCCACCTTCCCCTATTTATATATAAATGTATATCAATAAAAAAGAAAATATTAAATAATTAATAATAGTAGAAATATTACTTGAGACAAAAATAAATAAATATAGAGTAAATAGTCGACTCTCTAGCCTTCAATTCAGTCCTGCAGAAGACGAGGAGGGCGAGGAGATAGAGCACAAACAACAATTATTTATTTTATTCAAAATTGTTATTATTACCATTGTAGTGAAGAGTAGTTCTACTGGAGCCACAAACCACCAGGAAACAAGGTTTACTTTACTTGACTTTATTTTGCAAGCAAAGTTCTTTTGTGTTGATGATTGCCATGATGATTGCCATGGTTCTAGACAGAGCAAAAAGATGGATTATGATATCTCTAGTAACAAACATAAATATGGCCTTTAAATCATATGAAATACTTAACATTGCAGTACTTCAAAACATAACTGGCCGAGTGAGAATTAGCCATTCAACTATCACAATTGTTTCTCACACAAACGATAATCTAATAAGTAAAACGGTAACTTACATTGAATGGTAAATCAAAAGACACACGGCAACATCTTCACACACTCACTTGTGGTGACGATGTGGTGGGAACAAAGGGAGAAGGCCTCACTAGGCCTCTATTTATAGTGGAAGGAGCCATCAATTACCCTCAATCACCACTTGGTGTCTCTTGTGGAGGTGAGGTGAAGCTGAAAGAACTGGCAGTTTCTAACAGCCGCCCCCGGATTTGTGCAGCAAATGCGTGTCATTTTGTTTCTTCATCTGTGATTTCTGGGAGTGGGATTAATCTTGACACAGGGCGTATGTATGCTCGGCCTTTCCAGGGTAGGTTTCAGTTATCCTTCCAATGGGCCAAGATGCTCGAGGATATTGGGGGTAAACTACCATCACCACCCAGTGACGTGCGGTGAGGTCAGTGAGTGGGTAGGCACTGAGTTCTGAAAGCCAGATTTCTCTAAACCTATATATTGTTATATCAAAAACAATAAACAACAAACAGGCACGCACGGCCGATTTCAAATAAGTTCCTCTCTCTCTCTCTCTCTCTCTCTCTCTCGCACACACACACACACACACACACACACACACACACACACACACAGAGGCGGGACGTATATGAAATGTCACGACGGTGACTTCAGGTTTGCCCGTAGCCTACTGTAGTTTGGTCTAAATGATTAAACATCGCATCCATCGACTTAACGGACCCGTCCCTCACACCGAGGGCCGAAAAAACGCAGGGCAACAAGTCAAACCTTCGCCGATTCAAACTACTGGTACTACTATTCAACTTAAAAATAAAAGACAGCATTCATCATTATGTAGGACTACAGCATAACTGATGGCAACTCCACTCCATAAACTTTATCTTAATAGATAAAGTACCAGTAGCATATGTCCCATGGACCTGTCCAGCATCAGAATGTAACCATTTATCCACATTGCAGAGCTTAGGTTTGTCCGTCGTCAGTAACAATGAAAACACAACTGCTCAATTGAATATAAAATGCAGAATGGATTGCACTCGGTATCAATTCATCCAACTTTATTATTAAATAAACCCCAAAAAGGTTTCTGACTCACCAATCTGACTCCCTGGCTGTAGAAATAAGCAAGACGATAGTAATCCAGTGACAGTCTGACTGACAGCACAGCTAGCTTGCATCCATGTAGGCTACCTGTCCGTTTGAAATGCTCGAACATTGTTTGTCCCTGTTGCTGCTGTACACTGTCCAAGGCTGGCGCAGGCCTTTCTCTTGCTATTCATTCGGTTCCTTTTTAAATTATAATCCAATTTGTTAAAATTCCTCCAGTCTGAAATATCTGCGGACACGGCAGCTGCAATGTTGACTTAAAAATCCGCGGGGGTAACAACGTAATGACGTTGGCCTAAGCTGCGTAAATGTCTAGTAATATCTCGATTTTAATTGGTCCATGAATGATATGTAACGTAAAGGCTTATGTGGCATACCATTTACGTAAAAAAAGCACAAAGAATTCCGCTTATTTGCGTACATGTTAAAGAATACAGAATCAAGTGCGCATGCGCGAAAACTTTTTTTTCCTTGCCGTCCACAATGAATAGGCGCAAAAGCACTGATTCTTTGCCGTACACAATGAATGGGAAACAGCAAAAGCACATTATTTCTTTGGCGTAACTTACTAACTGCCACCTTTCTAATCAAAACGTCTACACTTTTTTAAAGTAATCGCGGATTACATGTAAAGATCGAAATAATTAACAGTAATAATACAAATATAAGTTTATTAAATAAAAAAAATATTTTATTTTATTTTATTTTTTATTGTTTTGCACACGGCGCCAGGGTAGGCACTGCCTACCTTGCCTACCCTGACCGCACGTCACTGTCACCACCTGACCTGTCTCCATGTTCCCCTTGTCAGTTTCCCATTTCTGCCTGATTTGAAGGTTCGGAAGGTAATGGCGAATAAAGGCTGTCCAGAAATGGTCTGCTAAGATCTGGCTGTGGCGCCATCTGTGGCTGATTTGCTTGTGATTGCATCATGGAGAATAGTTAGGTGGAGCTCATTACAGGTGTTACATGGCTTCTTTAAGGTGCATTTATCCATTTTGTGTATTCTCCCACATTTGCCACATCTATCCTTCTCTTTGAGCCATTTCATAATGCAATTTCTGGATAGTTTTTTGAATTCTGAGCATGCGCCCAGAAAGTGATCTCTGACATTACAGTAGGGACAATAAGGCTTGGGCTTATCAATATTTACCTTCTCTTTGGTGTAAGCCCTTTGTGTACTATCCATCCCAGATGTCGTGGACAGGTAGACGGAGGAGACTTGTCTGGAGGGTTGACGTTCCTTTCCTATACGGTTGGGGTTCCTTTCTTGTTTGTGGAGCTCAACAGCTCTCTCTGATATGCGTTTTGCTCTCGACTTTGACTGTAGCCAAGTTGACAGGTCGAGGAGGGAGTATGTTCGGTTTGCCTCTCCAGTCAGAATGCCACGATTGATGCAACGCTCCACAAATCCGTCTCTATACTGTACAGGTAATTTACTAATGAGTCTGTCAACATGGGACCCACACCTCAGCTCAGACCCATTAGGGCCCTCCAGGGACAGCAACATTCCCACAAGAGCATGGACAGAAAGGGCAAAATCATCAAAGGCCTCTACATCACCTATACGAATGATGGGGGAATTCAATATTGCGCCAATTCCACTCTGCACCAGCAGCCTTGGCTGACCATACTTCTCTTTAAGTGATCGGAGAGCGGTGGAATAAGGTCTGGTGTCATGCATGCAGGATCTGGCCAATTTATTTGCTCCTGGGTGCTGAAGATGGTCCAGTAGTACTTGATATTTATACTGCTCAGTAAGATGGGGGTGATTATCAAGGAGGTTTTCAAGGGCCATTTTCAGCAGGGCAAACTCACTCTCTCGGCCACTCTTGAACACTGGAATTGAGGGCCTCGGCATTCCATACGCAGAGGCTATGAACAGCTCCATCATATTTGGGGTTGGACCATGTAAGTCAATAAATGGCGGCTGCTGGGATAACATGGCTTGCACTGGTGGTAAACGGCTAGTGAGAGTGGGCTGTTCAGGATTGGGCAGTGCTGCAGCACAATAAAGGGCCTGGACATTGGCTGGAGGTGCAGTTACATTAGAGAAGGAAGAGGCTGTTACCTGGGAAGGTGCATGGTGACTGGTATAAGGTAAAGCCAGGGTAGACAATGTAGGGACAGGCAATGGTGCAGCTTGAACACTAGTGACTACAGGGGGCAAAGAGGGAGCCTGGGCAGGGGCTATGCTTTGCTGTAGTTGTTGAGGAATAGGAAGGTGTGAGGGAATTTTGGGTATTTAGTTGTAATATTAATGGGAAAGATTGAGAGGTCATATGCCTATCTTGTGTGTCTGTCTCTCAGACTCTAGGTCAGCCTTGGAGCCTGTTAGGAGACACTTAGGTCAGTTGTATAGATAAAGTCTCATCTCCTTAGACTCCAGAATGTTATGGTTCACTGTGTTCAGCTCTGAACCAAAACATTGGTACGCTTGGTGCCCGAGCCGGGAGAGGCGATAGAGATAGCGCGAGGTTAAAACACAGCTCTGAGCATGAGTTTGGCAGAATTGAAGTGCAAGTCACGAGAGTTGCAGTCCGGTTCTCCTTGGCCAAGTCTGTAATAAATATTGCTTCATAATTCATCCAAGTCTCCTGAAATATTCTTCCACCTGAGTTGACCTCCAACCTTAAACAGAACTTCCATCACAGAAGGGTTTGGGAGGAACCTGGTGTTCAATAGTAAGGCTAGGTTCAGGAAGCGGGGAAGTTACTGACAAATGAGAGTGAGATTCGACACCTACCATTCTTAAAGGGGCAGGAGTGAATATCCTGGATGGAGGCAGATCGTAAAAGGAAGAGGTGGCTACATTACGATGAGGGGATGAGGTATCAGGGGCTCAGCCAGAGTGTTCATCGTCAGAGAGATTCTGTTGAATGAAACTAGAGACCAGCTGGGCTGACTGAAGCTCTTGTTCTTTAATACGAATGCGTCGGTTCATGTCAACCTCTCGGGAAAGTCTCTCTCTCTCTTTGAGTGCATCTGCTTGCCTGTTCTGGGCATCTGCTTGCCTGTTCTGGGCAGCTCTGGCAGCCGCATCAATGGTTTTGAATTGCTTATCAAGCTCCTTGTTCTCTTGACTTTGTCTTTTAAGCTCCTCAAGCTCATCTCTCTTTTCCTTTTCCTTGAGAATGCTGGTTTGGAGACCACTCAAACTTGGGGCATGGTCACTTCCAGAGTGCCTACTAACTTGGGAGCCAACAGGGAGGCTAGGAGCTGACCTGGTAAAATAAGTCTTCTTGCTGCGGGAGTGACGTGACCTATGGGATTGTGTTAGCTGTTGCTGGGGCATTTGGATCCCATAGTATACTGGGGGCTGCCTATCTCTTTTAGGTCTAGACCCTAGTTCATGGCCAATTCGCTTTGTGGGGAGTTGAGCTAATGCTTCACATGGTACTGATGGCAAGGGAATTTGGTGCTCACCAAGGAAAGTAGGCAATACTGGTTTTGGTGGAAGGCTAGGATTTGGGGAGTAGGTATTAATAGCCCAGGTGCTAGTTGAGACAAATCTGCATTGTCCGGGTAAAGCTGGGTTGAGTCTACTCCCAATTGGGATCCATCCATCCGTCAGTCTGCCCAGGGCAGCTGTGGCTACTCTCGTAGTTTACCACCACCGGTATGACTGTGTGTGAACGAATTGAACCAGGAACCCTGTGAAGCGTCTTTGAGTGCCTAGGCAATAAAGCGCTATATAAAACCTATCAATTATTATTATTATTAATTATTATTAATTATTATAAACTCAGTAGAGGGCTCATCATCCATATCAATTAGTTTAGCTTCAGCCATTTTAGGTTGGTTAATGTTGAGTGGTGTGGCTCAGTACTCTGGCTCGAAGGACCATCTGTAGTGAAGAGTAGTTCTACTGGAGCCACAAACCACCAGGAAACAAGGTTTACTTTACTTGACTTTATTTTGCAAGCAAAGTTCTTTTGTGTTGATGATTGCCATGATGATTGCCATGGTTCTAGACAGAGCAAAAAGATGGATTATGATATCTCTAGTAACAAACATAAATATGGCCTTTAAATCATATGAAATACTTAACATTGCAGTACTTCAAAACATAACTGGCCGAGTGAGAATTAGCCATTCAACTATCACAATTGTTTCTCACACAAACGATAATCTAATAAGTAAAACGGTAACTTACATTGAATGGTAAATCAAAAGACACACGGCAACATCTTCACACACTCACTTGTGGTGAGGATGTGGTGGGAACAGAGGGAGAAGGCCTCACTAGGCCTCTATTTATAGTGGGAGGAGCAATCAATTACCCTCAATCACCACTTGGTGTCTCTTGTGGAGGTGAGGTGAAGCTGAAAGAACTGGCAGTTTCTAACAACCATTATTATTTTCACTCAATTATTTTTTTTTTTTTTCCTTTTAACTTTTTAAAAAAAAAAAATTTAAAAATATTTTAATCAATTCTATTAAGCTGTATGAGCTCAGGGAAGTTCCTGTCCTAGCCGCCTTCAAACCCTGGGGAGAAGACTTGCTGCTCCAGGTTGCACTACCCAGTCACCAATCAGAACAGCCCCCAGACCCTTTAGGAGGAGGCCTGTCCATATGGGAGGAGGATACAGCTTGTATTTAATTTTGGTGAAATTGTGAAATTGTGGTTATTTGCTCCCTCTCCCCACACTCTCCCCATCTTATCTGGAGATTTAAAAGTATTGAAAGCAAGAGATCGATAAAGATAAATAAATGGTAGTAATGTATTATTTTTAACAGGAGAATGAAGAAGAAAATAACTTCAGATATAACTAAACAAATGGAAACACGGCTGATAAAATAAATAAAAGTAAAAATGTGTGTGTGTGTGTGTGTGTGTGTGTGTGTGTGTGTGTGTGTGTGTGTGTGTGTGTGTGTGTGTGTGTGTGTGTGTGTGTGTGTGTGTGTGTGTGTGTGTGTGTGTGTGTGTGTGTGTGTGTGTGTGTGTGTGTGTGTGTGTGTGTGTGTGTTAGGGTTGGATGGTGGTACTTGGTGAGTTTGGCTTAAGCAACTAGAAATCCTGTAGTAGTTGCTACAGAGAGGTAATGACAGAAAGTATTGTTTGTTTCTGTATTAGTGTTGATAAGTTTATAAAAATTGCTACGCTACTATGAATATATTTAAGTAAAACCACAGAATTGGTGTTACTCGTTATCAGAGAGAAAATAAATAAAGAAGAAAAAAAGTAAAAAAAAATGCTTATTTGGTCTCCCAAAGATATCTACTACTTATCATACACACGTTCATGTACACACATATACTAACATATGTTCCAAAAAAAAAAAAAAAGTGAATAATCTTCATAATAATAACAGTAATGATAAAAAAGGCATTTTGGGTTGTTTGAATAGTATTAATTTCCATTATGATATTTTAGATTTTTGATCCACAGTTTTAAATGTTGTCATAAGGTAATTAGATAATTGAGAAAGAGAGGTAAAAAAAAATAATAATAATAAAATAAATGTTTTGCAAAAACAAGCATAGTTAATGATGAGCAATTATATACAACAAGGGAGACGGTGTTGAAATATAGTTATCGTTATCCATAGACAATACTGATAAACAAATGATAAAAATTAAAGTCATAATCATAGATAGATGAGAGCAAGGTTATCTTATGTTGTTATTGTGTTTAGGGGAATATTACTGGGTTGATATGTATTTTTGTATTGTAGACATTATTCGTAGTCAGGTGTGTAGTTATGTAGTCGTGTACGTGGCTTTAGCTTAAGTTTGATTTTGTATGGGGTGTAAATGGGTTGTAAATATATTCCAAGTTTCATTAAAGGCTGATATATTGTTTTTTCTGTCGGCTGTAATTCTTTCTATTGAGATGTATTCTATGATTAAGTTGATCCAGTGGATAATATGGCAGTTTTTTTTGGATTTCCAGTTAAGAAAGATTATTTTCTTGGCGATAGTTAGAGATATGAGTAATGGGTTGTTATATTTGGTTGGAATGGTTACTTGAGATAGATCTCCGAGCAAGCATAGCTTTGGGGAAAGTGGGATGCTACAGCCCAAGATAGATGAAAGTTTTTCCGTGACTGCCTTCCAAAGTGAATATACTGGTTCGCAGTCCCAGGTGGCATGTAAATAGTCATCCGTGTTGTCAAGAGTGCATTGTGAACAAATATCTGTATTGACTAATCCCATTTTGTGCATTCTCCCTTGGGTGAAGTGCGTTCTGTGTATGGTTTTATATTGTATAAGCTGCAAGTTTGTGTTAGCGGTCATTGAGAAGATGTTTTTATTAATCTGTGTCCAGAAGTCGGGGTTGTTTGGAAGGTCCAAGTCTCTTTTCCATTTTATGTTTGGAAGTGTTATAGAAGTATCTGATATGGATATGAGTTTATAAAGTTTTGAGATAATTTTTTTTGAGTTGGTAATTTTAAGAATTTCATCACTTAATTCTGATGGCAAAAGTGTATTGTTGGTTATATTGATTTTGGATTTGATTATGGATTTTATTTGTTGATAGTGAAGGAATTGGTCCTTCCCAACCCCGTACTTCTGGATAAGTGAGTTAAATGATATGAATTGGTTATTTTGAAATAAATGATGGAGGTGGGTGATTCCCTTATTTTGCCATGATGGAAAGTATATAGTGGTGTTGTTCTGCAGGAGGTCCGGATTGTGCCAGATGGGGGTGTATCTGCATGGTGCTAGTTGTAATTTCATAATTTTATGTGTTTTCCACCAGGCTGTCAGAGTTGAGGAGATTGTGATATTCTTGTATAAATCCATTTTTTTGATTGATTGAGGTATGAACGGAAGGTCTGCAAGAGATATAGTTTTACATAATTGCTGTTCTAATTCTATCCATGAGTTATTGTAATTGTCCTTTTGAGTCCATTTATATAGGTATTGCAGTTGATTTGACAGGAAATAATGAAGAAAGTTTGGTGCTTCGAGGCCGCCTTGTGATTTTCCTTTTTGTAATGTTGAGTGAGATCCTGGGTTTTTTGTTTTTCCAATAAAATTGAGTTGTTAGTGTGTCCAGTGTTTGAAACCATTTGTTAGTGGGAGTGATGGGGAGTAGTGAAAATAAATAATTAATCTGGGGTAAAGTTTTCATTTTAACTGTTGCAATACGTCCAATAAGAGTGAGGGGTAATTTGGTCCAAAGTTTGAAATCATCTTCTATGTTTTTTAGTAGAGGGGAGTAATTGAGGGAAAATAACTCTGACAGCCTGGGGGAGATGGTGATACCTAGATATTTTATATTGCCATTGCTAAGTGGCGGAGAGATATTTTGAGCTGCAGCATCCCATCGGTCTTCAGATAAGGATAAGATGGTTGATTTTTTCCAATTTATTGTATAGTGAGAGATTGAGGAGAATTTGTTTATAGTTTTGAAAGTTTCTTTAAGTGACGTGGAGGGGTTTCGTAAGTATAATAATAAATCATCTGCATAAAGACTAAGTTTGTGTTCTGAGTTATCATTCATAATGCCTTCAATTTTATTGTTTTGTCGTATTGCTGCAGCCAGTGGTTCAATAAAGATAGCGAATAAAGATGGGGAGAGTGGGCACCCTTGTCTGGTTCCTTGTTGAAGTGTAAAACTTGGAGAGGTGATCCCATTTGTGACTATTGTAGCTCTAGGTGAGGTGTACAATGTTTTTATCCAGTGGATGAACGACTCTCCAAAACCAAATTTGTGCAGGGTGTTAAATAGAAAGGTCCAGTTTACTTTGTCAAATGCTTTTTCTGCGTCTAGTGATAAAATTATGGTCTTGTCTTGTTTTTTTTGTGATATATTAATTAAGTTGAAGAGTTTGCGGATGTTATCGGAAGCGTGTCTATTTTTTATAAAGCCTGTCTGGTCGGAGTGGATTAGCAGTGGGGTGACCGTTTCAATTCTTGTTGCTATTGCTTTAGTAATGATTTTAAGGTCTGTGTTAATTAGTGAGAGGGGTCGATAGCTTGAAGGGTGGGTAGGGTCTTTATTGGGTTTTAATATTAGAGTGATTATGGCAGTGTTCATATGTGTGGGTATAGTGGAGGTGGTCTTTATTTCCGTGGTTACTCTGTAAAAGAGTGGTGATAAGGTTTTCCAGAAGTGTTTGTAAAATTCGGCAGGTAGTCCGTCAGGTCCGGGTGATTTTTGGTTTGGCATTGTGTTCAGTGCTTTATGTAGTTCTTCTGAGGTAAGGTGTGCATCTAACAAGTTGGCTTGTTCTATAGATAGTGTTGGCAGGTGGAGGTTGTTAAGGAAGAGGTCTGTTTCTGATTGGCTGGGATTGTGATCCGAGGAGCAAAGATTGTTGTAAAAATTATGGAATACATTATTTATGTCCTGTGAGTTATTTGTTATTAAACCTGACGAGTATGGATGGGATTATTGCTTTTTCTTTTTTAAATTGTAGTAGATTTGCCAGATATTTACTTGATTTATTGCTGTACTGGAAATTCTCATATGTAAGCTGCTGTATAATAAACTGTGTTTTTTTGTGTATAATTGTTTCTAAATGGGTTTTAAGTAGTCGAAGTTCATTTTGTGTTTGTTCATTTGGGTTGTTGGAGTACTGAGATGTTAAGTGTTTGATTTTCTCTTCTAAAGTAATTTCTTCTTTTTGTTGCTGCTTTTTCTTGTATGATGAATATGATATTATTGTTCCTCTTATAACTGCTTTACCTGTTTCCCATAAAAGTGATGGCGAGATTTCTGGAGAGTCGTTCATTTCAAGGAAGAGTGCCCACTCTTTTTTATCATTGAAATAAAGTCTGGATCTTCTAATAGGGATGTATTAAAGCGCCATCTTGTCGGAGATCTAACATGCAGTTGGATGGTTAATGAGAGGGAAACGGGAGCATGGTCACTTATTGTGATTGGGTGAATTTTGTTGTCTTTGACGTATTGGGAGAGTGAGTTGCTTATAAGAAAAAAGTCAATTCTGGAGGAGGATCGATGGACAGAGGAGCAGTATGAATATTCTCTGGATAATGGGTTTTTCATTCTCCAACTATCGCCAAGTCCACAATCAATCATGTATTGTTTTATTACTTCAGTGGAGTGCCAGTTTCTTAGGTTACCAGATGTGCTTGAGCGGTCGATTGTAGGGTTAATGACGGTATTGAAATCTCCAGCTATTATAATGTTTGTTGAGTTATAGAGTAAAGAGAATAAATTGTGGAAAAAATCTGGTTCGTCATTGTTAGGACCGTAAATGTTTGCAAAGCTGTAATCTGTTTGGTTAATAGTTGCATTGATGATTATATATCTGCCATCTGGGTCTATGATAGATGAGTTATGAATAAATGGGATGTTTGGTAACACTTTAGTTCGATAGTCCACTGTTGACACTCAACAAGCCATCAGTTGATACGCAGTTGCATGTCAACAGTGAATGAGTTTACATATCTCAACAGATACGTAACATGAATTCAACTAACTGTAAGTTAACTATAAGTTGCACTATAAGTAGATGATTATTTGACATTCAACAAAGCTTGTTCAACAGATAAAAAACAAGGATTCAACTAACTGTCTGTTAACTATAGGTTGCACTATTAGTTGATGTTTAGTTGATATTCAATAGTGATTAAGTTGATACACATTTAGAATGCATTCAACTGTCAGTTAACTATAAGCTGCATCTTTAGTAGATGTTGTTTTGTACACGTAACATGCATTCAACTAACTGTCAGTTAACTATTAGTTGCATTATTAGTAGATGGTTAGTTGATACTAAACAAAGCTTGTCAACAAATATGTAACATGCATTCAACTAAGTGTTAGTTAACTATACGATAATTTGATTTTGTTAATTTATTTTTACAAAAACAGTCTGCAACAGACATTGTACTTTTTATTACATGTTCTTTACAAATATTCAACTATCAGTTGAGTGTCAACTTCTAGTAAGTTGACTGTCAACTTCTAGTAAGTTGACTATCAACTGCTGTTATTAACCAATTCTCAACTTAGGTTTCATATGGATCAACTTTCCCCCACTCACAAGGAACACATCTAATGAATGAACATTCAACCCTCTGTTGATCATATATATTCATTGTAAAATAAAGATGAGAATGTTTTATCAATCAATAAACTGATGAGTAACACTGGATGACCCCAAAGTAAAGTTAAAAAATATATAGGCAGCATATCTGAACAGGAAAGAACATTTATTTGAAGTAAATTTCACTTTTTTCAGTAGTTACACAACATGTCAACACAGCAAGTACCATCAATACCTCTAAAAAAGACAATAAAGCTAATGCATGTATTTATTTAGGTGTCACTTAGGCAATTGTTTAACGACAGATTGTCCAAAAATTGACATTCAAAAAGCTCAGTAAAGTGTACCATAACACACAGTACCACTAGTCATGTCAACATTCACTGTTGACATGCAACTGCGTATCAACTGATGGCTTGTTGAGTGTCAACAGTGGACTATCGAACTAAAGTGTTACCGGATGTTTTTATTTACTAAAATTGCGCCGCCTCTTTGTTTGCTGTTAAATGTAGAAAAAAATATTTGGTCGAATTGTTTAAATTTTAGATTTTCGAGGTCGGATTGTGTGAGGTGGGTTTCTTGTAATAAGCATATATCAGCCTTTAATTTAATGAGATGATTTATGACTTGGATTCTTTTAGATTGTGTGCGAAAGCCACGTACATTCCATGTTCCAATGTTAAGTGGGTGCATAAACGGGTAGAAAGATTATCTTGTTTTGAATAAAAAGCCTGTACCATGAATAGCAAAGTGAAGGGGATAGACATAGGCTATGGGTGAATGGTGAGGGCAGGGAGCATGAACAACAACAGTGATAAGAGCGGACAAAAAATAAATAAAATAAAAAAACAAAACATCAACATAAACAACAGCAATGACAACAGCAAACAAAAATACAATTACAAGAAACATGACAAGACAGCAATTAACATGGAGGGTCATCGTTAACTCTTCTGTATGGCAAACAGAGAGTTAATTTTCACCAGGAGCGATGTAGGTTGTGAGGCGGTCAAATATTCAATGTATTTATTTCAGTTTGTTTATGTGTGTGATTTTCTCAATTCAGAAGAGCCATGGTGTGATTTTGGTGTTGCGAAATAGCTGCCCATCTATGTACAGCTTGTCAACTACAAGAGATGTCCGTTTATTGTTGTTTCTGTTTTCTTTTAGGATCGGGTATTTTGCGGCGTTCGTTTATTTCTCGTGGGAACTGGTCATTGAGGCCAAATGGTTTGCCTTTAAGTTCCCTTCCCTTGCTTTTAACAAGCTCTTTTTGTTCAAAATGTTCAGATTTTGCGATGATGGGTCTAGGTCCTCTGTCTGAGTGTTTGCCTAAACGGTGAACTCTGTGGAAGGTGATGTTTTGAACGGTGTCGGCGGGTATTTTCAGGTGAGTTTCCATGAATTGTTTGATGAGGCATTTCGGATTGTCGGGTGTTTGCTCGGGGATGCCGGAGACGAGGCATGATCTAAACAGCGACAGATATACAGCTGTTGATCCAGATCCAAACGGGACAAACCACCAAATGTTTAATCTTTATTGAGAGGGTAAACATATGTTGGCTGGCTGCCAAAGGCTGCTATGTCATTGTCTGTCATAGGCTACCATCAAGAGCCTCGACACACACACAACACACACACACACACACACACACACACACACACACACACACACACACACACACACACACACACACACACACACACACACACACACACACACACACACACACACACACTTTGACTCGGCAAGTGAAGTGAAGACAGGGAAAAAAGAGAGACAGAGACGACGATCGTCTCAGACGCAATTTTCAGTCGTGGACCTAACCAATACAAATGCTTTCATATGCAGCTGTCTGCACTGGGGCTCATGCCTCAGCTGATCACGAGTATCAATAACATTATCGATAATGTAGGGTGTGTCCCTCAGTTCCCAGTGCGATGCTGACGTCCGCACGTAATCGGTGATTAATGAATGAAGAGTAAAACAAACATTTATTAGATGATTAGGCTATGAGACCCAAGGCAATTGCCTACCTTTGCGCAATGGTTAAGTTCGCCTCTGGGCGCGCACGCTAAATTGAAACATGTAGGTACATGGATTCGTCATAATCCGTGTATCTTCCGTTCAATCCATATCCGTTTGGAAATCAAAACACGAAAAACGAAAAGTGACCTGTTTTTTTAATAATCATCCTCTCCTCTACATTATATATTATACTAAAAACACGTTTTTATCTAATTTTAATCACAATTCATGACCAGGATATCAAATATGAGAATAATGGCCTAAATGTTGATATTGAAAAATACATGTTTCAATTTAGTGGTCGAGGTTCCGGTTTCGAATTTGGACATTACGCAAAGGTATAGGCAATTGCCTTGGGTCTCATAGTCATCTAATAAATGTTTGTTTTACTCTTCATTGATTAATCACCTATTACGTGCGGACGTCAGCATCGCACTGGGAACTGAGGGACACAGTGCAGACAGCTGCATATGAAAGCATTTTATGGGTTAGGTCCACGAGTGAAAATTGCGTCTGAGGCAATCGTCGTCTCTGTCTCTCCCTTTTTTCCCTGTCTTCACTTCACTTGCTGAGTCAAGTGGGCAATCGCCCATTTGGGGGGCTTGCAACCTTGCAACCCGCTTTAAAAAGCCCCTTTTGAGTGTGTGTCAGTGTGTGTGTGTGTGTGTCGAGGTAAGAAGACATTTGTCTAGGCTACATTATGTCCACGTTTATTTATCTGAATTGAGCTTTTTTTAAATAAGCCACTTGATGGTAGCCTATGACAGACAGTGACGCCTTTGTCAGCCAGACAAAATGTGTTTCCCCTCTCTATAAAGATTAAACATTTGGTGGTTTGTCCCGTTTGGATCTGGATCAACAGCTGTTTGTCTGTCGCTGTTTAGATCAAGCCTCGTTTCCTCTGAGCAGCACAGTTCGGTTCGGCCCGGTTCGTTAGGATTACCCTACTAGATCTGCCATGCGTTTCCACTACCGACAAGAGGCTTATAGCCACGGTCAGAAAACAGTCTATGGGTCAGAGCCTTCATGGCGCTGGCCGCACATAGCTCGTGTCATTGTGGCAGCGGGACACAGTAGCCCGCTGATTAATATAAATTATTATTTGGAACTTCAAAAATGAAAATGCACATTTTTTACATTTTCTGTTTGTCTCCTTTCCCATTTTCTTATTCAAAGGGCGACATGAAAAAAATAAAAAAATAAATGGCAATCAATTCAGATATATTTTGAATATATTTTGAATAAATAAATCCGTTTTAATTTTTTTTAAATAAAAAAAATTATTAAAACATGATTTCCAAACGGATATGGATTGAACGGAAGATATACGGATTCCTGCTGTGCTCCTCTCTAAATGAAGCAGTTGGGGTGGAATCCAAGAATCTTGTTTAATCACCCAGTTGATGTACATAGAAAAACAGAAAATAATCAGTAAACAGTTAAAATGCATTTTTGTTTCCTTTGTCTAAATCATTATAGCATAGCATTACGGTTCCACATTATGTATTATTATAACATAATGCCTAGCATTGCTGGACTGAAATATCTTTGGTACCTTAATCAAATAAAATTCTTACTGAACTTTTAACAAGTTGACACTATTTTTCATTCAAAAAACATGTCATCTCTATGACACATGCTCAGCTTTAGATAATTTTAGCATGAAATAGCAACATGCACTTTATATGTCCATGCCATGAACACACACTTGATTTAGCCACCGCTACAATTACTGCTAAAAGTTACCTGTGAAGCTAGCCAGTGCACGCCTCATGCTAACGCTGCTCATACAGTAGCGCACTAGCTGCGACGCTAATGCTAACATTGCTATGCTAGCGTGAGGCCGCGTCGCTAATATATTTCACAGTATTCTTATAGAAACAACTATATCATCTCACTAACACCTTAGTTAACTCACCAATAATTTTGTTTGGCTAATGGCAGCATAACTGTAACCACCACAGGTCTTTTGTGTGAGAATAATGGTTCGGTCAAGCTGGCTTTAAGCACATAGCTGCTGCTTTTACTGTCCAGGCACACATCCGTCTTTCTATCCTCCCAGTGATAGAAACGAGATCTATAGGTGATTAATATGATCAATAATAGGCTATTGATAATCAACAATGGCAGTAGAGGGAATGCATGTTTGTATGCAATGTATTTTCAACTTTGGGAAGGTGAAAATATGTTTGGAGACTTTACTTAAGAAAAATATTTCTAGATTATTACAGTACTTAACTTGTGAAGAAGTTGTATATTTTCTGCATTTTATTATTTAGTATTTTGAGAACATTGTATGTGAAACTTTTTGAAATATGAATACAATTCTTGTAAGCTACGACAAAGAGAGCACCGTGTCAAGAGTCATAATTTACTTTCCCCTTTTCAGGGTACTACAGAAGCAGCAGCTATGTGCTTTATTCTCACAAAAGACCCGTGGTGGTTACAATTATGCTGCCATTAGCCCAACAAAATTATTGGTGAGTCAACTAAGTTATTCGTGAGATGATATAGTTGTGTTTATGTAAGAAATTAATAATGTGAAATATATTAGTGACGCAGCCTCCCTCTAGCATAGCAACGTTAGCATTAGCGTCGCAGCTAGTTTGCTAACTATATGAGCACTGTTAGCATGAGGCTTGCGCTGGCTAGCTTCACAGGTAACTTTTAGCAGTAATTGTAGCTGTGGCTAAATAAAGTGTGTGTTTATAGACACCAAACCATATGTGAACACATTAGCATTTTCCATATTCAAAGTGCACATTGCTATTTCAGGCTAATATGAGCTTGAGCTGAGCTGGTGTTGTGTAGAATGGTCAGAGATTACATGATTTTTGAATGAAAAAATCGTGTCAACTTGTTAAAAGTTCAGCGAAAATTTTATTTGATTAATGTACCAAAGATATTTCAGTTAAGCAATGCAATGCATTATGTTATAATTAGGGCTGTCAAGCAATTAAAAAAAATAATCTAATTAATTACAGGCTTGGTGATTAATTAATCTAAATTAATCACATACTTATATGACACTTGTATGCCTGTTTATAAACAACTGTATAGGCTACCGTTAGTCTCTCTCTCTCTCTCTCTCTCTCTCTCTCTCTCTCTCTCTCTCTCTCTCTCTCTCTCTCTCTCCTCTCGGAACTACTAGCGCCGGAAAAAAAACACAAAAAAACAAGCAGGCTAAATGACGACTGTCTATCTACCACAACAGACAGCGCTGCACTGCCACACAGGTGCGCATAGCCTATGCCGACTTATTCAACATTCAACTCATAGCCAAAAATATTGACACACACACACACACACACAAAAGAGGAAAAAAGACAGGCATATGCTAGGAAGAGTGAGAGGGGGCGGGTGTCCGTTTGCTGGAGACGATCGCAGCTAGCAAACACAATTGAGACACGGAGGAAGATTGAGAGTTTTGAACCTACATTGTTAATTAGGCACCCACTAAATCAATGCACAGACACTGCGGAGAATAACATAAGACGTATTCCTATACCTTCATGCTTATTTGCCTGGAGCAGCCCATAAAACGTCCATAGAGCCCTCTCTATGCTTCTTTCTTCACTCTTTAATCCCGTGCGGGCCGTGTGCGCAAGCTACAGGTGCAGCTCTGCTATCGTCTCACCCTCTTTTGCACCGGGTCAAAGGGCAATATAGAAGTGCGATTAATCTGCGTCAATTTTTTTAATCGCATTAATTTTTCTGTGATTAATTAATCGAAATTAAAGCGTTAATTTGACAGCCCTAGTTATAATTAAACTACATAATGTGGAACCGTAATGTTATGCTATAATGATTTAGATAAAGAAAACAAAAATGCATTTGAACTGTTTACTGATTATTTCCTTTTTTCCATTTTTTCAACTTGGTGATTAGACAAGATTCTTGGATTCCAGCCCAACTGCTTCATTTAGAGAGGAGCACAGCAGGCCTTGAGTTGCCAGCAAACCCAAGAACTGGATCTAA
Source organism: Ammodytes dubius (assembly GCA_026122265.1). Taxonomy (NCBI): domain Eukaryota; kingdom Metazoa; phylum Chordata; class Actinopteri; order Uranoscopiformes; family Ammodytidae; genus Ammodytes; species Ammodytes dubius. The sequence goes on from CM047524.1 coordinate 3,984,847, forward strand.
AGAGAGCGAGAGATTATAAATGACGGTCACCCCTCAACTGATCTTTCGAGTATAAATAAAGGTTAAATGAAATACATATGTGCTCATTCAAATAACAGTGATAGGGCCAGGTTAAACTAGTGTTTAGTTACAAGAGAGTTATCATTATTTTGTTGTGTCTTTTAGTCCATAATTAAAAATGGAACTGTTGTGTTCTTTGTGTATTTTATTTTTGTTTATGTTGCAACAATGATATACACTTCAAGGAAGAGAGAGTAGAAAATACATATATTTTACATTTACCTGTTGAACCTAACTGCTGAGTCAGTGTTTTTCACCATTGCTGTTAGTGATCCATTTCCTCCTGTTTGTTCCTTTCAGAGAAAATCATTAAACTGGATATAATTTGTTGAAGACACTATTTTGGAGTTCTTTGATGGTATTCATATCAAATGTGAGAGCCATGTTTCCAAATAAAACTAAAGACTCTAAATAAAATAAAATGTTCTTTCTTTTTTAAATTGTGACTGAATTGTGTTGATAACTAGCCTGGCATTCCCAGACCTGCCACTAGGCGCTGGCAAATTAAATTTGCTGCGCGTGTTGGTCTGGACACGCTCCGTTGAAGCTTATCAAGAAGACCAGAAATCTGGGACACGTTTCAATTGGTTCTATGTAATATGGGCGCGCCAGAGCCCTTTATATGGTACTCTGGGGAGGACGTAACCGGATGACGACAGTGACGTGCATGCGACGTCGAAGCCGTGATAGTAAACATCAACGATGGCTGCGGATATGTTGTGTGAGTTTGAGACTGCTTTGGCCTCGACCCTTAACGATTTGGAAGACGGCACTCAAATCTTTCATTAGCAAGTAAGTGGAATGTTCTGTTTTGCCGACCGACAACGGCAAACGTTTAATTTAACAGTTTAACAGCTGTTCGCTAAACGAAAGGGGCTTACGTCATGTGCATCGCTCTGATTGGTTGTAGTGCTATCCAACTGCGTGCAGTGGCATTTGAAATGCACGAGTAGGAGCCGCCCCTAGAGTTGGAAATTACTATTGATCGTCGCCAGACCCTCTATCGTTCAAGATATCAGGGTCAGGATTTCCAGGCTAGTTGATAACAGATTGTTGTCATGAATTGATTTCCAGTTGGAAATATTTTAGTATGTTTAATATTGTTATCATAGAGAATTTACACGGGTCACAAAGAGCATTGTTGATTGATGGATTAGGTAATCCTTATTCAGCACTATTTTGCATTTATTAAGTGTAACAAGTGATAAATGGTTCCCACTTTACAATAAGGGTCACAAATAACATTAAGAAATGGTTAATTATGCTTAAGCGATGGTTAATCAGCACTAGTATGCCTTTATTAAGTGTTAATTCATGAGAAATGGTTCCCACTTTACAATAAGGGTCACAAAGTCCATTAATAAATAGTTAATTACACTAAAGTAATGCCTATTAAGGTTAATTATACTTCAGTAATGCCTATTCAGCACTGGTGTGCATTTATTAAGTGTTACTTAATGGATAAATTGTTACCACTTTACAATAAGGGTCACAAAGAGCATTAATAAATGGTTAATTATGTTAAGTAATGTTACAAAAATGGCATTTGTTAACAGTTAATTAATGCTTATTATTATATTAATCAACTGTGGGTTCATGCTTTATTAATGTATTAACTAAGGTTAATATAGGATATTTATAAACATTAAATGTAGTAATTATTACCTTAGTTAACATGAACACCATTAGTAAATGCTTACAAGACACATTAGTTAACAGTTAACTAATGGTTAGTTAACCATTATTAAGCATTAACTAACCATTAATTAATGTACCCTTATTGTAAAGTGTTACTGACAAAAGGAATGAACATAATGTGTTGCTTTCTCACCAGCATGTCAAGACACCAGCGGCGGCTCGCCCCTAGAGGGCGATAGGGCGACGCCCTCCTTGATCCATACCAGCAAAAAAAAAAATATAATAATGATAATAATAATGATGAAAAATAAAAAATATATATTTTTTTGTATTTATAATCATAATATATTATTTCAATACAGTTTTAACCTGCATCTAAGTCTGAATATCATTGTACAATCAGCGTCTGTGCTCTGTACCGTCACTCTGGGGCGATTTCCAGGCCCCCAGGACTATGCCTTCTCTGAGAATCCAGCATGGCCAGGTGGCCACGCCTGGTATTACACGCTTTGACTGTCTGGGACGGGTCCATAAAACAAAATGGAGATCATAGGGTGCCATCCCCATTCATTCCCAATACAATATTGTCAAACAAGAATGTATCTCCGCTAAATTTTTCTGGATGAAATGCTCATACTTATCTTTAGACCATGTGTAGAATGGAAGTTTTCACTTTTCAAAACGCCACCGAAAGCGTTTTATAGCCGTTTTATTTTCAGTTTTAGCCGTTAGGCGTGGAGCCGCTAAAAGGAGTCGTAGTGAAACAACCGTTGCTTCGGCCGGCCCAGCCTCCGATGGCGGGAGGAATCTTCGTTTATCACTATATTACTTTACAACGACGGGGTGTAATTTAAAGATTACATATAGATAATCATCGGGGATTAGTAATTTATACTTCCATGGTCAATAAACAATGCAACTGTGCTCGTCCCGCTTAGCTTAATGCACAGACATATTATAACGTTACAAAACAGACATTGTGATGGATTTTTACCTGCTCCGCCATTGAAGGCGCATACACATTCACCCATCTGTCGCTCTGCACGTGCACCGGCAGTGAGATGGGTGCCGGTTTGTAGCGTTCTTTCTTCTGATTGGTTATCAGTAGTGGGATCCCCAAAAAGTTTATTTGACGATTACATGCAGAGCGGATGACTGAGAATCGGGTTTATGAAATGCGCACACTATACAAGTGATCACTGAATGAATAAAGAGCGATTTAACACTTATATTAACATAAATAAATCGCTTACTTCACCTTTAAGCATATAGTTCATGCAGTCACAGCACGGTTCTCATATAGGCCAACTTAGATTTCATTCTTGTCATTGAATTCAACCGTAACTATTGACCTTAACTGTTTCTGATGTTGTATATTTCGGGGCGGCTGTGGCTCAGTTGGTACAGCGGGTCGGCTGATGATCAAAGGGTTGGAGGTTCGATCCCCGCCCTGCCACCTGTGTCATGGTTGTTGTGTCCTTGGGCAAGACACTTCACCCACCTTGCCTCGTGTAAATGTCGATAGTTAGCCTGCTATCGGTGTATGAATGTGTGTGTGAATGGTAACGTGGGAAAGGAAAACAGGTCTCCCTTGTAAAAGAGTCTTCGGTCTCAATGGGATTTACCTGTATACATAAAGGTTAAAAAAAAAATGTGGTATCATACTAAACCTAAACATGGAAACATAGGGCTAGACATCGCTAGTTATGTGTTATATCAGTGATTCTTGAGAAGTGGGACAAAACAGGGTGCAATGTTGAAAAAATACAAACCCTATGTTTAGGCAAATTAAATTACATGTATGTATCCATATACTAAGCTACTGAGCTAAGCTTTGACGGCCTCCACACACATCCTGCGTCTACCTCTGGAGCGCATCGCCTTACCTTACTGCTGCCTCTCTCTGACTTTTGTCGGCCACACATGGAACGTCTCAGCAGCTGCTGCTGCGGCGCTGCTTCTAAAAGCCCTATCTTTCTACATAGAGTTTTCATAGATAATTCCCATTAAAAATTAAGTTCTTTCATGTCATTTATAATGCAGCAGAGCTGCCAAGTCTCACGCTTTGGCCGTGAGACACACGCATATCAACCAGTTCCACGCACGCATCACACGCAAAAACCCCAATTTCTTTTTTTTTTGGTACTTTTACTTTGAAAGTCTTATTTTGAAAACCTAAACGGACTGAGTTCCGTGACATCCTCTTTCTGCACGCGCGTTAACGTTATGCTTTGATGTGCACTGTGCATTCGAAGCGGGAGGCGAGCCCCCTACCCGCACCTTCTCTTCCGAGGTGTGTGTAATGACATCAACATGAGTTATTAGACTGTCACGCAGAGCATGCGCAGTTAGACTGGCGCACTGCACGTTGACGGCAGTTCGGTGTTAACAATGTGAGAGGGGAGTTAATGTTACCTCGTGTAGCCTAATGCTTCGTAAACATAAAGGACTTCTCTTCAAGCTACCTACAGTGTGTTTATTGAAGAACCCAACTAAACATTACATGGTGTCAGAAGATGGACTTGGAGAGTAAGGATTTTTGTTTTTTGGAAAAGAAAAAAGTTGGAAAAGCTTCGGAGTATGCTAGCACGGTGAGCAGCTAAGAGCTACGCTAATAACCCACGGAGAGGACATCGTTAGCATAATTACGTTCCGGGAGAGAAAGAGGACACACCAACGCAAAGATGCAAGCATTACAACCACCACCCAACCTTCAGTTGACAGGTAATGTGGCTGAAAATTGGAGGAGATTTAAACAACGCTTTATGTTGTACCTGGCGGCGATCGGTGCGGACAGAAGAGCGCTAAGATGAAGGCGTCAGTTTTCTTGCATGTTGTGGGTGAAGAAGCGCTGGAGGTATATAATAACTTTCAGTTCCAAGACGACGCGAGCAAAATGAAATTGGATAAAATACTTGAGAAGTTTGAGGATTACTGCATCCCTAAAAGAAACGTGACATTTGAGAGACACAGGTTTTTCACGTGTGTGCAGAAAACGGGAGAAACTGTTGATCAATATGTAACGGACCTGAGGAACCGAAGCAAGACGTGTGAATTCGGAGAGCTGACTGACTCGTTGATAAAGGACAGACTTGTGTGCGGGATTCCAGATAATAGTCTAAGAGAGAGGCTGTTAAGGGAACACGATTTGGACCTAGGAAAAGCACTAAGAATGTGTAGAGCAGCAGAAACGGTGAAAACACAAGCAAAAGAGCTGTTTAGTGAAAGCTGCAACGTGGATGCTGTAAGAAGAGATGCAAACAGAGCAGTCAAGAAGAAGAGCACGGCTCCCGACGTAAATACACCGGTGCGCAGAGACGCACAGGGAAGGACATGTGATCGATGTGGCACGCAGCATGCTCCCAGAAGATGTCCCGCATATGGTAAAGTATGTCACAACTGTAACAAAAAGAACCATTATGCACAGCAGTGTAAAAACCAACAGAGCAAAGTTCATGCAGTGGATGAGAGTGACTCTGATGAGTTTTATGTGGATGTAGTGACAGAGCAGAACACAGTTAAAAAGGACTGGATGATGACACTGAAAGTAAATGACACACACATTGCATTGAAACTAGATACTGGAGCACAGGCAAATGTGATGTCAGAGGCAACATTCAACAAAATCAGACCCAGACCTAAAGTGCATGCAACAAAAGTGAAAGTGCGGGGATATTCAGGAGCAGCAATACCTGTGAAAGGAAAATGCTTGGTGAAAGTGACACACAAGGACAGAGAACACACACTCGCATTCGTCGTGGTGCACAGAGACGTGCAGGCCATATTAGGTTTAGCTGCTTGTGAGAGACTGAACCTGGTGAAGAGAGTGCTTGTGGTGGAAAGTGAAGGAGAAACAGTCTATGATGAACTGATGGAAGAGTACAGTGACCTGTTTCAGGGTCTCGGATGCCTTCCTGGAGAACACACAATCAGAGTGGATAAAAATGTGCCACCAGTTATTAATCCATGTCGAAAAGTGCCATTTGCTCTTCAAAAGCCACTGAAAACCGAGTTGGATAGGATGGAAAGCCTCAACGTGATCGAAAAGATTGATGAGCCAACTGACTGGGTGAGTTCGCTTATTATTGTAGAAAAGAAAAATGGCAAGCCTAGAGTGTGCATGGACCCCAGAAACTTGAACAGAGCAATAAAAAGAGAACACTTCAAACTTCCCACAAGAGAAGAAATAATGTCACAGTTTGCAAATGCAAAGTACTTCAGCAAGCTAGATGCATCATCCGGATTTTGGAAAATGAAGCTGGACAACGACAGTTCAAAACTGTGTACATTCAACAGCCCATTCGGTAGATATAAGTTTTCTTCGGTTACCATTTGGCATAGCTTCAGCACCTGAGGTGTATCATAAGACAATACACATGATCTATGAACATCTGGAAGGAGTGGACACATCCATGGATGACATCATAGTATGGGGAAGTACGAAAGCTGAACATGATGAGAGGCTAAAACAAGTTCTCAAGGCAACAAGAACAGCAAACTTAAGGCTGAATAAAGAGAAATGCCAGCTTGGGGTGCAAGAACTGACATTTGTGGGGGACATCCTGAGCAGCGAGGGCATCAGACCAGATCCCAGGAAAGTGTCTGCAATAGAAAACATGCCAAAGCCACAATGTAAGAAGGACATACAGAGATTTAATGGCATGATAAACTACATGGGAAAATTCATACCAAATCTCTCTGAACGCATGGCACCTCTGAGACAGCTGACTGAGAAGAAGACAGAATGGGAATGGAGTCATGAACATGAAAAGTCATGGAAAGAACTGAAGACACAGCTCACATTGGAACCAGTTCTGAGGTTCTATGATCCAGTGAAGCCCATAAAAATCTCATCAGATGCATCACAGAGTGGGCTCGGAGCTGTTCTTTTACAAAAATATGATGACTGGCAACCAATCGCATATGCATCGCGCTCAATGACAGACGCAGAGACGCGATATGCACAAATCGAGAAAGAACTGCTCAGCATAACATATGCCTGTGAAAGATTTCACCAGTTTGTTTCAGGACAGAACATAAGCGTTGAGACTGACCACAAGCCGCTGATCGCATTGTTTCAAAAGCCACTCAATGACTGCCCACTGAGAATACAGAGGATGATGATCCGGCTGCAACGCTACTCGCTGAATGTAATGTATACCCCGGGCAAGCTGATGTACACAGCGGACACATTGTCAAGAGCAGTTGACCCACAGGAGCCGGCGCACACTAAGATGAGTGATGACGTGGATGTTTATGTGAACATGATCACAAAGGCACTGCCAGTAGCAGACGCGAAAATGGAGCTCATAAGGACAGAGACATCCCGAGATGAAACACTAAAAGGCCTGTGTAAATTCATCAATGAGGGGTGGCCCAATGATAAGCAGGGTTGTTCACCTGACATCACAGAATACTGGAACTGCAGGGCAGAACTGTCTGTGGTAGGAGACGTCATCTATAAAGGAAGCAAGATAGTCATCCCGAGGAGTCTGCGAAAGGAAATGCTCAAGAAAATACACGAAGGGCATCTTGGGATTGAAAAATGTAAGAAAAGAGCACGTGAAGTGATGTACTGGCCTCGAATCAACCAAGATGTGGCAAACGAAGTGGCAAACTGCAAAACATGTTTGAGATATCACGCAAGCAATAGAGCTGAGCCACTTAAGCCGCACACAGTGCCTGACAGACCATATCAAAAGGTAGGCGCTGACCTATTTGTTTCTGCAGGGAAAGACTACATTGTGGTGGCAGACTATTATTCCCTGTATCCAGAGGTCTGTAGACTGCACACTATAACAGCAGAGGCTGTTATAACGTCTATGAAGGCCATATTCTCCAGACATGGCGTGCCAAGCGAAGTCTTCACAGACAATGGGCCGCAATTTTCTAGCGCCAGTTTTGCACGCTTTGCAGTAGAATGGAACTTTGTACACACAACGTCAAGTCCTCACTACCCGCAGTCTAATGGTTTGGCCGAAAAGTCGGTCCAGACTGTGAAGAGGTTGCTGTGTAAAGCAAAAGACAGTGGAGCTGACTTTTACCAAAGCCTGCTTGTGTACCGCACGACGCCACTAGAGTGCGGTATTTCACTAGCACAACTCCTAATGGGACGTCGCCTTAGATCCAACCTGCCCATTCAGGAAAACCTGCTGAGAACAAAGGAGGGGGGAAAAGTGCAGAGGTTCAAGGAGCAGCAAAGAGCAAAACAGAAATTCTACTATGATAAAGGAACACAGAACCTACCTGAACTGCATACTGGTGATTATGTGAGGCTCAAAGATAAAACAAATACATGGTCACAGAAAGCAACTGTTCTAAATGAAGTGCATCCAAGGTCGTACACCATTCAAACAGAGGATGGAGCAGTGCTGAGACGGAACCGGCGAGACATTATGGGACCAGCCACAGCAGATCAAAGAGCTGATGCCGCTGCTGAACAACCTGGACACTCAGTTGATGGAGAAGAACCTGGACACTCAGTTGCTGCAGAACAGCCTGGACACTCGGATAGCTCATCACCTGTGGCACCAGTTCCTGTGCAAGACCTGCCCTTCAGAAGAGGTTCCAGGGCTGTGAAGCCACCACAGAGACTTATTGAACAGTTTTAGGATATGAGATGAGAGATGAGATATGAGATGGTTGCAGTGTTAAAAAAAAAAAAAAAAAAAAAAAAAAGGAAAGGAAAAAAGAATGGAAGAGGGGATCGTGAGTATTGTTGTAAAGTTATGAGTTTATACTTTCCCTAGAATATTCTAATGTTATTACACTGCAGTTGAAAGGATTTAAATAGGTAACTGTTGCAGTTAATAATTACAGTTCATATGAGTTAAAGAGCAGTATTGAAAATGAAGTATGTGTTGTCTATATAAATGTTTTACATTCTTATTTTAAGAAAGGGAGATGTAATGACATCAACATGAGTTATTAGACTGTCACGCAGAGCATGCGCAGTTAGACTGGCGCACTGCACGTTGACGGCAGTTCGGTGTTAACAATGTGAGAGGGGAGTTAATGTTACCTCGTGTAGCCTAATGCTTCGTAAACATAAAGGACTTCTCTTCAAGCTACCTACAGTGTGTTTATTGAAGAACCCAACTAAACTTTACAGTGTGTGTTGATAGCGTGCCAAGTTACCGCTGATAAGAATTGTGTCCCCGCCGGCCGGTGAGCGCGCATGCATCAAACATATTAACCCTTCAATCTCACTCAAGTAAATTCAGAAGATCTTTGGATCGTTTTGTATATTGTTTTTGGTAATTTAGTTTGAAAATTAGGTTTGCAAAGTAACAAATGGCTCATCCGCCAATAAAAATGCTTTTATTCTTCTGTGTAATGAACTGTAGCCTATGTATTGCACATTTATAGCACTTTTCATAACACAAATCAAGGTAGCCAAAAGAGGAGGACCAAGTAACCCAGATGTTTTATTTTAGCTTAGTAGTTTGCATTGGTGTTGAACTGTTCCCTAATTTTTTTCTTCTTTGAATAAAGCCTAATGCTGCTAGTAAAATACCACCAGCCACTCAACCCTCAATACATGATATAGAATAATTACCTTTATTACAGTTTAACCAAATGTTTTAACAATAGCTACAGGAGATATTTGAAAGCACTACACATGCATTGTAGGCTATTCAATTAAATTTGTGTCAGCAAAACCTTGAATGTTCTCTTTTACTTTACATAAAAATTAATGCAGAAAAGGCACACATTGCTTCATAAAAATTCACCAGAATGCAGGAAATTAAGTGTTTAATGCTCATAATTTTCTGGGGGGGACCCCCAGACCCCCACTTATAATATGTCCACACCCAATGTTTAATTAAAACCTGTCCTACGACTTTGCAATTCATGAATTGTTTATTTTAATAAGATTTTTGATGTTTTATCACATTTTCTAATTGTCTTTTATTTCTGATTTATTATGAACAATATGTAAACTTGCAGGACACTAGCAAAAATTATTGGGTGGGAAAGAGGACACGGTTTTGGGTCCCTCGGCCAAAAAAATCTCACTCCAAACTTTTGGTGAAACTTGGCAGCCCTGATGGAAACCTTTTTTGACCTATGTGGAGAGGATAGATTATGCTAATATGGGAGTTTAGTGCTGCTGACCTCATTTTCTTCTCTATTGTAGCCGATTTACTGAGGTGTAATTTTAATTTCAATCTGTATTTACTTTTTGTATTTTCCCCTGTCAAACTGTTATTTAACTGTTTGCATGTATTTCTGCTTTTGTTTTGATTTTGTCTTTTTGCTTACGTGCATTTCAAATGTGATCCCTGAATGCTATTGTTATAGAATGTTACAGTGTTACTGTTAAAGGGGTGGGGCTCTGTTGGAGCAAGTTGGGGTGTGGGGTGGGGGGTGGTTATAATTGTATGAATCTAATTGTATCTGCATTGCATTATGTAAAACGTCAAAAATACCAATAAATAAACCTTGAGAAAAAAATATATATGTGCGACACAGGCATTTGTGTATGACAACTTTCAGCTGAGAATTTCATGCAAAGCTATATTGTAAAGTGCTTTTACTGCATACAGCACTTGTTTAATCCATACCTGATTTCAATGTAAGGAAAGCAGTTCTCTATTAGGAGAATAATCTTTTGCTTGCTTTGTAATGTAAATAGTATGCCAAAATGTAATTGGTGGATGCACCCAAATTACAGGGATTTTCTGTGCATTTCTGTTGTTAGGATGGCCTTGTGACATATATATGAGATATTCAGAGAGTATTAGAGATGTGATGTAGGCACTGTCTACATTTTTTCAGAGCACAGGCCTCATTAAACATTTAACCCTGTTAAAAAAAACATGCAGACTTACCTCCTACATACTACTTTGGGAAGCAGCACATGGGTGTGAGGGGGCAGTATTGGGCAGCAGCAACTGTAGTAAAATGTGGCAACAACTGTGGGTTAGTTGAAAAGTCAAATGAAATCAGTTTTTCTTACTATAGCCATATCAGCCATTTGCCTCAGCAGGCATCACAGTCCGTAAACAACAATATGACAGACACCCCCTGCCCTTAGACCCTTAGCTCATCTGAGGAAAAACTCCCAGCAAAATAGATGTCACTTGTACAGAACGAAAATAATTATAACAGACAGCTGCTTCTGAAACTGAAAAACAGTGTGCATTTACAGAAGCAAAATGGAAATAAATAGCAACAATGGGCAAAGCAAGAAATGGTAGGTTAACTGTCACACAGCTAATAAGGCAGCAACCTAACTGTAGTGAATTAAAGCACGGCTTGTGTGTTGGAGATGCTGCAGTATATTTTCGGCCTTTACTCAGAAAAACGGCGTTGGTAGTGGGTTGATAAAGAAGACGAAGTTTGAGGCAGATGAGGAGGTCTCAGGAACAGTTCTTTTATTTAAACAACAAAACTCATCCTGCGGTCAAAACGAAGCCAATAAAAAGTTAAAGTATTTTAGCCAAATCAAATAGAGGTACATGCACAAAACAAAAAGCTATGAAGAATTCCTGTATACTAAAAGACCTGTCTCTTCCTGTACTGTGGTGGCTTTTAATCTGCAAATCTAAGTGAGTTGATTGGTCCTTAGGTCAGTAAGCTCCACCTCGCCTAACTCCTGTTTGGTGGACCCTAACCAGCTCTGACCTACAATGTCCAGAGGACATCTGGGGTAATCATCACCTGAAGGTACTATGCCATTTGGGGCCGGGAAGTCTGATTCAGTAACTGTAGGACAATCCCTTTAGCCAGGGGCCAATAAACTAGCCGTTAGATCTTCACCAAACTGTCCTAAATTGCCCTCACCAAGGACCTTCTCGGAGCCCTCTATTGTGTACAATTTGAATGATCTACAGATCAGCCTTCTGGCTTCCTCAACTTAAGCAATCCACTCTGCACACACATATACCCACGAGAGCTGCTCCTGGCTCCCCTTATAGTTAATTCTGTATGTAATTAAACAATCTCCTGATTATCAGTAATCTTAGAATGTGTCATAACGAAATACACTACAATGCAAAGTAGGGGGGGTTCAAAGCAATATAGCTGTAGGCCAGGAGTGAGACAGAAGTAAGGCTACAAATGACCGACGCTGTAGGAGGAGAGTCATTTAAAATATAGAAGAAATACAAATCACCGACTTTAAAAAATTAAACAGTTCTGGGGAGCGGGGAGTGTGGGGGAGGGGGCATATAACGCACGACTACAACAGGATAAGTAATTTTAAAATTAAAATAAATTTAGCAGCAAAGTGTAGCATATAGCCAGCCTCTATACCTGAGAGAGTGCAGCAGCTGGTCCGTTATCTTGCTTATTGCAACCTTTATTATACTATCTATGATTGCAACACAACTTCTTCTGAACAGCAGCAGGTGAGGGAAGCCGTCAGGTAACGGGTCTCGCCGGTCGCTGGGCCGTTCCCCCCTCCCCCTGACCCCCCGCGCATTCGCTGGGCCGTTTCCCCCTCCCCCCTGTGCGCACATGCGCACTGCTTCCCCCGACCCCCCCCCCCCCCCCCCCGCGCATTGAGTAAGGGTTGCAAGTCCTGCCGACACGGCTCCTACTATTATAGTTGTATGATTATTATTATTACTAGTTGAAACTGTTCTACTGCTCCTTTGAGCCCGCTCCTTTTTGCTATTGCAATCGAACCACTTGCTATTGCCATTCGTGGTAACAAACAGATTCAGGGGATATGGAGAGGAGGAATTGAACATAAGGTATCATTATACGCCGATGACTTACTTTTGTTTGTCGCCAAGCCAGCCACCTCTTTACCGGAGGCACTTTCTGTGTTGGAGGTCTTTAGTCAGTTTTCTGGCTATAAACTTAACTTGAGTAAGAGCAAACTCTTTCCGATTAATAAAGAAGCTCTTAAACTTGATTATACAGCTCTCCCACTCAAAGTGGTGACAGACCATCTGAGTTACCTTGGGGTTTGTTTTACCAGAAATTTTAAAAACCTACTTAAATCTAACTTCCTCAAATTATTGGATCAGGCGAAGCAAATATTATCGAAGTGGTCTCCTCTGGCTTTCTCTCTCATAGGTAGAATAAATTCAATTAAAATGACATTACTCCCAAAGTTCCTATATCTATTCCAATGTCTCCCCATCTTTCTTCCCAAATCCTTTTTTCAGGCCCTTGACTCTTTAATGATAAATTATATTTGGAATGGTAAACACCCTCGGTTACGGAAAGCTTTTCTTCAAAGACCCAAACAAACAGGTGGAAGGCTCTTCCTAATTTCCAATACTATTACTGGGCGGCTAATATCCGTTCTCTAATGTATTGGGTGCATTTTCACCTTGACGACTCAGCCCCAGTCTGGGTAACAATGGAGTCCAGCGCTATTAGCCCATTGTCTCTATCTGCCCTCTTAAGCGCTGCACTTCCACTCTCTTCGGCGATTCCCAACAGTAGTCCCGTGATTAAGCACTCCCTTCGAATTTGGACCCAATTTGGGAAGAATTTTGGAATGCAGAATTTTTCACTTTTCAGTCCAATTGCAGCTAATCATTTGTTTACTCCCTCGACTGTGGATGGCGCATTCAAGATCTGGCATAAAAAAGGCTTAAAATGCATCGGTGATTTATTTATTAAGGATCTATTTGTTAGTTTTTCTCAATTGACAAAAGAAATTTGGAATAGAAAAGACTAATTTTTTCCGATATCTGCAAATCAGGAATTTTACGCAGAATTTAATTCCCCAATTCCCTCACAAACCCCCAGCCAATCATGTCGATTTGTTTTTTTCTGTAAACCCCACATTAAAAGGCTCAATTTCTGTGTTTTTCAACCTTATTTCGAAGTTGCATAGCCCTTCATTAGCAGCTATAAGAACTCTGTGGGAGCAGGACCTTGGTTCTGCCTTCACAGATCACATGTGGGATTCAGTCCTGGATCAGATACATTCTACCTCCATGAGCGCACGACATGCTCTTGTGCAATTTAAAGTAGTACATCATATCCACATATCTAAAACTAAATTAGCTCGTATGCTCCCCGATGTAGACCCGACCTGTGATAGCTGTAAGAACGCGCCGGCATCACTCTTTCACATGTACTGGTTGTGTCCCACCTTGACTGAGTTCTGGACATCAGTTTTTCAAACTATTTCTGAAGTATTGCAGCATCAAATTGAGCCGAACCCTTTTACCGCAATTTTTGGCATTGCTCCAGGTCCGGGCTTGACTAGAGTGAAGCTGAAGGTGCTGGCCTTCACCTCGCTGCTTGCTCATAGAGCTGTATTGCTCAGGTGGAAGGATCCTGCTCCCTCTTCCCACTCACACTGGATTAAGGACATTATGTCATGTATGAATTTAGAAAAGATAAGTTATACGGCCCAGGGATCGGAGATTAAATTTGACAAGATTTGGCGCCCCTTCATGAATTATTTTGATAGACAGACAACAATATTACAGGAGTAGCTACCCCCTCCCCTCTTTTTTTTTTTTTTTCCATTGATTGTTTATTTTTGTTTCTTGTAGCGTGTATTTCGTCTATGTAATTTTCTAACATTGTGTATTGTTGTTTTTGTTTTTTTCTTTGTGTGCTGCAGGATTGGTTGTGGGTGGGGGTGGGATGTGGGCGGGGTGTGTTCGGGGGGGGGGGGGAAGGGGAAAAAAAAACTAATCATTGTATTGTATTTGCTTTGCAAATTCTTTTGTTGAATAAAAATACATTTGAAAGAAAAAACCTTTGAAAGAAACTGTTCTACTGCTCATGTTTCTGAGGTTTAAAATTTAGAAATGTGTTGCCAATAGAAGTCGTAAAGAATCCTTCTCAGAAAACTATAGAAGCCTATTTTAATGTGGACTGTGTATCAAGGAAACACCTACCCTGTACATGTGCATCCTGTTTTGAATGTCACATGGTTTGTGCATATATATGTATATTGTGAAATTGACTGTAATACAAATGATTTGTTTATATTAAATGTGTTTAGATTGCTCATGACTTCTCTTTGTAATTGCAAAGCTTTTTTAAGATTATAGAAGTATGTGACCGAAATTAAATTCCAGTAAGATATCTCATATTAATTTTGACATTTTAAAATGAAAGCTGCCGAGCTGACGACACACAGTTTGAAACCACAAGGGCCGCGTTTCCCAGAATCGATCGTTCTTTGGGGCCAAAGAAGGGTCGAAAGAAGGGTTCGCCAAAGAACGAGCGTTAAGATACGGGTGTTTCCCAGATGGCTTCTTTGGTGCCTTCTTTGGAGAACGCGTAAGACGAAGCGAAAGAGCCTCTTTGGTGGGAGCTGTCCACCGCGGTCGTGCTGAAACTGAATAAATCGATGCCAGGCGAATCGATCACCCACCTCTTTATCAGCGCATAAGTCACACACAGCGCCCCGTGGTCTCCCCCACACAGGTGGAATTAGGCTACGCATGTATCGTGTGTGTGGGGGTGTGTGGGTGCGGGGGGGCGGGGGGGTGGCAACAAGTGTATCCAAGTAGTAATCAAGCCCATTAGCGCATATATACCCCGTGGATAGGCACACACATGTGAGAGTGGAAGAAAGTGGCAGAAAAAGAAACAAGCGGGCACCGTCGTTTACCGCGGAGGAGATGGGCGTCTTAGTGGACGAGGTCTGGCAGCACCGGGCAGTTTTATTCGGGGGAACAAGGGGCAAAAAGAACATCACGGTGAAGAACCGTGTTAGGCAGGCCATAGCCGAAAATATGTCCCCCTCCATCCCATGTGGCCTGCGTGACTGGCGTGCTGTGAGGAAGAAGTGGCAGGAGTTCCAGAACCAAACAAAAAGGAAGAGTGCGAAGGTTTCACTAATCAATCTCCCTTCGTTGCAGGTGATGCAGACGCCCAGTAAAGACAGCGCAGAGTAACCCCTCCCCCATATGGTTTCAATAAACTACTTTGGTTTCCTTTTCAACCATGTATTGTGTGGATCATTTTGCATTGAAATGAGAGTGTCAAACCTATAGCAACAAAAAGTCCCAGGCAATTTGTAATTTATCTAAGCGTAGGTTAATGACGTGTGCGTATCCCTTTCAACAGCATTCCAGTGCCAGACTTTCAGGTAAAGCACTCGGACACTGCAGCAATACTCATAGTGTGCAGGACGTTACATGTAGCCTACATCTGCTGGTTCTGTTTATTTATTTCAGCCTTCAGGCCTGAGAGTATATGGGTGATGTGGTGGTTGTGGGTTTATGGTTTAGTGATCAGTGCTTGGTGGTAAAGGGGTAGGGGCTGGGGGTTGTTGGACCTCAGAAGAAGTTGATATGTTCTTAAAAACGCAGCGCAGCCAGAAGCTGCATCTCCGGGGGGCTGAAGGAAAAATTGCATGTGTGTGGAGACACCAGAGTGATCAGCCGTTGGATCTCCGCACGGCCGGGGCAGTCGGTACTTTGCCTGGACGGCCCGGTCTGATAGCACGTCCAGTGGGGAGAAGTGCCGACGCACGTATGCATTTATGTAAACCGTCTGGCTTCGCGCACGGCGAGGCTGTTGTAATGCAGCCATGGTTTCTCACACGCGCGGACTTTGGCAACGCCTTTATAGCAGGTGGAGCCGCTCTGGATGAGGTTCAGCTGAGTTCAATTAAATCTGTTTCCTTGATATCTGTCAAATGCCACAGGGTTGTGGATGTTTTTTTATGTGTAGTACTATAAACTCACATGTGTGTGGAAAACGTAAACGTGTAATTCATTAAAACATTTTTTTCTCTACTATTAGTTTATGTTTATTGCGCCAGGTCCGCATTGAACATTGTTTTATTATTTCGAAAAGTGGAGGAAATAAATTTCCCTGACGCAGCATGATCACTGACGATTTGGTCGCTAAGAAAGGTTGAAAGAATGGGTCAGCGCCGTCGTACAGTTCCATCTTAGTGAAAGTACTACTTTCGCTAAGAAGGAATCTGGGAAACGCATTCTTCTTTCACAGCGTTCTTACGAGCGCTCCAAAGTAGTACTTAGCCCAAAGAGGCTCTTAACGATTCTGGGAAACGCGGCCAAGGTCTGTAACTTCCTAGTAGTTGTAATAATCTGAAAGTGGTACCTTAGATAGTTCTAGTTAGCCACCTTAGTAACAGTTTGGATGAAATTCCACTGGGGCTTTAGGAATATTTGTTGCACCTTTTGTCCAACTTGTTCTGTAAATGTTTAACTAGTCAGTTTGTCTATATTGTACTCTCACCCATTTAATTTTAATTGCTACCACTTAATTTCACCACTGTGTAAATGTTTCAATTGTTTTTCTCTTCACCTGTTGTTGTGTATTTGATGTATTTGCGTTGAATATTGTTGTTTTTCCTTTGAATTTGTTTGAACTCGACGTCATTGAAAATGAGGGTCACCCCTCAATTGGTCTCTCGAGGATAAATAAAAGTTAAATGAAAATGAAAAAATGTCTTAGAGCACTTTAGCCATGTGGATGCAGACCCACATGAGGTTGCATTACTGAAGAGGACCCAGTCAGACAGTAAAACCATCAGACTACAGGCTGTAGAGGAGCTTGCAGACAATCACCACTGGCACGGTAACGTACACAAAATATAATATAATATAGAAAAAGGGGAATTGAGGTGGGATTAATTCACAATTGTTGTTAATAACCCAGACTACCAGTACCAGACAGCAGCCCATGTTATAGACCAGCGGGCAGCAGTGGGCCTGGCCCGGACTCCCCAAGTAGACCTTCGATTCTTCCTGCGCTCACCTACACTGCCTGAGCTGGAGGAGGTTAGTTTCTCTGTAGAATAGTCAATTTTGTAGAATACCTCCAGAAATGCCTCTTAAAAATATTGTTTTTTTCTATTTGGTGTATTTCTTAGTATTCAGGGGAAATCTGTTTCGTGATATTATGTGTTTTTGCTGAACATCACACTGGTACGTACATAAAATAATACCTTAGATGTGTTTATTTTTTCACAGAGTTTGTCAGCAGAGGATGGACTGAGGCAGCTTCTAGGGTCTCTGCCTCAGTCGGAGGTGGACAAACGTGTTCAGTACTTCACCTCCCTGGCGCTTAGAGAGAGCACCCAGTCCTTGGCAGCACTACGGGTAAATAAGACAGAGAGATGGACCCGACTCACACGTGCACTTCTAAATTCACTCCTTTTGGAAAGTGAATGTCTGTTCAAAAAGGCTGAAAATACAAATATTTCAGTGCTCTCCCTGACATACAGTATATGCTCCCTTGTGTTGCAGGGTGGTCTATGGTGTTTTGGCGGTAATGGGCTGCCTTACGCCCAGAGCCTCACCTCTGTCCCCTCTGAAAGGTGGAATCCTTCTGCCTACTGGCACTGGTTCAGCATTCAAAGGTAAATGTGGCCGTGACATAATCCATTTTTTTTATACAGGTATATCCCATTGAGACCAAAGACTCTTTTGCGAGGGAGACCTGTTTTCCTTTCCCACGTTACCATTCACACACCGATAGCAGGCTAACTATCGACATTCACACGAGACAAGGTGGGTGAAGTGTCTTGCCCAAGGACACAGCAACTATGACACAGGTGGCAGGGCGGGGATCGAACCTCCAACCCTTTGATCATCGGCCGACCCGGTCTACCAACTGAGCCACAGTCGCCCCAAATTTAGTTCTTAGAGGGAGTTTATCAAACTGATCATAATTATCAGTTAAAAACAATACACAACACAAGTGCATTCAGCAGCAAAAAGCTAATTCAAAACACGAATACCCTTTTGTTTTAGTTCAAATAATTTGGTGGATTCTTATATTTTGTGGTTGGACACGGTTTTTGAATCTCATTTTCTTCTGAACAGGAAAAAAACATTATCTCAATAATTCAATATCTGTGAGTTAGACAAATTCTTGTGGTTGATTTTGATGTTCAAAACAATATCCTGCACTTACTGAAAAGAGAGAATTAAAACTACACCTTGTGTCACTCAAGAATGTTGATATGATTGATATGATTAATTGCTTTGACCTTTGTGACCTTCCGGTTATGTGACCTTTGTGCCCTTCCGGGGTTATGACGGTTATGTGTCAGAAATGATTGATCGATTTGTCCTTTTTGATGACAACTGTTGGTGCCAACTGTGCCGAACTGTTAATGTGTGCATTGATTCCCTGCTCTTTCCCATGACCTGTCGGCGGACGGTTGGTCTCCAGTCTGAGGTGTGTGTGTGTGTGTGTGTCGTGGAATTATAAAATGTCTATCTATCTATCTATCTATCTATCTATCTATCTATCTATCTATCTATCTATCTATCTATCTATCTATCTATCTATCTATCTATCTATCTATCTATCTATCTATCTATCTATCTATCTATCTATCTATCTATCTATCTATCTATCTATCTATCTATCTATCTATCGCGTGTAGTAAGTGCAGTGAGTGAGTGTGTGTGTGTGTTCTTGGTGGGGCGCCTGTGGATATCTGAGTCTCCTGTGACCTGCACCTGTCTATCCCCTGACCGTGTTTTTTTGGTGCCATCCTGACATCTGTTTGTCACCTCGTGTTGACCTGTCTGTGGACAGTTGGTCTTCAGTGTGACCTGCACCTGTGTTTCTCCTTTCTGGGTTCATTTTCCCCACCCTCCTCTTTTTTTTATACTTTAGTTTTTATTGAGTTTTTAGCACATCACATCTACACATAGTAGATCAACTTGCAGATGTTAATTCAGTGCAGATAAAACAAAACATTCAACAATGAACAAACAATTAAAACAAATACAAACAAAAACAGAGCCTGTGGGAAAACGTGATGTAGACAAAAAGATGAAATACATACATATGTAAAGATAAGCGCAGCTCAAGTAGCTGCCTTACACGGTAAATGCAAACACACTGTGAGCCAGTGTCCTTATAGTTTATCTGAGTAAAGTATCCACTTCTTCCATCTCTTAGCATACAAATCTAACCTCAAACCTAACACACAAGTCAGTCGTTCCACTGTCCTTATTTCCTGAATGACATCAAACCATTGTTGCTGTTTAGGTAAATCAGGCTTATACCAGCTTCTAGTAATGGTTTTCCTTGCTGCTGTAAGGAGTACTTTTACCAAGTATCTGTCCCTCTGTAGAGTAACCAGTGAAATGTGACCAAAGTACAAGACAGTGCATGACAAAGGAATCGTATATCCAAGCACATTAATTAAGACTAAATGTACATCTTTCCAAAATGACTTCAGTTTTTCACAACTCCAAAAAATATGTGTGTGGTGTGCTTCTAAGGAGCCACACTGTCTCCAACATGGCTGGGGTGTTGAAGATGCTTTACTACTGATTTTAGGTGTAATAAAAAACCGCACCAAATTTTTCCAGTTGAAAACCCTCAGTTGTTGTGAACTTGTGGAAGTATGTTGAGTTTCACACATATCGTACCATACATCTGATGACATTTCTACATTTAATTCCTTTTTCCCACCTTAATTTTAGATACAATGTTGAGTTGCCCTTACATTCCATAATACTGTCATAAAACGTGGAGATTACTTTTACACTTTTACTATTTGGTTTATATGCATTGAACATATTCTTTATAACTGGGTTTATTTCGTGGGAAATTTCCATCTTCATTTCTTTATTATAATAATCTCTAAATTGTATATACCTAAATAAGTCCCGATTATGAAGAGAAAATGTTTCTTTTAGTTTTTGGAAAGTCTGTAATTCTTTGTTTTTTTCCATCAGTGTACACACTGCCTTAATACCTTTTACTGTCCATTGCTTAAATATGGCATCATTTCCTCCTGGTTTAAATTGAGTGTCAAAGGCTATCCATCTAAGTGCTTTCTGGTCTTTCCTTAGTTTAAATTGCCTTACAAAATCAAACCAAAACTCCAGTGAGCTAGAGGTTATTGAATCTATTTGACTTTTGACTAAAAGGGGTATTTCTTTTTCTCCTAAAACCGACTGGATCTGATAACCCTCAACATGTGTCTCAATTTCATTCCATCTAGCAAAATAGTTATCATTACACCACAGAAAAAGGGGACGGAACTGAGCTGCATAAAAGTAATCTTTGAGATTTGGGAGTGCCATTCCTCCTTTATGCTTGGCCAACTGCAGTGTTGTGTATCTTATTCTAGGCTTCTTTCCATCCCAAATAAATCTGGAGATACATTTATCCCAGGTTAAGAACTGGTGTTTAGGAACCCCTACTGGCAAGGCTTGAAACAGGTATAACAATCTAGGCAACATGTTCATCTTAATTACATTTATCTTACTGCCAAAATCCAATGGATAGGTGGACCATCGTTCAATATCCTTTTTAATATTCTGATTAATCAAATTATAGTTTGCCTCATATAATCTGTTCAAATTTTTTGTAATGATTACCCCTAAATCATGCCTATGTTTTATTTCCTCTGAAGGCTTGTAATTAAATGACAGAAGTTGTGTCTTTGTAATATTTAGTTTGTAACCAGCATAATAATTAAATTCTTCAAGGATGTCCATCAATATGGAGAAGGAGTTCTCAGGGTCCACTAAATGGACCAAAATATCGTCCGCAAATAAACTAATTAAATGATCTCCATGTCCAATTGTGATGCCTTGTATTTGTTCATGTTGACGGATTGTCTGGGCCAGGGGTTCAATATAAAAAGCAAATAATGTGGGGCTGAGACAACAACCTTGTCTAGTTCCTCTTTGTAATATAAATGATGGAGATAATGACCCATTAATTTTAATTGTTGCTGTTGGTTGTTGATAAAGTGTTCTTATTAAATCTACAGATTGCTTATTGAAGCCAAATCTATCTAAAGTTTGATACAGGAATTGCCAATTGACCCGATCAAAAGCCTTTTCGGCGTCGAGACTTAGTACTACTGCCTTTTTATTTTCCCTTTCTATTCTATCTATCAAATGTAGAGTCCTTCTAATATTGTCATGCATTTGTCGGCTTTTTACAAATCCTGTTTGGTCCTCGTCTATTAATTCTGGGAGAATATTCTCAAGTCTTTTTGCGATAATTGCTGTATACATTTTATAATCTACGTTGAGAATTGAAATAGGCCTATAATTACTACTATATTCCCTATCTTTACCCTCCTTTGGGAGTACTGTAATGACTGCCTCATTCCATGATGGCGGAAGTTTACATTCTCTTTTAATCCAATTAAATGTTTTTAGCAGGAGTGGAGCTAGTTCTTCTTTAAATGTTTTATACCACTCTGCAGGGAAGCCATCACTGCCTGGAGTTTTACTTGATGTTAAGTTGCCAATTGCATTATTTATTTCTTCTAGTGTAAAATCTGCTACAATGAAATCATTTTGTACTTTGCCAATACAAGGCAAATCCAGTTCATTAAGAAACATTTGCATGGCTTCCACCTTGGTATCAGCGGTTTCTGTATACAGTTGTTTATAATAATTTAGAAAAATGGCCTCTATTTCCTGTGGCTGATATTTCAAATGATTTGTTTCTGGGTCCCGTATCTTATGAATGGAACTATCCACTTAATGTTTACGCAAGTGTCGGGCAAGTAATTTGGCTGCTTTAGGACCTGATTCATAATATGTCTGCTTATAGAATCGGGCCGTCTTCTCAACTTCTTGTTCTAATAGATAATTAATCTGTTTCCTTAATTGTTGTATATGCACCAGCAGTTCTGGGTCTCTATTTTTTTATGTTGTTGCTCCACATTTGATAAATCTAATACCAGGTTATTATATTTCATGATTTTCTTTTATTTATTTAATGCTGTTAAAGCAATCAAATTCCCACGCATCACCACCTTCAATGTGTCCCACAGTATAGATGGGTCCACTTCTCCATTGTCATTTATCTTCAGGTAATCTTTAATTTCCAATTGTATCTGTTCTACAGCTGCTTTGTTATTTAACATACCTACATTTAACCTCCAACCCGTCTTCCTCTTCCTCCCTTCTATTTGAACCGTCAAGTACAGAGCACTGTGGACAGATACATCAGCTACCCCAATTCTACATTCTTTCACCCTATAACAGTCACTTTTTGGCATAAAAAAATAAGGTAACACTTTATTTGAAGGCGTATACATAACACTGTCATAAGACTGTCATTACACTGTCATGACACCTGTCGTGAACATTATGAATGGTTATGAATGGTTATGACTGTTGTCATAAAGTGTCATTCGGTAAATTATGTCACGTTTAATGCCACATTGACATTGTATGAGATGTCTTTTTTATGACAACCTGACATAAGCTAAGACAAAATAACTTGTCGATGTCTTTGTAATGACAACCTGACATAAGCTGAGACAAAATAACTTGTCGATGTCTTTGTAATGACAACCTGACATAAGCTGAGACAAAATAACTTGTCGATGTCTTGTAATGACAACCTGACATTAATTTAGTTTTACTTTTATTTATTTTTGAGCCGGAAGCTAGCGAAAACCTAGCTAAAACATTCGATGCTTCTTTTACACTATTATCATCAGATACATATAATAATAAATCATCTGAATACTGTGAGATTTTTAAGCACTCACCACCTGGCAGCGTGATTCCCTTAATGTTTGGGTTTTTCCTAATTGAGCATGCCAGGGGCTCTGCATACAAAACATATAACAGTGCAGATAGAGGGCACCCTTGGCGAAGGCCTCTAGATTGCTTTATCTGACCGCTTAAAACACCATTCACATTTATTACACTAAATATATCGGCATACAAAATCTTGACCCAGTTAATCAAATTTGTGCTGAAGCCAAACCTATCTAATATCCTAATTAAAAAACAGTGGTTAACTCTATCGAAAGCTTTCTGTTGATCAAAACTAACACAAATGGCTGACAAATTTCTGTCCTCTAAATAGGCAAGTAAGTCCCTGTGTAACTGTATGTTCCAGGAGATTCTCCTCCCGACTACCCCACTGGTCTGGTCCATCCCTATTAAAAAAGGCATAGCATTGTAATTACTTTGCTAATTATCTTATAGTCTACACACAGCAAGGTCAAAGGCCTATAATTATCTAAAACTAATGGGTCGTTCTTTTTAAAAAGTAAAGATATTACCCCCTCCCGCATACTTTTACACATTATCCCAGTTTTATATATTTTGTTACAAATTTCCAATAAGTGGGGTCCAAATAAATGCCAAAATGTGAGATAGAACTCTTTTGTGAGTCCATCTTTCCCTGGTACTTTATTGTCCTTCATTGATTTTAAAGCTGTGTGCAACTCTTCTAAATTTAGTTTTTTGTCTAGTTCCAGGTTAATATCTAAAGCAGGGGTGGCCACTGTTTTTCAGCTTGTGAGCTACTTTTAAAATGACCAAGTCAAAGTGAGCTACTACCTACTATTAGGGGTCAAAAGTCACGGTTCGGTACGTACCTCGGTTTTTAAGTCACGGTTCTGTTCTGTACGGTACGGTTCTCAGTTAAGAGGAAACATGTCTGCAGAATTGCAGCCTAAAGGTATTTTCCAGTATAGAAAAGAAAAAACTGCTGCATACAACCAAAGTCTCCAATAAATATCAGCGGAGTGAGAAAGATAGGCAGACAGACTTGCCCAAATTATTGCCTAGTTAAATGTCATTCACACATCCAGTGCCACGCTAGTACCTCCAATATCCTGCTGGAGGAAAATAGTAGCCAGCAGAGAACCAGACCCTCCTAGGAGGGTCCGGGGGCATGCCCCCCCGGGAGATTTTTTTTCACCTTTTTAAAGTGAAATGCATGAATCTGGTGCA
Source organism: Ammodytes dubius (assembly GCA_026122265.1). Taxonomy (NCBI): domain Eukaryota; kingdom Metazoa; phylum Chordata; class Actinopteri; order Uranoscopiformes; family Ammodytidae; genus Ammodytes; species Ammodytes dubius. The sequence goes on from CM047524.1 coordinate 4,009,152, forward strand.
CTTTGAGAGGAAAATTAAGAGGCTAAATATGAGGAATTTTGTGTGAACAAATAATTTGGAGACACTGGGTCTGATGAATTAGAAGCAATTGAAGAAAGACACATGGATTTTCCATAAAAATATTAATAAAAAATAAAAAAATGCATGCAGGGTCCTCTGGGTTGGGCTTGGTGCTCTTTTTCTTTAACAAGACCTATTTCTCTGTAATATAATGAATGCATTTAAATGCAGTGAGAGGAATGAAGCAGAAGAACTCTTGTCCAGCTATGCCGTGATCTTAATATAAAAAACTCAAACTCACATATTCATCCGCGCCCCCCCTGCCATAACCCCGCGTTTGAAAATCACTGGCTTAAGCAATTCTAATTTAAAAGAGCAAGAAATATACACAAATGCATAGGTTTATCTTAAAGGCAGACTTATAGAGTCATACAAAAAAAATCCTTCTCAATGATCACTTCTGCCCCACTAGAATATGTGGTGGTCTGTTTGTCTGAACAGTCTTCCTCTCTCTGGCTGTATTTTACATAGTAGAATTTGTCACAGTGTAGAAGCCTCTCCACTTCCTTGACTTGGATTAGCTGTGGTTAGCTCACTGGCTAACAAACTGATATGTACTGTATGTCAAATTAGAAAGTGGTGTCCTCTCTCCCTCCACCGAACGTCGGCGCATGCTCGCACGGCTCGTTTGCTCTTTCATAGTAAAAAAAAAAAAAAAAAATTAATTAATAAATATTTTTTTTTTTTTTTTTTTTCTTTTTTTTTTTAAGAATGCCACGCGATCGACCCACACTACCCTCGCGATCGACCGGTCGATCGCGATCGACCTAGTGGCCACCCCTGATCTAAAGGTACCCTTCTGTAATGGGAAAATTAAGCAACAGTGATACGTTAATAGTAGCAATAGGTTTTATTCAATCATAAAGCAAGGATCTCCGCGGAGAGGCCACTAATGCAGACACAGGGAAAGTGAATGAAAGAGTGAGCCTCGTTTCGTAGGAGAGACGGGTATTTAAGCACATTGTTTCAGGCAGGCAGACAGACTAATTGTACATATCTTAACCATGGGAGGAGTTTGATCATAGGACAATAGGAGACAGACAGGGTAATGGTGCATAACTTAACCATAGGCGTGGCTGTCCGAGTGGTCTGTTGCGATACTTTGTTTCTAGTTTCTAGAGTCACAAACAGTTTATGCAGTACACTTATAAGTCTATATAAAACAATGGTTAAGTAAGCATTTCAATATATGAGTTCAGAGATATGTCATATGCAATATTTCCCACAACACTTCACTCTTTTTATCATATTATGATAACATAAAAGATAGCAAACCACAGTAAGGCAAAATATACACTAGGGGAGAAAAAATTTAAAACCCCAAAACAGTCAAAAGGTAAGGCAAAAGGAATAACAGGGAATAATAAAAACCTCGTAAGGAAAAAATATAAACCCAGGACACACAAAATGAGAAATTTGATCAATGGGAAAAAACCTCGATAGGCGTTGTTTGAGGAAAACATTAAACCAAATTTCTGTGTAAAAGAAACAAAACAAAAGTTTAAGGCCAAAGATACAAAGAAAGCAGAAACCAAAAGACGAAAAGGCAAATAGTCCTAGAATGCCTGTAAAGTTCAAAAAGCCCCAAGGGTAGCAGAAAGGCACGGACAAGCAGCAAAAGCCACCACTGGAGGCAAAAATCAAGTTCATCGCCATCCAAATAAGGACAAACCTTCGCTTAAGGTCATCTGCCAGGGTGTAGGGAATAGGGGAGCTGTGGAGGATGTGGGGAGCTGATGGCAAATCCAGTCATCAGGGTGGTGGCTGCGTAGTCGGAGGAGTGGGAGGGGTTGGGGTTGTTGGTAGGGAGGGGGGGGGGGGGGGTTTGTGGAGCGGGGAGGGGGGGGGGGGGCAGACATTTCCATCAGGTCTGAAAGCATGGAGGGCGCACACTAGTGTGAGTGAAGCCGGGGAGGGGGGCATCCGTGGTGCAGGTTAGGCAGCCATTGCTGGGGGAGGTGGGGGTCGTCTGGCTCTCCTTGCGTCATCTTCCTCATCGCTGCTGGTGCTGGTCCAGCTGATGTCATCTGGTCCATGCTGGTGGGCTGTAGTCCTGTAGGTGCCTCTCGTTCCGTTCGCTGTGACTGGCATGGATCCAGGTGGTCCGTTTCTGCAACCTTCACGGCCGTCATGGAGGAGAGGAGGAGTTGAAAGGGTCCCGTCCATCGCTTGCTTAGTCAGAACCTTCGTCTGGGAGCCTTGATCACAAAACCGATCCTCGGGTGGTGGCTGGTCGTGGTAGTGCATCTTTCACCAGTCTGTGGAGAGCAGAAAGAGAGGACAGGGGTGACAGTGACAGTGACAGTTGACAGTTGACAGCAGGCGTGCTTAGAAAAGTTGTTTGTGGGAAAACTCAAGTATTTTGTTTAACGGCAGTCATAGCCGCTATGGCAGCCAAAAGAAACAGTTTGTAAAGGTATCACATATGCGCCCTGCAACTACTTAGGGTAGGAGCAAATAGCATCAAAAGGGTTGTCACAAATGTGTGTGTTGGATGCAGAAATCACCGTGAAGCCAACTTGGCCTTGCTCTGAGGCCGGATGCCGTGAAGCAGAGTCAACCCCTAAAGCTCCAGGTTTGGATGGGACAGTGTAGGCTTTTCCAGTACAGGACAGGACAGGGGGAAACACTGCTACATACACTGTGACGCATAGAGGAGAGAAGGATATAGTTCAAATATAAACAAAGAGACAGCGACATGAGGTATCAACATGGCAAATTGAGAAAAGGCCCACTAAATTAGTTTAAAAAGGAAAGAAGATAACACATATAGCAGAAAGTCAAAACCATAAAGAACAACAATGTTGACTTGTCAAATAAACAAAGTGATCTTACCTTTTGGATGCAGTCATCAAGCAAAACGTAACCATACTAAAACTTACCGATTGGACCTGCAAGGCCAACAATGTAAACTGTGGTGAAACATCAACAAGTTTGCAGCAAAATGTTGATAATGTGCAGCAAATAAAACAAAACAAATTGCAAAGTTAGTTGTGTTAAAATGAGTTGTGTTAGGATTTAGGAAAACCACAGAATGTGAGAAACAGTAAAAAGAAACATAACAGATACCAGGTATGGGAAAAGAATGAGATAAGCATATTTCCAGGGAAATATACAGCACCTAAGAGTCTGGAAGCAAAAATGAAGTTAGTAGCAAAACAAGAAACAAGTTTAAGTAAAACTTAAACGATCGCTGCGCGCAATAAATCAACTGAAATGCACACCCAAGTGCACAGAGTTAATTCAAACAAAATCAAAAGTCAAGCATTCAAAGATGCTGGCAACAACAGAGAGAGAACAGGAGAGAAAAACAAGCCAACTGACTGATTTTGGCGAAATCAGAGATCAGAACTCTGCAAAACAGACACATAAAAGAAAAACACCTCAGCTCGAAAACAACAAACAACAAGAACCATAACAACAAAACAACTAACGCACCAACAACCTCTCTCACTCTAGCTTGCTCTAGGACAGAACACCAAACAAGATTGCTCCTACACTGTGTAGCAAACATAAAACAGCCCACTGGCAACAGGCTAAACCAACCTAAATGTAGAGCCTAACAAATGACCAAGTTGCATGAACACGAGTGTTCATAGGAGAAAGAATTGAATAGCATACCTGCAGGAGGAAAAGTTAGTGCAAGCAGCCAAAAATAGTTCAATTATAACAGAAAATAAGTAACTGCCTAGCATTGCATGTTTTAAAGGCACTGATGGCCGATCAAAACGGTGAGTGGGCTATCAGCAAATGTGATTGTCACAGCGACAGTGGTGCAAGGCTATAGTGAAACAAGGGGAGATACTAACATAAATGTAAAAAAACATGGGTGTCTGTGCTATTGAGAAGGAAAATGGGCATGTTGGCTGGGCCTACAAAAGGTGGATCTAAAAGAAATGAGCAATCAAGAAACCAATACAGCTTCTTTAAGAGTGGCTGTGCATGTTTATCTGTGGTTTAAAGAGAAGTAAATGAGGGAGTTTGGCTTGAACCAGGACAAGTATTTTCTAAAAACAGAATGCTAGAAACAAGGCAAAAGTGACAAGTGCATGGAGCCAGGCAAGTCCAGCCATGACTGCAAAAATGAGAGTAGCCCTTTTTGCTACAGAGGGTACATGTAAACACAGGAGGTGTAGACAAAAGCAATTGTTAACAGAGTCAACTTAGGTGGCAGTGTCCCTGTCGTGCTGAAGGGAGACTGAAAAACAGACAGAACAAATTATTTTAGACATGGGAAGAAAACAGCATTAAATCAGACAAGTTTTTTTTTGCAAAAAGTTCCCATAAAACATTGGGGGAAAACAGGCAGAGGGAAAACACAGTCAATCCCAGCAATTTACACATGGTGAACACAAGACAAAAGGCCATGGCCAGGACGGAGGATTAGACAAAAGGAAGATGCAAATGATGAGATGGTTGAACTAAGCAAAACACAGGGAGGATACTCACACCTTGGAAGTGGGCCACAGCAGACAAATGATAACAATAACAAAAGAAATACTCTAAGCAGAAGGTAAGTTAGCCTACATTCGCAAATGTGTAAACCAAAACAATACTGACATGGGCAGCTGAAATTGAAGGCAAAAAGTGACTAAGGCATATCCATAAGCTAGGCTAGATAGAAGAGCAGACATTCACAACAGTGACCTAGGGAAACAAATGAATCGTTTGACGCTGCTCCTCTGCTGGAGAGAGCAGCGGAAATGAACATGGCGCCAAATGAGCCCACAGTAAAATCCTCTGAAAGTAATCAAAAACTAGCAAAATCAAGTGAAAACACGTCAACCAGCCACGAAGGCCGGCTCCTGTTTTTGCGTGTGGCTAGACTAGCCACAAAAAAAGACTTTGTACAATGTTCCCTTAAACCGGACAACTCCAAACTCAAAAGGAATTAAGGCAGATAGGCTGCTAGCTTTAGACAAAGAAATGGCAAGGCCATCTGAACAGGGAATTAAATGGTAGCTAAAAGACATATGATGCCTTAACGCCTAAAGGTACAGGCCTGTATGCTAAAAGTAAATGGGTCGAAGCGTCCTGTGGAGCCTTCGCTAGTCAATTGTCACCATCACAGGTTGGGGCAATCGCGCTTCCAGTGCCCGGATTTCTTACAATGGAAACAAGTATCGCGGTCGACGTGGTTATCACGAGATTTGTAGTTGTTCGAATTGTAGTTCTTACTGTGATTATTTTGTCTGAAGCGGTCATTTTGTTCCCGCCCTATCTCGTTCTGCGTGCCCTGAAACATCGCGAGGGAAGAAGCCAACGCGAGGTTAGCCTGGTGCAGCTCTGCTAACTTCACGAGGGAAGAAGCCAACGCGAGGTTATCCTGGTGCAGCTCTGCTGCCTTCGCCTCCAACGCCTCCGTTTCTTGCTTTTTCAGGAGTTTCTCCACGTGGGCAGCATACACCTCGATCAACTGAAGCTTGGCAGAAGCCCATGAAAAACACAATTGTTTAATCAAATCAGCATTTTCCCTATGCATACCGTTATAATAAGCGTTACGTAATTGGGCCTCGTAAGCTGTAACGGGTCCCTCGTTCAGATTCTCGGGGGTTGGAAGACCACAAAAGTCCTTATGGACGATAGTTAGACGAGCAAGATAAGAGGCAGTAGTCTCGTCATCGGTCTGTTTACATAGAGAGATTTTCATCATGTCTATTTTGGGCGGAAAAGCAGAAATGCAACGCTGGGCCAAATTGGTTATTATATTACTGTAGAGTGCGTTGGAATCATGATCGTACTCAACATGTACAAGTCTGACTTCTTCTAAAGGGTACGTGTTAGAAAGCTTAGCCCAATCACTACCAATCTTTGCCATCAATAAACGCCGCAACTCTGTGGTGGTGGGCTTGAATTCCCTGCAGAATTCCAAGATGGCATCAGCGAAACGTTTCCCCCCCGCGTCCTTTAATACGGGGAGGTGGGCCATTGCGTTTTCAAGATCAGCAAAATGCCATGGCCGGTGAACCAACATAGGACCCTCCGGTCCCGCTACCTCGATCATAGGCAAAGCGTATTCAGTGTTATTGGTGCGATTAGGACTAAGTGGCTTAAAAGGCAATTCAGATATGGGACCCAGTGGTTCTGACTGAGTCATAGGAAGAGCAGAAGCAGTGGTAGGGGCAACCGCTGGGGGAACAGGGTGGACCGGTGCAATTCCTGTGGCCACTGGTATGAGGCTTGCGGGCATAACCTCCACTGTCCCCCGGAGCAAACCGGGGCTTCTGGCAACGTTTATGGCTGGCTGCCATTCTTTTGCCCGTTTGCTAGAAGTCATCCCCATTGTTAAAAACACAGGAATAAGGCCACTACACAATTTTTCTTACCTTTTCCTTGTGGTACCGTTGCTAGTTAACACAAAGCAAAACAGAATTAAAAACAACAAGACAATACAAAAACAACAAGACAAAACAATAAAACACTTATGAGATCTCAAAGTCGTTGCTATATGATTAAAATGAAAAAACCCCGCTAAAACAACAGTATCTTGGTCTGTAAAAGTGATAGTCTTCTAACTACCTCCACTGGCAATTTTTATACATGGGCTACAAAAAACCCTGGCCGAAATATCTTGTTTTCAATCCGTCGATTTTAAGCAGTAAACAAGGAAAACCATATGTGCCTACTTTCAGGATAAGCTCTATCTACAACCTTTAGACTTTAAGACTAATTCGTCAACTTAGTGCGCGTGCTTCATCGGAAAGACTATTCAATACGATAGTGTCGCCGAAATGCACCCAAGCCAAAACTAAACAGCAGCCTGCCTCACTTTTGCAAGGAAACCGAGTTCCGGCCCAGCTGCATCCCGCGACGGCTCTCGCAGAGATTTCGCTCAGAAGTAACTCACTTTTACCCAATTGTATATGCCTTTTAAATAAAATCAACCCCTCACTTACCGGTACTTTTAGGAGGAGACGGCAGAGTTTTCACGGGACGAGCAACAGAATTCCTCTCTTTCCCGAGTTTTAAAAGGGAAGTTTTGTGCGAGATGAGTTCAAAGAATCAGGTGATCAACCAAAAAAAACTGTTGTCGGCCCCGTGTTGCTCCGGTCGTCTCTCCGTCCAACTAGCTCGCCAACTGTAATGGGAAAATTAAGCAACAGTGATACGTTAATAGTAGCAATAGGTTTTATTCAATCATAAAGCAAGGATCTCCGCGGAGAGGCCACTAATGCAGACACAGGGAAAGTGAATGAAAGAGTGAGCCTCGTTTCGTAGGAGAGACGGGTATTTAAGCACATTGTTTCAGGCAGGCAGACAGACTAATTGTACATATCTTAACCATGGGAGGAGTTTGATCATAGGACAATAGGAGACAGACAGGGTAATGGTGCATAACTTAACCATAGGCGTGGCTGTCCGAGTGGTCTGTTGCGATACTTTGTTTCTAGTTTCTAGAGTCACAAACAGTTTATGCAGTACACTTATAAGTCTATATAAAACAATGGTTAAGTAAGCATTTCAATATATGAGTTCAGAGATATGTCATATGCAATATTTCCCACAACACTTCTATCTAAGTTATCTAAAAATGTATTACCTATGTCTAAATTTATTTCTTCAGCCTGAAAAAGTCCACTATATTGCTCTCTACACATATTTACAATTTGTTCTTGCTCTTCGCATACTTCCCCATTTTCCTTTTTTAGCGCCTGTATCGACCTTTTTTTGGCACGTGCACGCACCGTCTAAAAGAAATCAGCAGAGCATTTCTCATCCTCCTCATGCTTTTCCCTCTGCAATTTGAAAGCATAAACCTGGGCCCTCTGCTCAAAAATTTCCTGTTGCGGGGACTTCCGGGTTACAGAGCATGGGGTAGGCACGATCGCTCTAGCTCCCACAAAATATTTCAGACCTAACTGATTAAACCCTATTTTCGTCGATTTTTTTTGTGCTTGTGTTGCCGGTAACACTGATACTGTTTTGGAGAAATGCCTAGAAGCAAGAAAAACGCAAAAAGAGATTCGGCAGAGTCAGATAGGTCCTCGGACAGCGTGGTTAGCATGGACGTTGGTGCTAGCTCAATGGCTTCCATTCCGGACCTGCTTGAACAGCATAGAGCAGCGAGTTTAAATCATCTTTCGCCAGCATGGACACTAAGCTAGACAACATCCAGGCCGTGGTCTCAGGCCAGGGGAAACGTATAACCGATCTCGAGGAGAATGCAGAAACTGTTTGCGGACGCCTGGAGCAACTTGAAGCTACGTGCTCCTCACTGCAGGAAGATAACAAGCTGTTGAAAGCTAAACTATCGGATTTGGAAGGGAGGAGCAGGAGACAGAACGTTCGTATTGTGGGCTTACCAGAGTCACTTGAGGGTACGCGCCCCGCCGCCTTTTTCTCCCAGCTCCTCGTCGAGGTGTTTGGTGGTCAAGTTCTCCCTTCTCCCCCGGAACTGGACAGAGCTCACCGCACTCTGGCACCCAAACCGGGCCCGCATGAGAGGCCGCGATCCGTCGTTATCCGCTTTCACCGATACCAGACCAAAGACCTGATCATGAGGGAGGCACGTAAACAGGGCGAGCTGGAGTACCACGGCCACAAGCTCCGGTTCTACGAGGATTACAGCGCGGAGGTCGTGAAGCAGCGGGCTGAATACAAGCGGGTCATGGCTGAGTTTTATCAGCGCGGTCTTCGTCCTCTCTCCTCTTCCCTGCGAGGCTTCGCATTACTCTCCAGAGCGGCGAGAGAAAGTGGCTGCGGTCTGTCTCTGAAGCATCCAACTACATATCTACACTGGGTGTGAGTCTGTAGTAAATACGATTGCCTGCTGTGAGTATACAATGTGGACAAATGCTCTTTTCATATCCCCAGCCAAACTCTCAGACTGATGGTACTATACGCATTTTTTTTTAAAATTTTTAAATGAGTAAATTGGCTGGGTGAACGTGCCATTTTTGTTGCTTGTCATTTTGACGTATTGTCTAGCTCACTCGCTTTTTTTTATTTGTATCTCTATTTTAAAACGGCTAGATAAGCGTGTCTGTTCTTTATTTTATTTTTTTTTACTTTTTTTTGCCATTTGGACAAATTGTCTAACTCACACCTTGTTCTTTTTTTTTTTTTGTATTTCGAATTTGTTGGTTGAGCACGGTATGTTTGTTTAGTGTGTTGTCATTTTGACAGTTTGCTGAATTGTTCATAGTGTTACTAGCTGTTATGGGGTGAATTGTACAAGACTTATGTGGGAAGCTAGCACAGGCTAGAAAGTTAAGGCTTGGAATGTTTGTTGTGAGACTAGTAAGGGTCTTTCGGGGTTTGCTGTTTAGAGCAATATATGGGGTGGGTTCTGGGTGGGATGGGGTGGTGTCAACTGGGGGTTATAACTGAGCTAGATGAAGGGCAATCTTAATTTAATTAGTTGGAATGTCAAGGGGCTAAATCTAACCCACCTAAAACGGCTCAGGGCTGGAATAGTTTTCCTTCAAGAAACCCACTTACATGACTCTGACCATGGGCGACTAAGTAAATGCTGGCGTGGACAATTTTTTCATTCTAATTTCAGGGCTAAGGCCAGGGGCACAGCTATCCTTATTGATAGTAATATTCCTTTTGAGTCCTCAAACATTATATCAGACAAAAACGGACGTTTTATTATTGTTTCAGGCAAACTTTACAATAAGTCAGTCATCTTGGCCAACGTCTACGCGCCTAACGTCGATGATGTAGAATTCTTTAAGAGATTTTTTTCTCAACTCCCGATCTCAATTCCCATTCTCTTATTCTTGGTGGGGATTTTAATTGTTATCTAGATCCAGTCTTAGATCGCTCTTCCCCCAAACCTGCCACTCTTAGCAGATCTGCAGGTTATATCAAATCATTCCTTGCTGATTATAGCCTCTCTGATTCATACAGGTTTTTATACCCCACAGGAAGAGAATATTCATTCTTTTCACATGTCCACCACACTTACACCCGAATTGATTATTTTTTTGTTGATAATTCATTGATGTCAGACCTAAAGTCATGCAGTTATGAAAGTATTGTGATCTCAGATCATGCTCCTCTGCTCCTTCAACTGGCTTTCTCTGACGTTGAGTATACAAGAAGGCAGTGGAGACTGGATCCATTGTTGCTCACAGATGACAGTTTTCTTTCACACATCTCTACACGTATTAAAACTTTTTTGAGTATAAATAAAACACCAGATGTGTCCAATGCAACAATTTGGGAAGCCCTGAAAGCCTATTTGAGAGGTGAAATTATATCATTTGCAGCATACAAAAATAAATGTACAAAACAGAAACAAACTGAAATAGCTGATCAGATTCTGAACATAGACAGACAATATGCTAATTCACCTTCATCTGAACTTTACAAAGAACGTTTAAAACTTCAGACAGAATTCAACCTTCTTTCCTCTCGTCAGGTTGCTGACCAGTTGCTTAGGAGCAGAAGTACTTTTTACGAGCATGGTGACAAGATTGGCAAACCCCTGGCCAATCAACTGCGCGGATTTAGAGCGAAGCAACTCATCCCTGGAACACGGACAGACAGTGGGTGTACAACATCAGATCAGAAATTGATAAACGAAAAGTTCAAAACATTCTATTCAAATTTGTATAGTTCTGATTGTACAGTAAACGCAGCGGTGATGGAAACCTTTTTCAGTAACCTAAACATGCCTTCCCTTTCTCAAGACCTGAGACATAGCCTTGAGGCACCTATTACTCAGAGGGAAATTATTGCAGCAATAACATCTATGCAATCAGGCAAATCTCCTGGTCCAGACGGACTTCCATCTGACTTTTTTAAGAAATTTTCAGCTGAATTATCGCCTTTTTTATGTTCAGTATTCTCAGACTCATTTGACTCAGGTAAACTCCCGCCTTCGTTCTACCAGGCCTGTATTTCCCTGTTGTTAAAAAAGGATAAAGATCCTCTAGATTGTGCATCATACCGACCAATTTCACTATTAAATACGGATGTGAAGATACTTGCTAAAATTCTCGCCCACAGATTGGAGGATGTTCTCCCCTCTATCATATCCCCCGACCAAACTGGGTTTATAAAGGGACGCCAATCATTTTATAATATCCGCCGACTAATGAACATTTTATACTCCCCCAAAAATATTGAATCAGAATGCCTCGCTTCTATGGATGCTGAAAAAGCATTTGATAGAGTAGAATGGAATTATTTGTTTTTCACCCTTGAGAAATTCGGTTTGGGTCCTGTTTTCACTTCTTGGGTTAAATTATTATATGCATGCCCTTCTGCCTCAGTATTAACAAACAGCCGTTACTCAAGTAGTTTTGATCTGCACCGTGGGACCCGGCAGGGTTGTCCTTTGAGCCCGCTCCTTTTTGCTATTGCAATCGAACCACTTGCGATTGCCATCAGAGGTAACAAACAGATTCAGGGGATATGGAGAGGAGGAATTGAACATAAGGTATCAATATACACCGATGACTTACTTTTGTTTGTCGCCAAGCCAGCCACCTCATTACCGGAGGCACTTTCTGTGTTGGAGGTCTTTAGTCAGTTTTCTGGCTATAAACTTAACTTGAGCAAGAGCGAACTCTTTACGATTAATAAAGAAGCTCTTAAACTTGATTATACAGCTCTCCCACTCAAAGTGGTGACAGACCATCTGAGTTACCTTGGGGTATGTTTTACCAGAAATTTTAAAAACCTATTTAAATCGAACTTCCTCAAATTATTGGATCAGGCGAAGCAAATATTATCGAAGTGCTCTCCTCTGGCTTTCTCTCTCATAGGTAGAATAAATTCAATCAAAATGACATTACTCCCAAAGTTCCTATATCTATTCCAATGTCTCCCCATCTTTCTCCCCAAATCCTTTTTTCAGGCCCTTGACTCTTTAATGATGAATTATATTTGGAATGGTAAACACCCTCGGTTAAGGAAAGCATTTCTTCAAAGACCAAAACAAACAGGCGGAATGGCCCTCCCTAATTTCCAATACTATTACTGGGCTGCTAATATCCGTTCTTTAGTGTATTGGGTGCATTTTCACCTTGACGACTCAGCCCCAGTTTGGGTAACAATGGAGTCCAGCGCTGTTAGCCCATTGTCTCTATCTGCCCTCTTAAGCGCCGCACTTCCACTCTCTTCGGCTATTCCCAATAGTAATCCCGTGATTAAGCACTCCCTTCGAATCTGGACCCAATTTAGGAAGAATTTTGGAATGCAGAATTTTTCACTTTTCAGCCCAATTGCAGCTAATCATTTATTTATTCCCTCGACGGTGGATGGTGCATTCAAGATCTGGCATAAAAAAGGCTTAAAATGCATCGGTGATTTATTTATTAATGATCTATTTGCTAGTTTTTCCCAATTGACAAAACATCTTGGTATCGAAAAGACAAATTTTTTCCGATTTCTGCAAATCAGGAATTTTACGCAGAAGTTAATTCCCCAATTCCCTTATAAACCGCCAGCCAATCATGTCGATTTGTTTCTTTCTGTAAACCCCACATTAAAAGGCTCAATTTCTGTGTTTTTCAACCTTATTTCAAAGTTGCATAGCCCCTCTTTAGCAGTTATAAGAACCCTGTGGGAGCAGGACCTAGGCTCTGCCTTCACAGATCACATGTGGGATTCAGTCCTGGATCGGATACACTCTACCTCCATGTGCGCCCGACACGCTCTTGTGCAATTTAAAGTAGTACATCGTATCCACATATCTAAAACTAAATTAGCTCGTATGTTCCCCGATGTAGACCCGACCTGTGACAGCTGTAAGAGCGCACCGGCATCACTCTTTCACATGTACTGGTTGTGTCCCACCTTGACTGAGTTCTGGACATCAGTTTTTCAAACAATTTCTGAAGTACTTCAGCATCAAATTAAGCCGAACCCTTTCACTGCAATTTTTGGCATTGCACCAAATTCAGGCTTACCTAAAGTGAAGCTGAGAGTACTGGCCTTCACCTCACTACTTGCTTGCAGGGCTATCCTACTCAAGTGGAAAGATCCTGCTCCTCCTTCCCACTCACATTGGATTCGAGACATTATGGCATGTATGAATTTAGAGAAAATATGTTACACAACCCAGGATCCGAGAATAAATTTGACCGAATTTGGCGCCCCTTCCTAACTTATTTAAAAAAAACAATAATAACTATAGAAGAGTAGCTACCCCCCCCCCCCCTTTTTTTATTTGATTTAATTTTATTTCTTTAGGTTTTTTTTTTTTTGTTTCTTGTAGTGTATATTTCGTGTTGTTGGGTGTGAGGGTGGGATGTGGGTGGGGTATGTTCGGGGAAAAAAAAGGGGAAAAAATTTGTACTAATCGTGCTACAATTTCTTTGTTACGAACATTTAATAAAAAAACCTTTGAAAGAAAAATTTCCTGTTGCTTTTTTTGTAAAGTTATCAAATTATCTCTGTCTATTTTAGTTCCGAAAGTATTGTTTAGTATAAATATGGTTTGGATTTATTTTTGTAATCTATAAAAGGATTTGAATTGATCCTTGGATTTCTTCTTACAGAAATCCACTATAAACAATTTAAATCTATTTTTTGAGTCGTCCCACCATTGCATAACAGACTTATAGAAACACTTTAGTTCTACACATTTATCAGAGCCTGTCTGACTCTAATGTACTCTGCAGAGGTAGAATGCGCCTTATTTCGGCTGATTTTCTTACATTTTAATGGATTGTCTGACGGTGGTGACAAAAAGTGTCCCACCACTTTAAAACCTTATAAAACATGAATGTGTTGAAGAAAAAGCAGTTTTTATTGATATGAGAGATTTTTTTGTGTTGCTTTTGATGAATAAAGCACTTTTTCATCAATAAAGTACATTTTTAATAGGTTTTATTGCATATGAAAGATTGAAACCCTCTCTGTGGACACACTGTTTTGGACGTCGTGAGAAGATAACCAGTGTCATATATTTGACATAATAATGATCAAATTAAATTTAAGGGGATAATCGTGCTCCAGACATTCTATTCTTAATCCCTAATAACATTTACAATTTTAAATATTTTAATTTTTAAAGACAACACCAGTTACATATGGAAGACGGCCTTTTGTCCCGCTTCTCAAGAATCACTGATATCTTTTTGGTTCAGGAGTTATGATGAAAAATTCATAATTAGGCTATGGGTGAAAGTAAAATGGTCACCACGGCCGCCATGATTACATTTTGCAATGGCTCATTATCTGGGAATGTTCAGGGCCCCAAACTGTATGATTGGTACAAAGTTATGTTTAAGAAACCCATCAGAAAATAAATTTCCACCACTAACCAAACCAATAGAACATTTTCTTACAGAAAAAATACTCTTTATGAGAAAATATTGAGATAACTATGCACAGCAGTGACTTTATAGTGCACACAGGGAATTTTTTTTATTGTTAAGTTCATTTCTGAATGATAACCCACAACAGCACACTAAATAGAATTCAGTTTAAAAAAGACACTTCCTTGCTTATTAATTGACAAATAAAGACTTAACTTATGTAACTTCAGGGGCTCCGTACATTGACAGTCATTTTGTTCTTTCTTATTTTTACAGTATCTGTGGATGTGACATCTGAGTGTGTAATGCCAGAAGCTTTTGGAGGAAGATGAAACATGTTTTTGGTCTTGCTTTATCCTTGGGTCTGTGCATCAGCCAGCTCAGAAGATGTCTATAGATTGTTGAGCTCCACAAGGGTTTGGTCTAACGTCTGGTGCATGTCCAGGTTCTCTTCTTTGGCTTGGGCCAGTTTCTCTGGTGGAGGACAAAAAAGTCACAGGTCAGTTTCCAAATACATTAGAACTAGATACTGTTTATAGAAAATCCAGAGGTTGTCTAATTCCAGTCTTTTTTTAAATGTATTTTTATTCTTAAAAGGTTTTCTTTTTGCTCGTTCCAGCATTGAAATCCAGACAAATTTGGAAATAGTGATTTGAGTTTTGTTGACTAACAGTAGATGTGGATTTTAAGACGAATTCCCTTTAAATAACTGCTTTATTTAAATTTAAGCCAATATGCATGCATTGTGCATTTATTATTGGAAACTTCTTTTTCCTAAACTGAACTGAATGTTCACGTTTGCATGTTCAGTTGACCAACCTGACTGTAGGTTACACTTGATTTGGTTTCAGATACATTTTGAGTCTTGAGTTACATTAAAACTACTTAAAGGTGAAGTAAGCGGTTTATTTATTTTAATATAAGTGTTAAATTGCTCTTTATTCATACAGTGATCACTTACATAATGTGCACGTTTCATAAAGCCGATCTCTCAGTCAGCTGCTCTGCATGTAATCGGCAAATAAACTTATTGGAGGATCCCAACATTTTTATCCAATCACAAGAGAGAACGCTACAAACCGACACCTGTCTCACTCATGGTCTCACTGCCGGTGCACGCCAGAGCAACAGATGGGTGAATGTTTATGCGCCTACAATGGCGGAGCAAGTAAAAATCCTTCCCAATGTCTGTTTTGATGGTTTTTATCATGTTTTATCACACTTATGGATCTGATATGATGCTAGATAACTCGCTGCTTGAAGACTGCAGTGCATTAATGTAAACAGCAACAGCACACGGATGTGCTTTATGCAAAAAACGCCAGTTTTTTTAGAATTGGTAAAGTTTTGACTTTAAAAATCTCTTGCAGAATTTTTTGAAAGATTGATCCACTAAATTTCATCTAGACACATGAAAACAAAAATAGAAAAGCTATATATTTTATATTGCAATTTCATGGTTTTGGCCCAAAAAAACCACAACGAATAGGTAATATCGCAGTTCAACAAGCTATTCAGTGTGTCACTATAATCTCTGAAACAATTACAGAAAGAAAAAAAAGTGTTGTTAGGAATGGTGTGGTTGGATTATGAATCCTTTTATAGTTACCACCTCCTGTTTGTGTCAGGCCACATCATCTTATCGACATCACATGCAATGTCATCCTTTAAAGGTCCCATATTATGCTAAATGCACTTTTTAAATGTGTTCTAACATATCCATGGGGCCACGGTGTGCCTAGAGACTGCCAAAATATTTAAAAAAATAACAATCTCTCCTTTTCTCACTCTCCCCCTTTCTGAAACCCCCACCCCTCCCCCCACATTTACTCCAGTCAGAATTCTCGCCGGCTATGTCGTCACAGCCGGCACAGCCACATCCCCATATTTTCTTTATATGTCCATGCTTCCGATGCACGTCCACCGTGCAGTGGTCTAAAAAAAAAAAAAAAAAAAAAAGTCTGATAACCCCACCCCCGCCCCCCATTTCTTATTGGTCCACGGCCCCGAGATCCGATGGATGGCTGCCATGTTGTTTTCCCCGCTAAGCGACAAGATGCCCGTAGTACAGCAAACCATGTAGAGTGTTGCATAAACCAACACAGAAGCATTCTGCTCATATCCACTAATTTATCTTAATCACAGCAGTCTTTATAATGCCGCGTTTATAACGAGACAAAGCTTAGGGAACCACTTGTGTAGTAATTCCATCGGTGAAACTAAAAGGAATCTCCTCAATGGTTGTTTGCCTGTTATTTACCTAGTGTAGCATGTAGCTTCGGGAGTAGCACCCAACGTTTGCACCTATTACACTAACTTAGCTTTCCCATTGGAGTTTAATAATGCCTCGTTTTTAACACCACAAAGGGTGGGAAGTTATTCCTGTATAAATCAAACTGTGAGGCTACTGTTTTCACTGATTTTGAGTGTTACTTTTAGCCGTTAGCGCACATGTAGCTTCGGATTTAGCATCCAACGTTTGCGCCTATTACACTAACTTAGCTTTCACATTGCAGTTTAATAATGCCTCGTTTTTAACACCACAAAGGGTGGGAAGTTATTCCTGTATAAATCAAACTGTGAGGCTACTGTTTTCACTGATTTTGAGTGTTACTTTTAGCCGTTAGCGCACATGTAGCTTCGGATTTAGCATCCAACGTTTGCGCCTATTACACTAACTTAGCTTTCACATTGCAGTTTAATAATGCCTCGTTTTTAACACCACAAAGGGTGGGAAGTTATTCCTGTATAAATCAAACTGTGAGGCTACTGTTTTCACTGATTTTGAGTGTTACTTTTAGCCGTTAGCGCACATGTAGCTTCGGATTTAGCATCCAACGTTTGCGCCTATTACACTAACTTAGCTTTCACATTGGAGTTTAATAATGCCTCGTTTTTAACACCACAAAGGGTGGGAAGTTATTCCTGTAGAAATCAAACTTTGAAGCTACTGTTTTCACTGGTTTTAATCATGTCAAACTGTTATGTCAAAGTATGGCTTCGCTTCGGCAGGGTAAACACTCGCAGTCACGCAGTGTCTCTCTAGTATCGCGAGAGCACGGCAGAGATGGTGGGAGAGCCCATATAAAGAAAGCCCGGCAGAGAGGTGGGAGGGGCCAGCCAGATCGCACAAATATAGCTCATCCTGAGACCAGAGGACAATCAGGGTATAGAGGCTTGCTACAATAAATGATCTGAACAGGTTTTTCAGCAAACATTTAAAAAAATAAGTATTAGGGACTACTTAGACCATATAAAATTGACAGCAAAGTGCATAATATGTGAGCTTTAAGAAGCAACAGCGAAAATTATCCTGATATCCAGTCTAAATGTCTTCATTATGGAGCTACTGTGTATTTGGGCTGGACTCTCAGACCAGGTTCCCATATTGTTAGGCCATGATCTATACTATAACATGCTCCACAGTGGCCCTGATCTATGTGTCTCCGTCTGTTGCCTTCTTTGTCTTAGTCCTCCTGCCTCTCTTTCTTGTCCTCTTTCCCTGACTCTTATTGTCTCACCAAGGAGCTGTGCTCACCTGAGGTCTATTCGTAATGCTAAGGCTCACACTGATTGGTATTCAATTAGTATTATTTTTTATTTTTCACGTGTGTGAGTCTGTGTGCTTTTCCAATTTTAGTTGTGTTTTGTATTTTAAATAGATGTGTTTTCCTAATGATAGCAGATTTCCTTTTTGAATAATGTCTTATGTGAAGTGTGTTGGAGAATGTATTTATTTATCATTATTCTTCCGGACAATTACAGTCAGTGTGTCTGCTGACCTCGGCTGCAGTCCCATAACATGCAGTGTATTTATAAATTCTTCAGTCAGAGAAAGTCTTCCATTTTTGAATCGGGTGTTCTGAACACACAGCTGATAATTAACATTTATCTTTCATTTGATTTTCAATAGTCACACATTCCATTAGGTTGTCAATAGCAGAGCACATTGTATTTACGATTTCAAACCTTATATTTTGACACAAACCAGTTTAAATCCCTTTAGTTCAAAGTCCATGCTATTGCCTTCTTTAATCCAAAAAGTCCATGCTTTTGCCTTCTTTAATCCTCGTCCCTCCGGAATTGATCCAAATCCTCCTCCGTTTTGATTTGCACAATTTTGGCTTCCTCTGGTGTAGCTCCATTCATTTTGATGAAGATTCTTCCATCTCTTGTCCAAGTTTGTTGGACCTGTCCTCATTTTTTTAACCCTCTCGCTTGATAGGCCAGATAAGCCTTTCTCTTGGTTAAGTTTTCACTCATTCCAATTTGTTCACCTTTAAGCTTATTGCCTTGACTGAGCAGATTTATCTTATGCTTTCTACTCACAAATTTCAGAATGACAGCACGCTTTTTGGCGAATTTCCCCTTCGGGAGAAGAAAACAGGACTCCACGTTCTCTAGATCCAGATTAATGGCTTTGCTTCTCAGAAACATTGCCACTTGTTTTTCCACCGTTACATTCCCTGTATCACCCTCTTCTTCTCCATTCCCGGCAGCTGCATACGACCTTGGTTTAATATCCATACCAGTCAGGATCACATCTCTGTTTTTTGCTTGTTGTTCTTGTTCATCAATTTTATCTCCAAGCTCTTTCAAGAGCTAATCTTTCTTCACATTGACGGCTTGAAGTTCCTTCAATTCGATCATCAGTGGCTTCAGACCAGCAGCAACTTTCTCTTTGATTTTTACATCAAAACGCCCAATCACTTTGTCCATAATCCCAGCCAGCTCAGCCTTCCGCAGTGCTCGCTCATTCTCCCTCTCACTTTTTATTTCACTCTTCAAATCTGCCAACATTCCTTTCTTCAAGTCTGCCAACTGTTTTTTCATTTCTTCCGCAAAAACTTTGTCTTCCTCGATTCCCTTATCAGTGGTTTTTCCTTTTTTGGACATCTCCAGAGATTTTCAGAGATTTTTAGTGCTGTGAATCTGAGTTCTCCGCTGCTCTCAGTAAATAGCTCTTCACCCTCAGCAAGCCGGAAGTGAAAAAAAAAATAATAATAAAAAATGTAAAACAGTGCAAAGCAAATATTGTGTTTGTAGGGTTGGTGCTTGTGTTTAGGGCATATTCACCAACGTTAGAGGCTGTGATGCTTTGGGCATAGCAACCATTTTTAGTGTTTAAGCATTAGGCAAAAACTGTAGTCCATTTATGATTGACTCACTATATAATGTAATACAATTATTAAACCAATTAGGAGAAAAATATTTTGCTTGCTTCATAAAGTAATAAACTGACCAAAAATGTAATAAGTTGTGACATTATGGGCAAAAGGTTATTACATTTTGGGCTCAGCATTTTTTTTTACATTATTGACAAGTTATTTCATTTTGGGTTTTGTTACTTTTCTTTTTAACTACATTTCGGGTCGTTGAACTTGTTACATTCCGGGCTCTTACATGGCCAAACTAGAGGTGACTGTGAAATACAACGGCGCAGAACCAAATTTGGCCAAATGGTCCTGTCCATCAGAGGAACACAGTCCTGGAATGAATTACCAGCTCAAGTCAGAGACTGTACCACCTACACCACCTTTAAAAAGACCCTCAAAGAGCGGTTAGTAGCAAGCCAGACCTGTTCTCATGCATAACTTTTTCTTCCTGATGTTGTTTTGTTTCTTTTGTCTTTTCTAACTGCCTATACTGATTGGGTGTCAGTGTAAAACTGTATTTTAGCTAGTTGTGAATTAACTGTGTGTTAACTAATTGTTTCATGTAGCTGTATATTGATGTATTGTATTATGACTTGTCTTAGCACTACGGATGCGAATTAGCATTTATGCTAACTCCGGCATATTTACATTGATGCTCTGCTGACATGTTGATTAATATGCACTGTCCTAATCAAATAAAACTAAACTAAACTAAACGTTAAACCTAAAGGAATATTTGTTATGTTATTAGGGATTAAGAATATAATGTCTGGAGCACAATTATCCCCTTAAATTTAATTTTATCAATAGTAGGGGAGAACGGGGTAAGTAGGCACACTTTTTACTCTAGTGAGAATTGCTTATCACCTAAACATCTTTCAATAGTCATTCCTATATTAAATTGAAGCTTAAGGTGTTGGCTTGAAATGTGTACCCCTCACTTTTTCTATCTTATTATAATAAAGAAGAAATTAATCATCAAAGACACCCTTACACATTGTGACAACCAACCCCATCAAGGGGTCGGTTGTCAAACACTATGGGGTTGTTTGTCACAATGTAATCTTAATGGGAATAATCTTAAAAAGAAGGCAAGAAAGCAGAACTAAATTTGAAAGTTTAATTGCATTGTCAAGTTTACAAATAGGCCTACATAACTTAATGTAGCCTTGGCAGCTGGTCTAGTTTGGGATGCACTGGGTTGTTTTGATTTTGTTGCCCTTTTTTCTTTTGCTTGCTAGCTGCCTTTTCCTGCTCTATTCTTTCCTTCTCTGGGGTGTCAGTGAGGATACAGCTTGACAATTTCTTTCGTTATTGGGTTCCTTTTCTGGCTGCAGCCTTGAGATAACATGTGACAACCAACCCCCCAAAAAATTTGACGACCAACCCCAACTTGAATTTCTTGCTAGCATCAAGGCCAACAACCATCTGACAACTAATTAGCTTGCTAACCACAATCTAAACTATAGTTTACCCTTCACACTTTGTATGGGTAACAAGTGTTTTGTTATAAACCCATTGTGTAAAAGCCTAGAAGAAAAATACTGAGGAGCTAAATATTTTCAATTTGACATGAAAAACACTAACAGTCCTCAAATGCAGCAGTCTAACTCCAAGAAAGACTATGTAGGTGACCTCTGATCCCAATTCTGGATATTTACATATCAAAATTTCACAGACAGCGCCTTCTGGTTCCGAGATATAACGATTGTGACAACCAACCCGTGTGACAAATTACCCCGTTCTCCCCTATGTCAAATATATGACACTTGTTATCTTCTCACGACGTCCAAAACAGTGTGTCCACAGAGAAGGTTTCAATCCTTCATATGCAATAAAACCTAGTAAAAATTTACTTTAATGATTAAAAAGTGCTTTTTCCATCAGAAGCAAAACAAAATAATCAATGAAAACTGTTTTTCTACAACACATTCATGTTTTATAAGGTTTCTAAGTGGTGGGACACTTTTTGTCAACACCGTCAGACAATCCATTACAATGTAATACAATCAGGCGAAATAAGGGGCAGCTGTCACTTTGAAGGACCTCTTGTCACATTCTACCTCTGATAAGTGTTGTAGTTTTAGAATATTTTACATTCCAAATCTTGAAAGTCCTGCGTCACAACCATAATATGTCAACACCGACTTATAATTTTTGAAGAAGTTATTTAAATTTTTTTGATAATTTTATTTTTCTTAAGTAGTTCATATTAGCACCTAACATCAACAGAAAAACCAAATGGCTACTAGATACATTTGTTCTGTTTAAGAAACGTTAAATATGTCAACACCGTCAGACAGGAAATCTGACGGAGTTGACATCTGACGGTGGTGATAGGCCAATGACGGTAAAAAAACAAAAGCTTGGAGGTTGTGTCAAAGCTTAGCTCAGTAGCTTAGTATATGTTGGATACATACATGTAATTTAATTTACCTAAACATAGGGTTTGTATTTTTTCAACATTGTACCCTGTCTTGTCCCACTTCTCAAGAATCACTGATATGCTACCTTGGTGTGCAAATACCCAACCAATTACATTGAATCTTAGACAACTGATTTGCTGTCAAGTTGACAATTTATTTCAAGAGATCCAATTTTAAAAAATACAACCAAAATATGGCATGATAATAGAATAAAGTTTCAACGTTTCTGGAAAATACAGTCCCCTCCAAAAGTATTGGAACGGTGTGGCCAATTCCTTTATTTGTGCTGTAGACTGGAAACATTTGGGTTTGACACCAAATGATTAATATGAGACAAAAGATCAATGTTTCAGCTTTCATTTCCAGGTATTTACATCTGGATCTGATACACAACTGAGAAGACAGCATTATTTGTAAAGGAACACCACATTTTCAGGTGAGCAAAAGTATTGAAACAGATAGACTTAAAATAAATTAAAGTGAATAAAACTTAATATTTTGTTGCAAATCCTTCGCTTGCAATAAACCACATCAAGCCTGTGACCCATTGACATCACAAAACTTTTGCATTCTTCTTTTGTGATGCTTTTCCAGGCTTTTACCGCAGCCTCTTTCAGTAGCTGTTTGTTTTGGAGGGATACTCTCTTCAGTCTCCTCTTCAGCAGGTAAAATACATGCTCTATATGGTTTAAGTCTGGATATTGACATGGCCAGTCTGAAACCTTCCACTTCTTGCCCCTGATGAAGTCCTTTGTTGTTTTTGCAGTTTCTTTGGGTCATTATCTTGCTGCATGATGGAGGATCTTCCAATCAGTTTGGTTGCATCTTTCTTTAAATCGGCAGACAAAATGTTTCTGTAGACTTCTAAATTCATTTTTCTGTTGCCATCATGTGTTACTGTGTTGTTGTCAAGATTAACCTTTACCAAAGTGATGGAAAGGCTAACGTTTGGAGGAAGAAAGGATCTGCAGGGGCGCCCTTAGCTCAGTTGGTAGGGCGTCCCCCCCAATGGGCCTCGGCCAGCAGCGGACCCGGGTTCGATTCCAGCCCGCGGTCATTCTCTGCATGTCACTCCCCTCTCTGCCCCATTTCAACTCTCTCTCTACACTATCAATAAAAAGCATAAAAATGCCCAAAAAATATCGTGAAAAAAAATAGAAAAAAAAAGAAAGGATCTGCTCATGATCCCAAACCTACAAGCTCATCTGTGAAACACGGTGGAGGCAATGTTATGGCTTGGGCTTGCATGGCTTCTTCTGGGACAGGCTCATTAATCTTCATTGATGATGTAACACAAGAGGACAACAGCAAAATGAACTCAGAAGTCTACATAAACATTTTGTTTGCCAATTTATAGAAAGATGCAACCAAACTGATTGGAAGATCCTCCATCACTTTATTTGAAGTACATATGTTCAAATACTTTTGCTCACCTAAAAATGTGGTGTTCCTTTACAAATATTGCCTTCTAAGCTGTGTATCAGATCCAGATGTAAATACCTGGAAATGAAATCTGAAATGTTGATCTCTTGTCTCATATTCATCTTTTGGTGTCAAACCAAAATGTTTTTAGTCTACAGCAAAAATAAAGGAATTGGCCTCAATGTTCCAATACTTTTGGAGGGGACTGTATCTTGATCCACTTCATTCCATTAGAATCCTGCTCTACCTGGGTCATGAGATGGAATTACAAAGGAGTGGTTTAACAAAGAAATATTTACCATTGGACACTTATTTGAACAACATCATCTGAAGTCCTTTAAACAACTTAAATTCTCTTTTGGGCTTCCGTCAAATCATTTTTACTAACTAACTAAGTTCCTGCAAGTCAGGAGCCCCTTTTACACAGAGATTGCGGCATATTGACGGAACAGCATCACTCCAATATGCCGGCCTTGCTTGCTTCTGTGTTATTTATGTAGTGAATATGTACATGGGTTCATTCATTCATGAAGACTTTTGACTCTAAAGTGAATTACTTTGTTTCTGAGGGGCACTTTACACGGTGAAAACGTGAGTTTTCCCGTTTTTGGTTTAAAAAAAAACCCCCCGTTCAGACACAATTTATCTGACATCTTCACCCGTACACAAAGTTTTCAGAGGAAACGGGCCGAAATCGCTGAAGTAGCAGCCATGCCAAGCCAATAGTCAGCGGTGACACAGCCTAGTAGATAGCTCTTCCGGTACAATTTGACGCATACAACCTCTACTGTAACCGAAAATTAATGCCACTAACGTTCATAAAGCGGTTGGTGTAAGCTTGGGGTTACAAATATTGTAAAAGACAAGCTTATTTCACAGCATTGAACTCGGAAAAAACAGCAGACTTGCTGATAGTGAAGGGGCTTCGTGAGCAGATACTTTCCTGTTAGGCGTACTTCAGAATAAAAGTCAACTCACGTGTGTCCAGCGAAATGCTATGAATGTTTAGCCAGTGAAATGCTTTTACTGTGAAGCCGTAGCCTTAATGCTCCTTTTGTTGAACAGTAGCCTAACTTAACCGCTGCACGCTGATAGTGTTTTTTTAATGTAGAGAGGGCCGTGTCCCTGGCATATAGAAGTGACACACGTTTATTTAGCTAGAAAAACAGGCAGAGCACAACTCTTTCCCTATTTGCTTGTAGGAGCGATTGGTGGCACGATAACAAATTCATCAGCAACAGCACAACGTCCATGAGCACAATGAATACAGCTCGGTGATCCGCCATTGTTGTTGTTGTTTTCCAACTGGCGCACATGGACCTACAAAGACGGCGCATGCCTATTTATATCCAAACGCAATGCGCATGTGTGAGGGTGGAGCCGTGACGTCAGCGTTATCAGGGGAAATGTTTTCGGTGTTTACAGGAAACCAAAACCGTTAAGTTTTCCAAAAAATCCTCCCTCGGAGGTGATCTCAAAAATCTGCGGTTCATGCCTGCGTTTGCGTTTGCGTTTGCTGTTTTCCTGTAAATGATATAGTGCAACCGCAGAAATTTTTCTGCGTAT
Source organism: Ammodytes dubius (assembly GCA_026122265.1). Taxonomy (NCBI): domain Eukaryota; kingdom Metazoa; phylum Chordata; class Actinopteri; order Uranoscopiformes; family Ammodytidae; genus Ammodytes; species Ammodytes dubius. The sequence goes on from CM047524.1 coordinate 4,034,001, forward strand.
GCACCGTTTTGCGTGGCCGTGTAAAGTGCCCCTGACTCTACAGCAAAATGTTGGTGTCAAAACCCCCAACATTCCTCTGCTTGAAGGCAGGCTTTTGTTTGTAAATTCACACCTATCAGTTCCTCTGTCCTAGCCAGGATGTCCCCCCCTGTCTCTTCTGCCATTGGTCAAGAAGTGTTATGCTGTTTCTGATAACAGCTAGTGAGCTGATACAGCTCAGCCGCTTCTTCAAGCACCATCCGAGGTGCTCGGTGCTCTCTCCTGCCTTGCTAACCATCCCAGACCGGGAGTAGCTCAACCTTCTGGAACCAGACAAGCTCTGGTCTCCCTGATCCAGGCTCTACAGCATGGCCAGTCCAAACAGCCGTGAAGCCCCTCTCAACCAAAAAGGAACAAGGATCCACCCTGTTGCTCCAAGCAACTAAAGAGGAACCGGAAGAACCAGGGAACTAACCAAGCTCCCACCAAGGCCAGACCCTTAAGATGAAGAAGCTAAGAATCAAGCTAAGAGCTACAACCGTAGCCCAGAGGCAACAACGCCAGGTAGCACGCCGCTACTGAAGAACCAAAGGACCAGTTCATCCGAACTGCAACAGGACTGGACAAAGCAAAAACCCTGTCCCAGGCCATAACGATCAGTCTCCAACACTGCAACGAACTACTGGGCAGTTAGCTTAGCTTAGCAAGAACACATGGCTTAAAAGACTATTAACTTGGAAATGTATGTGTACTGATTTGAACTATTCATTGTCGTTTTGGTAATCGGGTTTACATACTTTGAGATCTTAACCTTAGGGGGACACACTGAAGCCTCAAGCTCTCCCCCACCGACAAAGGTTTTTCACACCCCCACACTCACACACACAATTTGCATCCACAGACCTGCACACACACACACACACACACACACACACACACACACACACACACACACACACACACACACACACACACACACACACACACACACACACACACACACACACACACACACACACACACACACACACACACACACACACACACACACACACACACACACACACACACACACACACACACACTTAAATGTGTTGGATTTTATTTACTTTATGTTAATAAATTACATGCATTTTCTTTTGTAACTAGAAGTTTCTGTCATTCATTTGTGTTAATATTATTGGGAGGTCCGCAACCAACAAGTACAAGGATTCTGTAGCCTTCAGTGTTAAGATCATATTACCAAAATTTATAATAGTAATTATTTGATTACATTATTTTATGGAAATTATCATTGAGACTAGGATTTATTAATATTGATTTATTTAACTGAACATTAAACTAATCAACATTTGAGAATAAATCATTGACGAGACAATTTGCTATTATTTTTCCATTTCTTAAATGAATGGTGGTGCCCTTTGAACTTTAATAAATTATTAAAGGTATTATTAATCTTCAGATTAATTTCTAATAGCAGGATTAATCTGAACCACCTGTAATCGCTACATTTACACAGAACCAAGCAACGCCGGCCTGCTGGCGCATCAGTAGCCCCTTTTACACAGCGTTCTGGAATGAAAGAGGTGCTTGTAAACAGCGTCAGGTGTGACGTAAACATTTAGCGCCGCGCCGGTCAGCTGCTTTACAACAACAACACTGGCCGGTGAATTGAGAGCAGAAGTGCTGGAGCTTGCAGTAAGAGGGCCGTATTTTACTGTCCCCACGATGTGCCGGTTGATCTCGCTACGCGCTGAGTCCAACATCACTGGGACTGTTAACCAAACTGACAAAATCACTCTGCTGTCTGTGTGTGTTTGTGTGACAGGTTGGCTGTGAGCGAGTCTCTTTGAGACTGTGAGGGCAGCGGTCTGCCAATCAGACATACACATACACATACACACAGTGTGTGAAGTCACGTTACTGTAGACAGAAATAAAGTGTGTGGCTCAGACTTAGGATAATAATAGCGGCGGCGATCCGGTCGCAGCCCAGCTTAGCCTAGCTTTCCCATTGTACAACTTCCCCCGGGCAGAAATAGACTCATAAACTCTGCAAAATAAAGCGTGGGGGTTTGGATTGAGCAGCGGACTTTATGACCAGCTAGATTATACGCCGTTCCTTTTATTTTGTGATTTTTACGGGACATCAGGCCGCCGTGGTTAAACACATGTCCTTCAACTGCTAACATGGTCACATGTTTAGAACGTAGGCTATGGAACGTCAAACGCCCCCCTGTTCCGCAACAACAAGCTGGCCGCATTTATCCAGAGAGGCGGAACTGATTGTATCGGCAATCTTACTACCCCCCGAGGTAGTAAAATTCCCGGAACAATCTCTCGCACCTTTCTTCCCCAGTTCCGCAACGGTCGCATTTATACAGTAGGGCGGAGGGCCGAAATTCAGGCATATTCCCGGCTTTCACTGGCTGTGTAAAAGGGGCTAGGGACTATATTAAAGTGCAGCAGGGAGGGAAACTTATCCCTTTGGAGGATTTTCAAATAGACATCATGATCCAAGAAAAAAACTATTCTGAAGGTTTTCTGTATTTAGCCTATAGGAGATTCATGTCCCTTCAAGAAAATAAAGTTCTCAGTGCAAGGGTTAAATGGGAAACAGACATTGGTGAGGCTTTTGAGGACCCTGGTTGTAAGCAGATGTGTGATATATTTCAGTCGTTCACTCTTATAATAGTCAAAACAAGCTATTGCAGTTTAATCTTGTAAACAGGGGTTATTAGACACCTGAGATAAGATAAGTGGTAGTACCTAGAACACTGTCTTGGTGTAAAGTCGAAAAAAGATCTCTGATGCACATGATTTCGACATGTAAGTCCCTGAAGAAATACTGGCTACATGTTCTTGACATAATTAAAAACATTGTTGGGATGGAGATCCCAACCAACCAGAGGCTGACACTGCTAGTATTGCTCAGTTTTACCTATCAATAATGGCTTTGTTAATTGCGGCTACAAATGTATAGCCATTCGCTGGAAAAGTGAGGAGCCCCTAGGTGTATCCTTTTGGCTCAAAGAGCTGACTGCACACTTACCAAAGATTATGTTTAGCCTTAATACGAAGCCATGTCTTTTTTACAAATGCTGGGCAGACTTTTGAACCTTTTCACGGGTCAGCCCTTCTCTAATTGATGATGTCTATACTTGAAACTATATTGCAGAGCCCTTACGAGACATTACGTGACCGGGTGCGCTGCAGCTAGGGTTGCAAAATGTTTCAAAGTTGGAAACTTTCCATGGGAATTAACGGGAATTTTGGGAATTAACTGGAATAAACGGGAATTTACTCAATTTAAAGCAACCCAAATGCACTAAGTCATTCTAACTATGTTATTTCAGTCCTGGCAAACGTTCTAGACAGTAAAAAGCAGTTTTTTCAACTAAGTATTAAAATATTTATGAAAATTTTATTTCAAATCAGATTTTTTTAAAGCCTATTGAGAAACCCAACTTGATGAGCAATTTACTTAATTTATTGAATGGATGGGGTGAGACAGATGAGTCATATTTTACTCAGCATTCATCTTTTTGTTTTCAGTGAAATTATTGATTGTTCATAAAATAATCAAAACTTGATAAAGTTCTACTTACAAATAAATCTGTTCAAATGTAATGTTTTTTAATTGTATTAGTTTGCATGGATGTCTGTCTGCCTATGACAAAATATAGTGTTTATATGTTTAGATTTATGTTTGGGTATAAAAAAAAATTTAAATGACCGCCATTTAGTTAATTCATATAATTCCCAATTTTGAATATTCCCAAAATTCCCGAGCGAATGTTCCCCGAAAGTTTCCTGAAATTTTGTTTCTTACTAATGTAACTGTAACAATAGTGTATTTATCTTTTGATATCATTGCTGTCACCCTAATACTTCACCACTGTATGGGAGGAAACGGAAAATGTAATAGATTGACAAGAAAGAAAAGTTACACACAATTGGGCATCCATCCATCCATTCATCTCAGTGAAAATCACTAGTGGTGCCGGGAATATATTGGGAACTAAGACTGTGAAAGAGGATTAAGAGTAATCAGCTCAGCCAATTTGGGGGGGTGATGCAGTGGATATGTCACCCACAATATATAAACTCTCTCCCTAAAAGAGGTAAAAAATAAAGGTTGAGGGGTCGAAACATTTGTATATACTACTTACCTGTTACTATATATTTCCCAACATTTCAGACACCCCTAAAGTTGACCGTAGCATATTACAGTTTTTTTCGATCGCTAAACCACAGTGGGCACAACTGGAGCGACATGTGCAAAACTCTAACAACACTATGCACAGCAGCAGTTCATGTGGAACAAACTCAATCTCGTTTTTCATTGCTTAAACACAATTTTCAAAACTCTACACACTTATCTCATGGCTTATATCACAACCTGCACAACACTGTGTATTTCCAGCCTTTTGTTCAAATGCTAACACACTGCTGTCACAACTGTAAACCACATGTTATGGAAATGTTTATTACAGTCATAATAATTAGGGGAAAGTGGGGTGAGTTGTGCAACTTTTTACTCAAAGTGATTTTAAAGTGAGGCCTTGACAGTTATGTCTCCAACTCAAATATGTACATATATTTCAGGATGTTGTGCATCCCTGGCAATAAAAACTTTGGATCTGGATTAAACTGTTTAAGAAATATAGCTTTCGGAAAAAAAGTTGTCTTGTCGCACAAATCACCCACTACGTGGGGTGATTTGTGCATTTGGAGAAAATAAGATGGGGTGAATTGTGCCAATTTATATATATATCAAAAACTGTAATGCAAGACAAATCCATTAGACAATCACTTATTTAAGGTGTATTTAAAGTAAATAAAGTAAATAGTTGACAAAGATTGAAGGTACATTTTCTTAAACAAGGCCTAGCAGATCTAGGTGGTTTTGCCTGCAAAGCTCACAATGACAAAGTCTCCATCATCATCTTTCTGGCCATCTGAACTCTCATCAGTGGTGTCGTTAAGTGGAATTGAGATGTCACTCTCTTCTGAGCTACTGTAGACAATCACTTTCTTTTGGTGACCAGCGTATACAGCCATGCCACTGGCACGACTCTCAGAAATGTACTTTGCACTAGTTGCTCCGTGCTTGTGGAACCAACTGCCACCTGACAAATGTGATTCCCCCTACATTTCTGCCTTTAAATCAAGGCTCAAAACCCATATGTACACCCTGGTGTTTCCTCCCCATTAACCTCTGCACTACTTACTTACCTCTGCACTACTATCTGTGTTTATGTGGATGTATGGGCTTTACGTCTTTTATTTTGGTTATTGTTATTTTACCTTCATTGTTTACCTACTGAATGCACTATGTACAGCACTTTGGACAGTGCAAACTGTCATAAATGTGCTTTTCTAAATACATTTTACTTACTTACTTACTTATAACTCACCCAGGCACTTTCGCACAAATCACCCATCCCCAGAATTTTGGATAATAGGCATGATGCAGCAATTTAGGGCTGACATCGTGCTAACTAGGGGTGTGAACGTTTACAAAAATTTCTAACCGTGTACACGACGGAATTTTTTTCGTGTACACGGTTAACCGTGACGTCATTGTCCTCGTGCGCCCACCGTCTTGTAGCCGCGCGGGCACACACACATACGCGTTCGCCTTACATGTGTTGGCCGTCATTATCGCCCTTCATTCATTTCCTGATAAATATAGCCTATCGCTTTCTACATGTCCACATTTATGAAGTTATAAAGTTTGGGCTACTTACGCGCGTAATTCACTTCAACCGGGTAACTTTAGTCTTTAGGTTATCTTTCATCACTCGTCCGTTGCTGTTACTCGAGCACGGCGCCTCCCCGTGTGTGTGTGTGTTTGCGATTATACACACAGTCACACACACACGCCGAGGGACAGACAGATTGGGCCGACTAGCTTGTATCATCCCCAAGTAGTTTATTAGTGATGTAAAATCAATAAATACGTGTCTCCAGAACATATTTAAAAACTTTGAGGGAAAAAAAAGAACATTTAAAATTTTTAAGATTTTTTTTTAAACGGTTTTCGTTTATTGATTTTCCCTAAACGGTTATGATTTACTAAACGGTTAAACGTGTACACGTGCACACCCCTAGTGCTAACTATATAGACTCAAAGTGTAGCATACCAAAGCACTAAAACATGTGTCAAATGTTTTCAAACGTGTCTATAATTGTTCAGACACAATAATCAAAAAACCTTGATCATGGAAATTTTACTTTGAAAGGCAAAACACAGTTTTTTGAGCTTAAATGTGCTTATATCTTATTCCTTGTGTCTCCCTTCTTTACAGGATGAGTCAAATGGATGGCTCTTCTTAAATATGTGGTCACATTTCCAATTTCTTCCACGGTTTTCTAGAAACAAGGGGTTTTGCAACTTCCAAAATGCACAACTCACCCCACTTTCCCCTATGTGTTTATATAGACTAGTCAGTGCCATCTTGACTCTAAATATTCGTAAGCTAATCAACAAAAGTCCTGACCTTACCTTGATGGTGAAGGTTGTTATGTGCTGAGATACTCAAACTGCGTAAAGAATATATGTTTTGACCCAGATGGCTCCTGAGAACTATGTCTGTAAGATAACTAACAATATATCTGGCTGAGGAGAATCTTGTACGTAGGCTGGAATGTTCGTGCGTAATTAGATTTCACTATAAATTCTCTGTATGACCGCCTATCGTTGGTCATTTCATTTCAATCCCCTTGTTGCATTGTTGTCTTGACCCATGTTTGCAAACATTAAAGATCTGTTCTATCTTTTTGTATTTAAACATTGTGTCGCCTCGTATTAATTGCCTAAATTCTCATCTTTTAAAGGGTGGTATTTCAATTCCACAACACACACATTCAAAACAGAATGGATTTCAGCCTGGTGCATTTTAAAACACTGCGGATTGCAATTTCAACTGAAACACTAAGAAGCTGTCTTAATTTAGACTTGCTAGTGAACATATATACACTATATAGAGAAAGCTCATAAATACTTTTTTTACTTAACTTGTGGGAAGTAACTCAAATTATTCAAACTGTAATGGTTACAGTAAAAGTTTGTAATTTGTGTATTGTGGTTTGATGCTAGTGTTTTCAGTCTGAGTGTGTTCTGACAGTAGGGGAGAACGGGGTAATTTGTCACACGGGTTGGTTGTCACAATCGTTATATCTCGGAACCAGAAGGCGCTGTCTGTGAAATTTTGATATGTAAATATCCAGAATTGGGATCAGAGGTCACCTACATAGTCTTCCTTGGAGTTAGACTGCTGCATTTGAGGTGAGAGGACTGTTAGTGTTCTTCATGTCAAATTGAAAATATTTAGCTCCTCAGTATTTTTCTTCTAGGCTTTTACACAATGGGTTTATAACAAAACACTTGTTACCCATACAAAGTGTGAAGGGTAAACTATAGTTTAGATTGTGGTTAGCAAGCTAATTAGTTGTCAGATGGTTGTTGGCCTTGATGCTAGCAAGAAATTCAAGTTGGGGTTGGTCGTCAAATTTTTTGGGGGGTTGGTTGTCACATGTTATCTCAAGGCTGCAGCCAGAAAAGGAACCCAATAACGAAAGAAATTGTCAAGCTGTATCCTCACTGACACCCCAGAGAAGGAAAGAATAGAGCAGGAAAAGGCAGCTAGCAAGCAAAAGAAAAAAGGGCAACAAAATCAAAACAACCCAGTGCATCCCAAACTAGACCAGCTGCCAAGGCTACATTAAGTTATGTAGGCCTATTTGTAAACTTGACAATGCAATTAAACTTTCAAATTTAGTTCTGCTTTCTTGCCTTCTTTTTAAGATTATTCCCATTAAGATTACATTGTGACAAACAACCCCATAGTGTTTGACAACCGACCCCTTGATGGGGTTGGTTGTCACAATGTGTAAGGGTGTCTTTGATGATTAATTTCTTCTTTATTATAATAAGATAGAAGAAGTGAGGGGTACACATTTCAAGCCAACACCTTAAGCTTCAATTTAATATAGGAATGACTATTGAAAGATGTTTAGGTGATAAGCAATTCTCACTAGAGTAAAAAGTGTGCCTACTTACCCCGTTCTCCCCTATGCGTTATCTCAATGCGGCTGGTTCATAGTGTTTGCTGCACTGAGCCTATTTTGCAGGTGAAGTGAACTGTTCAGCTCTAGTGACTGTTGGTAGTGCAGACTGTAGTTAGTTTTGCACATTGAACTACAATTGTGCCCACTGTGGGTTAGCGATCTAAGAAAACTGTAACCTTGCCGACCATCAAGCGTTTGCAGTGGCTTCTGACTAGCGCCGCTCCAGGCAATACAATGTTGTGGTGTAAGTAGCTAGCTTGTTTAGCCCAATAAACTTCACTGTTTTACCTTTAGGAATTAATATCATATTCAAAAGGCTAAACTTAACCTTGTGGATTGTAAAAAGATCTGGGAAAAAATATGTTATTTCAATGACAGACGCCCGATATTTAGTTCAACAGACTATATACTTATTTGTTTTTTAGATGCACTACATCAGTGGTGTCAAACATACGGCCCGCGGGCCGGATGTTTGACACCACTGATTTAATCCGGCCCGCGACTTGTAGAGCACACATTTATGAGCATTTAAAAAAAAAAGTAAGTCTCTAGCCCATTCCTGTGAGGATATATGAATTTTTAAAGAAATAACCAAAATGCTCACTCCAGCCGCTAGGGGCAGCCAAAATTTAAAAAAGCACATTTTAGCAACGTGGGAAATGGTAAATGGCAATCTTGCTTCACCGCTATTAATGTTTCCTCCAGTGCTTTATGGCATAGTAAAAACCAAAAAAATAAAAAATAAATAATTTATTTTTATTTTTAGTGCTGAATAATTAATGTAGGCCTACTAGCAAGCGCTATGTGTCCGCGGCTCTGCGCGCGCGAAACGAGCAGGAGCATGCTAGTGTAGGCCTACAAGATTTATTTCCTAATTTTCCATGCTGCTTTATTTTTATGTTTTAAATTGGGAAAAACTAATTCCAAAACAACCAATAACCTCTGTATTTAAAAATAAATCAAAACAGTAGAAGTTGCACTTTTATTTTATTTTATTTTGTACTGTCTGCATGTTTGCACAAAATGTGTCCCTGTACATATAGTAAACAAAATTGGACAACTGTAACGTCAGTGCCTGTTGTATTTGTGTATTCAAATAAACAGTTGTTTATTTCATTAGTGCGTATTGGCATCTTTGAGCAAAATACCCCCCAAATTTTTGCTGCGGCGCTGCGCGCCGCACCTCCTATTCCCGTGGCCAGCAGCAACCTTTACTAAGACATTTCCTGGGGGGTACAGAGATCCCTTGTGATCCGTGATAATGTAGGTTACAAATGTAGGCTGAGTGATAAAGCATATTACTGAAAAACAAAGCTAGAGATTTGGAGTTGACATATACGTTATTTTGCCATTATTTTACTGGTCCGGCCCACTTGAGATCAGAGAGGCTGTATGTGGCCCTCGAACCAAAATGAGTTTGACACCCCTGCACTACATGATTCCTAAAAAAAAACGTCTTAAAACATGTGTGATATATTTTGAATGTGCTGAAAGTTTGAAACAATTCAGGATATACTGCATTATATTCCATTATACTTGGTTTAGCCAGAACCAGAATGTTGTCTTTTCCATTACAGGAATAAAGACATTTACACCATAAATTGATGCAGAAAAGGCACAGATTGGTGAATGAAAATTCACCAGAATGCAAGAAATGTGTTTGACGCTCAAAATGTTCTGGGGGAGGACCACCAGACCCCCTGCCTAATGTTCCACACCAAAGTCAAACGAAACCTTTTTTGACAAAAAGTGATTTGTCAACAAACATTCTCCATAATGACCTAGTATGCCTTAACCCTTGTGCCACCCTTATTTTTTGGTTACACTTGACACCCTCGTGGCCACAAGAAGCCACTCCCAATTAACTTCCATAAAAACCTTATACAATAATGTTTTTTTTTACTTTTTTTTTTATAAACCATTTACCCCACTTGTGCTCTGTACATACATATTTAATATTAGTTGATTTTCATTTGCTTTTAATGCTTAAAATGATTGTTTTTGTGTCAAAGTCAGTATTTTTTTCCCCCTAAAAACAAAGAAATTTTTTTTTTTTTATATAATAGATGCAGAGTTGATTTTTTTAAGTGGAATAACTAGAGTCTAGGGCATATGAATGATTTACACACAAAAAAAATGTGAGGCATGTTTAGTTTTTGCGCATGCTCAGATGCAAATAAATTGTTACACTTGACACCCTCGTGGCCACAAGAAGCCACTCCCAATTAACTTCCATAAAAACCTTATACAATAATGTTTTTTTTTACTTTTTTTTTTATAAACCATTTACCCCACTTGTGCTCTGTACATACATATTTAATATTAGTTGATTTTCATTTGCTTTTAATGCTTAAAATGATTGTTTTTGTGTCAAAGTCAGTATTTTTCTCCCCCTAAAAACGAAGAAAATGTTTTTTTTTTTTATATAATAGATGCAGAGTTGATTTTTTTAAGTGGAATAACTAGAGTCTAGGGCATATGAATGATTTACACAAAAAATTTTTTTGAGGCATGTTTAGTTTTTGCGCATGCTCAGATGCAAATAAATTGTTACACTTGACACCCTCGCGGCCACAAGAAGCCACTCCCAATTAACTGCCATGAAAACACTATACAATAATGTTTTTTTTTACTTTTTTTTTTATAAACCATTTACCCCACTTGTGCTCTTTACATACATATTTAATATTCATTGATTTTTCATTGTTTTTTACCCTTTTCAGGCTAATTTTTGTGATGAAATGACACTTTTTCTATATATAAAAATGATAATAGCTGAACCCTTTCCATACAATAGATGCAAGATGGATTTTTTTGTGTGGATGTTTACGAGATAGGATCTATTAACGATCAACAAAAAGATTGACATTCTTGCATTTTTAGTTTTTGAGAAACAACAACATTTATATCACAAAAAACATAAATCGAACAGTAGAACAGGCTATAATAGATATATATGCAGCTAAAAGGTACTATTTTGGGGCTTTCAAGTGGCTGCTCACCCAAAAGTTCACTGACACTCCCAAAAGTGTGTGTGTGTGTGTGTGTGTGTGTGTGTGTGTGTGTGTGTGTGTATGTGTGTGTGTGTGTGTGTGTGTGTGTGTGTGTGTGTGTGTGTGTGTGTGTGTGTGTGTGTGTGTGTGTGTGTGTGTGTGTGTGTGTGTGTGTGTGCGTTTGTGTGTGAGCATGAGTGAGTGTGTGTGTGTGTGTGTTTGTTTGTGTGTGAGAGAGAGAGCGAGAGAGAGAAAAAGACATTCAATGGAAGAAGAACACACTTCGCTGGCAATTTTTGCAATTGTGTCTGTGACATTGGTAATGCTTGGCCATGCTGTAAATGAGCAGTGGGCCCTACACCCATACTTAAAACATTGGTCAATGTTGCACCTGTGTAAACAAACCCAGACTTTCCCAGACTTTTGTTTTTCACTTCATTGGCATCTTTGTAGCGCTGCAAGATGCAGGAGTGCGCATCACTTCAAAGAGTATTTACAAACGAAGGATTTTCCATTATCAAAGAGGCTCTGAGCTGTTCTTTATTCTTATCCACATGAATACAATCTATATAAACTACTAAAAATTATTTGTTTTACCACAACAAATGTGGCCTTACTATGCACACGCACACACACACACACACACACACACACACACACACACACACACACACACACACGCACACACGCACACACACACACACACACACACACGCACACACACACACACACACACACACACACACACACTTTTGGGAGAGTCTCAGTGAACTTTTGTGCATGCTGGGTGAGCAGCCACTTGAAAGCCCCAAAATAGCACCTTTTAGCTGCATATATATGGAAGCACACAAAGACACACACATACGCACACACAATAATTTCACAACAAACACACAGACACAACCCTTAGGTATCCATATGGATCCTAACCTTTCATGAGTTGCTCATTTTTTTTATGTATAGGTCTGCAACTCTAAAAAATGACAAAAATTATAAAAAATCATGTGTTTTTCTTGTTTTGTTTTAGGGAGCATTTTGACTTATCAGTAAAAGGTGAAGTAAATGAATAATTCAGCTAAGTGGGGGTAAAAAGTGTAATTTTGGTGTCTTAAGTTTGGGATGCATGCCTGATATCATCACATTTACATATGTATGTCAACATGGCTATGGTTTGAAAAAGATAGGTTTTTACAGATTTTAATGCTTTCAAATTGAGCCGTTTTTTACATACAAGTTTGGGTGTTTGAAGTTTGGCTGTCTGTACACACACACACAAACCATAATTTCTCAATATCTACATATACACCACACACTGGTATCCCTACCAACACATCAACACCATTTAGGTTGAAATATTTTTTGACATTGACCTTTGGGGGGCAACACTATTGCAGGACTGACAACCAGGAAAATAGCCTGTCATTCAAGCCCATGTAAAATATACCTAAAGGGCACCAACTAGTAGTTGGGGTGAAAATCACAAATTTTGATGCCTTTTGTCAAGGATGAAAGCACAAAATAATAGAAAAATATATTTTATGCTGGTTTGTCAGCAGGATCAAATTTTGAAAAAACGGCCGTTTTGAATGGAAGTGAATGACGGCAGAAAATGGTCTGAGGGTGTCAAGTGTAACAAAAAAATGTCCTGCCTTTATTATAGGTGCTATGAAGTTGCTGAGTAGAAATTCAGAAATGATCTGCATAAAAATTAACCCTGGCCAAAATGTATTAGGCTAACATAAGCACAGCCAAAGTTATTCAAAAAACAAAACAAAAAAAAAGGCCAAATGGCAGAAAATGGTGCGAGGTGTGCATGAGGGTTAAACGTGTCATGCCCTGCGTTCCAAATCACATACTCTTTCTTTATTCTATTCTACATATTAAATCTGACCATAAAAATTATCTAGTTAGCATGCAGCATACTACAGTTGGGATTTACTTTTACTTAATTATGTCTTCATAACAGTGCACCTCGGTCTTGCCTCTTGCTTTTATATCAGTCGCATCCCCCGTTGTTTTCAAACGGAGGCTCTGTCAATGTGACGTCACTTCCGGTGCGCACTGGATTGTGGGTCAGAATCGCCCAAATAGCATGCTGTTTTCAACACCAAAAATCTAGGCCGGATCTAGTAGACATCCAGGTATTTTTAAGCATACTAAATCGACCACAATAATTGGGACATCCTAAATCTTTTTTCTACCATACTAAATAGCAGAAAGTATGGGTATTGGAACACAGCCTTGGTTTTACCTGAATATTAACATAGTCTTTTTATGCAGCAGAGCGCGCTGCGACTCCATTCTTACTCAGGAGTCTGTCTGACACAGTTAACCCATCGTCATACAGTAGAGAAAATGTGAATTAATGTTTAGAGGGCATTAGAGGGGTGCATTTAAAATGTGTTTCCAGTTACTTTAATATGTTGCTTGCTTATAAACCTAACTATGGCTTAGATAAGATATTAATAAATTAAGCATTATCTAACCGTGAATAACTGCTTAGTTAATTCTAAATAATCATTTACCAAACTAATCGTTATGCTTTGTCAATGCTTAATTAAGGATTAGTTAACTAATGATATTTAATTCTTAACGAAGCATCAACTAACGGTAAATAACTAAGCACTTGTTGTCAGTAATGTTTAAAAAGCATTAACTATGCATTAACTAACCGTTAATTAGTGTACCCTTATTGTAAAGTGTTACCGAATCAATTGTAAATATAAGCTAGATTCATGTAGACATTTCTTGTAAGAAAAACGCTTAATGTCCGAGTTCTGAAATGCTCCTAGTAACATGTCAAACTTTTTAGCCAATGCATATTACAATAAAGTTCCTGCACCAACTGAAAACTGAAAAGGTAATGGAAAGTATTCTAATACTGAAAACTGTTCTGCCTTCAATTAATATCTGTTTTCAATAAGTGTTTGAACTATATTCATTTTCTCTTTAAAACAACCTCTTGTAAAGTGCACCACAATGGTGCATTCAACATTCAAATATGAAGGGAAGAGAAAGAACACCAGACTGGAAACTGAAAGAAAAGTCAAGAAAACTTTTAATACGTATATTTGGGGGTGGGGAGGAGGGGGGTTGTAGTGACTTAGAAAGATAGCAGATACAGCTTACTGAAGGGTGGGTGAATTAAGCAGAGCATTTCTAGAACGTTGTAGCCCCTGATACCACTGTGGGATGGAACAAACCAGCAGACAGCAGGAGGAGCAGTGTTTGTAGGAGCAGCAGACAGAGAGAGAGAAAGAGAGAAAGAGAGAGCGAGACAGAGAGACAGACAGAGAGAGAGACAGGCTACAGGGTAGTCATGTCGTTCAGGGCCAGGTCCAGCTCCTCACTCAGAGCCTTGCCCTTCAGCTTCTGAGCATACACCTCATCTGGAGGAGGATACACACACACACACACACACACACACACACACACACACACACACACACGCAGACACACCGACAGACAGACAGATAGAAAGACAAGAGACCAAGCAGACAAACACAGAATTGAAATTGAATGAAAGGTAAAGGACAAGAAATACTTGAGTTCAACAAATGGAAAATGGAAACAGCAGTGAAAGCCATGTCCTATATTGACTGGTGTTAAAGTGCTCACATCAACTTGTTAGGCAGCTCACTAAACATACATAACAACTTTAAAAAGCACGTTCGGTGGACACAGGCCCTCAGACATCGGATATATGGCGGGAAGACCAGAACATACAATGTTTGTCGAACAGTACTAAATCTAAATTTACTTTGCTTCACCATTGTCATAGCACTATTATTTCTGACATAGTCACATAACATTACCTGATGGCCATGCATCCACTCTGTCCCTTGCTTCCTATACAAATGCACATGCACTTGTTGCGTGATGTCATATGAACACTACTGCTTTTGTCCAAATCTGTCAGGATCAACGGCTTACAGCAGTGTCAACAGTGAGCCAATGGCATCCGCATCTGCAATCATGTGCACCGTTTGTACATTAAGGGTGCACTATTCTACCCTTGCAGACATTGGCAGATGATGCCATTCATATCATGTGAGTCCTTGAGGCTACGCAGACGCAGACAGTAGGATTTGAGCATTAGAGAGTGAGAACCATGCAGATGTGGGCTCCACTTCAAAACACATCAGAAGCTCAGGATGGCACTTGAGAACAACCTGATTACTGATCTGAGACAAGCTAAGCCTCAACAGATCCTAACATAACTGTCCTTGTAATCATCATTGGTTTACACAGCACTGCTTTCCAGCCAGTTATCAATTCAGTTTCTACACAGAACTGAGATTAGTAAAGCAGTTTGTTACCATAACACATTTCAGTATTGATGCTGTCAGTGGATGGAATGGCAGAAACATCAGATGAATTTAAAAATACCTTCCAAATCATCAATGGTCTTCTCCAGCTTGGCCACAGACCTTTCTGCAAACTCTGCACGGGTCTCAGCCTGGGATACAGAGCACAACATGTGTCAATACGCAGTCCGAACTATGTCAACACTCTCTGCTCATTTAGTTCACATGGAGAACAGTAAGACCGTAACACAAATGTGAAAAATCTCACCTCTTTCAGTTTGTCAGTAAGAACTTTAATTTCTTCTTCGTATTTGTCCTCCTTTTGTGAGTACTGAAATCCAAACATAAAATGTATTAATACTTTTCTGTATTTGTACTTATGTAGCTCTTCTATGTCTGAAACCATGTCTACGTCTCAATCAAAACAAGCTAGAAGTTCCATGTTGGTCAATTTGAATTCATCAGAATGGACAGCTTGTAAACTGTCTCTCTGGCCAATCCAGACCCTCAGCTCCTACTGTACCTTCTCAGCCTGGGCTTCCAGTGACTTCAGGTTGTTGGTGACATTTTTCAACTCTTCTTCAAGGTCACCTGATTTACTGAGCAATGGAAGAAAGAAGAAAAGCAAGAGAGGAAAAAGCAGTGATTTGAAAGGTAGGATAGCAGAAGAAAACAAACCTCCCACTATAAAAGGGCCACTTTTCCAACAACCTTTTAATTCACACCTTTCTGTCTGTCGTACTCCGAGACTAAATGAAACTGATTACTTTCTGCCTGAGTAAGAAAGAGAACAAGGGTTTTGGCAAAATGCCAGGGTGTTTTGAAGGGACAATGTGGGCAGGGGCTGGGCTCATTACTGCCAAAATAAGATATACAGTACAATAGACAACTCACAAAGTAAAATACAAGAACGTTGTTATTCTATTTTATTTTTCTTACTGTAAACAAATTCCTATTGAAAGACACAAAACAACAATGTGTCAGTCCGTCTGTGAAAGCCTTTGGACTTTCCTGCTCTCTCACAGATTCAAGCCAATTGGTTCCGATTGAAGACAGCCCACAAATATGTTCATGTTTTTAAAAAGGCATAGTCATTTTTTTAAATGGTTGAGCAATATATTTTATTCGAATAAAAAAGGAAATATTGCATTTGTTGGGGACAATTCATTTTAACAGATGAATCCACAGTTTGGGGCATCAGGGGTCAAAGTAGCCTACACTGTGTTTATGGTGATGTGTTGTCAATACTGTTGTGACAGCACACCCACTTTAGCATTCAGAGTTAGGGTTCTGTACTTCACTGCAATCTCTGAGTTGGTATTTCTTTCATCGAGTTTCCTGAAAAATGTCCCTGGGATTTTCATTGTGTATCGAAAGAGATGGGCTACCACAACAGCAGTTGAATGAAAAATTATTTTAACAAGGTTGAACAAAGATTACTTTGTGAGCACGCAAAACACTAAAGCTCCCATAGAATCAAAGCCATTCAAATGTTTTTCAAAACATTTTAAAAAGTCCGTCCTAAACTCATGAACCAAACAACGTACTGTTGAGGAATTCTAATTGTCATTAGTATTCGATATCAGCGGAATTTTGATTATTATTATTTTGACCTATGCCCTTGAATCAATATTTTTTTCCCTTTTGGTATTGTTGATGGATTTGTTGAAAAGAAAAACTCAGCAGACTTATTGGTTAGGCACTGCTTTAAGGACATGCCTGATGTAAGAGAGAAAACAGAGAGATGAGCTGAGAGTGCAGGAGAGAGGAGTGGAGCCAGCCAGTTAACACCTTGGTCTTAGTTCAGTATCTACCTCTTCCTCTCCACACATCATGGACTTCATGTTCTGGTCCATGAGCCTGAGCTCCTCCTCCAGCTCCCTCACTCTCCTGCAGGGTTAGTCCAGCCACAACACAACAAGTCCCCCAGGCCAATGCATGACATCAAAACAAACATGTGATTAGTGCATTCCTTATGTACTACAGCTTGTGCATCACACTTGGCTTTATTGCTGAAATAAATAATGAATAATTCAATCAACAGACATGAATCAGCAACTATTTCAATAATTGATTCATCTTTTAGGTAAAGTCAATGTAAGTTTCAGCTTCTCCAATATAAGATATTTTTCTATAGAATTGTGAACCCACTGTCGTTGGCTTTTAGACTGTATCTCACAGAGAAACTTTTCAGACAATTGGCAATTTTTTCAAAATTTTGTGATATTTATAGACCAAATGTTTATTCAAGTTATAGAAAAATAAATCAAAAGATTAATTGACAACAAATAATTAGTTGCAGTTGATAAGAGAAACATTTTGACTGATGAGTCCAGAATTCCCACTCCTATCAATATAAATGCTTACTCAATGCTCCTATGTAAAGTTAGAAATTCATCAATGGGAAGTAAACGTGTTAGACGACATGTTGTCATGGTAGCAATCACATGGTCTCTACTATTGGCGCATGCATTATGTAAAGTGTCTCTTGTGTCAGAGTTGTCATGGGTCAGGTGTTGACTTACGCCTCAGCCACCTCAGCACGCTCCTCTGAGCGCTCCAGGTCCCCCTCTAGGATCACCAGTTTACGAGCAACCTGCAGACAGTCAGCACACACTCAACCCACTGCTCACAACAACTCGATTTTCTTATACTGTTAAGAGTCATTTATCATTATACTTATTGTGCATTAATCATAACTGACACAACTATTGTGTTCCAAATCTATTTGCCTCACTCTCTGGCTTAAGAAAAGGCAACAGAACCCGTTCTTGTAACTGTGCGTGCATTTTTGATATGGAAATGGGCAAAGGTCGCTCTGGCTCATCCAGGTTAGCTGAGCTGAAACACTGGTGGTCATGGGGAGCAAGTCACAATATAAACTTTACAACATCACTAAATGCACCGGTCACCTTTTCTTGATCCGGAAAGTGAGGCAAAATGCTAAAACTTCCCAATGTTAAACTTTTCCTTTAACACACTCCAGATTGTGTGCGTAGTGCAGATGATTACAGTGATTACAGCACCTCTTCATATTTGCGGTCGGCTTCCTCAGCGATGTGCTTAGCCTCCTTCAGCTGCATCTCCTGGATCTCCATCTTCTCCCCGTCTTTAGTGGCTCTGTTCTCTATGACCTTCATTCCTCTGAAAGAGAAGAAGAAGTCAGTCACAAACCACTGTATGTCAGTTATATTAAGTATTCCACTGAGGATGTAACATCAAACTCATGAATGTCTGGAGATCTGACTACTATTTGAATTGTTAAAAGGGACTCATCATTCACACATGATTATCAGATAAGTTGTCATGAGTCCAACTCAATAATATGAAATGTTTTAAGTTCTCGAAGAGCTTTACCACATCTGAAAAAATAAGCCAGATGATGTTGTAGGGGTGTGAATGTTTTACAGTGTATTTGATAAAATTGCCCTTGAAATGACCAAAAATGCCCCGAAACACAGGGTCAAAAAAAGCACATCTTTCACTGCAACCCCCCCCCACCTAACTTCTACAGTGAATGAATGAATGAATGAAAACCTTTATTTATACAAACTCGAAAGGCATTGAGGTTCCCCTCATTTACAACGCCGACGAGCGCACAACAAACACAACAACAACAATAACAACAGAGTGACAGAATAAAACAGAGAAACACAAAATCCTAGCAAGATAAAAAAGATCAAAAGAAATAAAGAATTACAATAAAAGAGCTTAAAAAATTAATTCAGTTAAAACAAATGCAGTGGTGATGGTGAAAATCAGAAATCATAGATTTAAAAGAAGAAAAAGTGGGGAGAATGGTCATATTGAAGTTGCTCTGAAGGGCATTCCAAGAGGTGGGGGCACTATAGCTAAAGGCAGTTGTTCCCAGCTTAGAATGAGCTCTAGGAACCTTTAAGAGTAGCAGCTCACTGGATCGGGTACTATATGACTGAGAGTTCCAGTCGAGCATAGCTGATAAATAGGGTGGCTGTTTACCAATTAAGGATTTAAAAATAAATATATACAGTAAGTGAATAGAATAGTTTAAGTGCTTGATTTTCCCCCACTACCTCCCAACATGTAGGTGAGTGGACATGAAGTTCCTCACCTCTCACTCTCGTCTGCAGCCTTCTCAGCCTCTTCCAGTTTCTGCAGCGCGGTGGCTAACCTCTCCTGAGCTCGGTCCAACTCCTCCTCTACCAGCTGGATACGCCTGTTCAGGGACGCCACCTCTGCCTCAGCCTGGAGACACACACACACACACACACACACACACACACACACACACACACACACACACACACACACACACACACACACACACACACACACACACACACACACACACACACACACACACACACACACACACACACACACACACACACACAACACACACACACACACACACACACACACACACACACACACACACACACACACACACACACACACACACACACACACACACACACACACACACACACACACACACACACACACACACACACACGACAAATTATAGCCACAATGAATGACAATTCCCTGTATGGCAGAGGCTTCTAAAAAAGCCAACATCAAATACTAAAATAAAATTATTTATACAATTCGGTTTATTTCATGACATTACAGGAACAATTAGGTGCCACAAGTCCACGTGTACCATAAAAACTGTGATAAAATACCTGGGACATTCAGCTAGATTTTTCAAGTTAAACTGAGAGCACATTGATATTGTAGCTTGTTCATTATGTGAAGTAAAGGTTTGGCTCAACGTAGCAGAAACAAACTAATAAAGAACTAATACAAAAACCACCATTCCTAGAGTAAGAAAAGGAAGAGAAAAATTAAAAGAGTCAGTCTAAAAGAGGGGTTAGGGTTAGATTGACATAGAAATGATATATCTTGTTCGCTATCTTGGTATTATTGTCAGTATTAAGTCGCTTTATTGCCGATTTCTACAATATGTGCCAGACATACACAGGAATCAAAATTTTGTTTATCTCCGATCCAAGGTGCAATAAGTAGCCCTAAAGGATAAAATAAGATAAGATGAAATAAGCAATATATACAATAAATACATTCCAAATAGTTAAATTAAGCTTAAATTTAGCCTGTAAGCTAGTTTTTTATTTCTGCTGATTGTGCTTTTGTTATATATTAGTTTGGTTTTTTCTTACCTAGTCAAAAGTTATTTATTTGTCCCATCTAAGTGGGCTTAAGAGGAAAATGTGTGTCAAAATGTGTGAACCTAGGCTTGAATGCAAACTTAGGTCCAGAAGTCAAATTTACTTTCCAAAATTGTACTTTGCAGGCTAAATTATTTTAACCATTAGGTCTACCTTTTCAAAAATATTAACTAGCCTAGGCTCTATATATTTTTTCATCTCGAGTAGTTGGCTACTGAAATCTTGTGTCGCTCATGGACATGTATTGAAGCCTTTTAACGCGATCATGTTTTCACATAGGCCTATTTAAAGTCACATAGTAATGAAGCTGTAGGACCTGAGGTGAGTTGACTCGGCAACGCAAGGCCCGGCGAAGAGGTGACGTGTCAGCTGGTCGGACAGACAATTGTTTGTTTCACTTGGAATAAGTTGTTTTGAAGTGGAATTTGGTAGCGATTTCGGATAATTTGGATTGGCGGTTGGCATAAACTGGTTTGTGACTGGTGTGAATGGCATCCCAGGTAGGAGGTGAGGACGAGGAAGAGCAGGATGAAATGGAGTTTTCTGACTGGACTCCAGGGTCTAGGGCAGCAAGGAAGTTAGGACAGGGAGGTACAAGCCGAGCCGAGCTAAGCCAAAGTAGTAAAAGGGATTTGGAAGGGAACAGTTCAGAAGAGGACAGAGTTGTGAGGAAGAAGGTTGTGAGGGAGGAATTTAAAGTTATTCTTAAATTCAGAAAGGAAGACGAGGAGATAAATCTAAGCCCGATAGCAATATCAAGGGAGCTAAAAGAGAGGATAGGGGAGGTGGAAAGTGCGAAAATACTGAGAGGGGGAGACCTGCTAATAATTTGTAGGACAGAGGAGCAGAAAAATAAGGCTTTAAAAATCAAAAGTTTCTGCAGGAAAACTGTCATGGATAGAAGGATTATTGGTGAGAATAGTGTGACGAAGGGAGTCATAACAGGTATACCAGTGGAGGAAGATCTGGATAAACTAAAACGTGGAATTATCGGGGGCATGGTGAGTGGAGCTAAGAGGCTGATGAGGACAGTGGATGGGAGGAGGGAGGAGAGTTTGTCTGTGCTCCTGGAATTTCAGGGTGCTGCAATCCCAGACAAAATAAGAATTGGATGCATGAGCTTTCCTGTAAGGGCATATGTCCCTCCACCGCTGCGTTGTTATAGATGCCAGCGGTATGGACATATAGCAGCCGTGTGTAAAGGGAAACAGAAATGCCCAAATTGTGGAGGAGACCACCGATATGAGGAGTGCAAAGACAGTAATCAGGACAAATGTTGCAATTGCGGAGGGAAGCACAGGGTAACATATGGGGGATGTGAAGTAAGGAAGAGGGCGGTGGAGATCCAGCAGGTAAAATCAACAAGTAACATAAGCTATTCTGAGGCAGTAAGGAAGGTGCAGGGACAAAGGGAAAGAGATGAGAGTAATGGAAGAGAGCGGCAGCAGGGGGCAAGAGGAGAGGAAAGGCAAGCAGCTAAAAATCAAACAGAACAACTGACAGCTGAACAGGTTATTGTTTTTATTGCATATGTAATCAACTGCACGGATCAGGTCAAACAAAAAACCGAAAAAATTAAAATCATTGTGAAGGGAGCCGAGAAGTTTTTGGGATTAAGAGATGTGTCATGGGAGGGTATCAGCAAGAAGCTTGAGGCAGAGGGAAGACAGGGTTTGTCGGGTGACAACAAGACAACTTGATTGTCTTGCAATGGAATGCGAGAAGCTTGATAGCGAATGGGCAGGAGTTTAAAGGATTTTTAAGAGATTGGAAGAACAAACCAGAAGTGATTTGCATTCAAGAAACATGGCTTAAATCAAACTTAGATTTTGTTATTAAAGAGTATGTGAGTATACGGAGAGATAGGGGGGAGGGTAGTGGAGGGGGTTGTGTGATATTTATAAAGCAAGGTTTACAGTATAGGCTGTTGGGGAAAGGCAAAGATTTAGAATTCTTAGTAGTTGAAGTGTGGACAAAAGAAGGTAAGGTTAAAATTGTTAACTATTATAATCCATGTAAGAAACTTTCTATAGAGGGTATGAATGAACTTGTTGGGTATTTAGGAGGGAAAGTTATATGTTGTGGAGATTTTAATGCGCATAGCACATTGTGGGATGAGTATAATGATGATAATGGGCTGGTGATAGAAGAGTTAATGGAGAGTTATAACCTTGTGTGTCTTAATGATGGAAGTGGGACAAGATTTAACAGCAGGACAGGTTCGGAATCAGCCATTGACCTGTCAAGGCCGATTTCCACCGGCTGCATCTCCGGTCCTTCTCCGCTCCAGCACGGCAGAAACAAAAATAGAAATAAGAGCAGTCAGTGGGTGAGTTTCCACCACGGCCGCTGCGCCGTCTCTCTGCTCCGCTGCTGCTCCAGCTCTCCGGTGAAATACGCACTGCTTCTATTTCTGCCGGATGCCGGAGCTCACCGCATCAATTTAGCACAGAACACATCGAGATAGACAGGAACACAAGCGCCGATAAAACAATAAAACCTCCGGTTAATTTTCAAAATAAGACACTCGGTGTTCACTACAGGTGACATTCTCAAAACAGAGACACATAGGCTACAAGCATGTCCACTGTTCTTTTACTCGTTCGGATGGGAACAATAACCTTCCGTGCGTTCGTTGTTGTTTAAATACCATATAGGAGAATCATATTATCAAGAGCGATCGCCCGTCACTTTTATTACCGCGGGAACTCCTCGGTCTCGCGACCCCAGCGGAGCTGGCCGTGCTGGTTTGAAAACGGAGCCAGTGGGTATTGCCGGACGTGAGCGCACGGAGCAAAACCGTTGGACACCGCACCCGCAGCCAGTGGAAATCCGGGGTCACTTGTGTCAGATTCATTGGCAGGGGTATGTGAATGGGAAGTAATTAAAAAAACGACGGTAGGAAGTGACCATTATCCGGTAGTAATAAAAGTAGGAGTGAGTATAGAGGACAATAATACAGAGGGAGTGCAGAGATGGTCGTTTAGTGGAGCTAATTGGGGGAAATTTAAAATGGTTAGTGATAAAAGTATGTGTAAAATAGCAGGGGATGAAGATATAGATAAGTTTAATCGTTCTGTTTGTGACTCTATTGTAGAGGCAGCAAAGGAATCCATTAAGAAGAAAGGAGGTAAGCACAACAAGAGAAGTGTTCCATGGTGGACGAGGGAGTGTGATAAAGTAATTAAGACTCGAAATAAAGCATTTAAAATGTTGAAACAAAATCACAGTTTTCAGAATCTTATTGAGTACAAAAAGAAGCAAGCAAGTGTAAGAAGAGTAATTAAAAATGCAAAAAGGGAATATTGGAGGCCATTTTGTAACTCGGTGGGAAGGGAGACCAAAATAGGTAAAGTGTGGGGTATGATTAGGAAAATGAATGGCATTAAAAGAGAGTATGGGTATCCAATCTTATCGAATGGGAAATAACAGCAGTGAAAGATGAAGAGAAAGCAGAAATGTTAGCTAAAACTTTTGTTAAAATTCACAGTTCAGATAATATTAGTGAAAAAGGAAGGACAGGAAGGGAAAATACAATTGCAGAGAATGAAGAGTTATTAGAACAGGAGGAAGATATTAATGATTTACTTAATAAACCATTTACAAAGATAGAACTGAACCGAGCTCTTAATAAAACCAAGATGTCACGCCAGGTAAAGATCAAGTATGTTACATAATGTTAAAGCATTTAAGCGATTCAGCTAAAGAGATTATTTTGAAATTATTTAATAAAGTATGGGAGGGTGGAAAACTACCGTTAAGCTGGAAGGAGGCAGTTGTAATTCCAATAGGGAAACCAGGGAAGGACTTGACAAATCCAGGGAATTATAGACCCATTGCTCTAACATCCAACATGTGTAAAGTAATGGAGAAAATGGTTAATGAAAGGTTAACGTATTATGTAGAAAGCAAAGGATATTTATGTAAGTACCAGAGTGGTTTTAGGAAGGGTAGAAACACAATGGATCCAGCAGTATGTATAGAACATGATATAAGGAAGGCACAAATAAACAGAGAAAGTGTAGTGGCTGTGTTTTTCGATATTGAGAAAGCGTATGACATGATGTGGGGAGAAGGACTATTAGTAAAGCTTGGTAAATTGGGTATTAAAGGTCGAATGTATAAATGGATTAAGGATTTTTTAGGTGGGAGGGTAATACAGATAAGAGTCGGGAATCAATTATCAGGAAAATTTGGTATTGAAAATGGAACACCTCAAGGGAGTATTATAAGTCCTCTATTATTCTCTTTAATGATAAATGATGTATATGAAGAGATAGTGAATGAGATGGGAGTTTCACTTTTTGCAGATGATGGAGCAATATGGAAAAGTGGAAGGAATGTGAGCTTCATAGTGCAGAGATTGCAGAGGGCTATAACAAGGGTAGAAGAGTGGTCATATAAATGGGGTTTCAAATTTTCTGTGGAAAAGACAAAGATAATGTTTTTTACTAGGAAGAAAATTGGGAGCGAGGTTAAATTAAAAATATATAAACAGGAGTTGGAGAGAGTAAAGCAATATAAATTCTTAGGTATATGGTTTGACGAGAGGATTACATGGGCTGTACATATTAAGAAGGTTGTGGACAGGTGCAAAAAAATACTTAATGTAATGAGGTGTTTAGTTGGATATGAGTGGGGGGCAGACAGAATAGCGTTAAAGGCTATATACACTGGGTTAGTCAGATCGGTGTTAGACTATGGGTGTGTAGTGTATGGGTCAGCTGCAAATACATCTCTTAAAAAAATAGATAATATACAATATCAGGCGTTGAGGGTATGTACAGGTGCAATAAAAACAACGCCAACAGCAGCACTACAGGTAGAGATGGGGGAGATGCCTCTAGAGCTAAGAAGAGAACAGCTGGCCTTGAACTACTGGGTTAACCTTCGGGGCCATAGTCAGGAGCATCCAGCACAAAGCACTTTAATACCGTGTTGGGAAAAGGAGAAAAGGGAAACAAAAAGTTTTGGTTGGACAGCGAACCAGAGGGCAGTAGAATGTAGAATAGATAAATTAAATATAGTTCATACAGTACCAATGCCTATAATTCCGCCGTGGATTTTGCCAGATGCTCCAATTTGTTTTTGAAAATATAGCTTCGTATTTGAAGTAGTATTATTAATATATATATTTTTATTTTATTTTATTTATTTATTTATTTTTTGAAGCGAGGTTGTCAATTACACCACACTCCTTACCAATAGATGGCGGTAATGCATCTAAAAGTTGTTTGCCAACCGCCAAAAAACAATATACAAGAAGAAGAAGCTGTAGGACCTAGCCTACTTCCGGTCAAACGTAACAGGTTATGGTTTACCTTTGACGTTTAGTTTCGACTAGAGATAGACTACTGCTCCACATCTAATATGCCCTGCTTGATTGTTATTTATCTGTCAAAATGCAATGCTACTGAGAGTCACAAGAAGTTTATTCATAGTATGTCAATATTTTGCGGTTGTTCGTGTGTTACCCTCTGTCTGGCCTGCCTCTCCATGTCCGCCTCCTCCTGCAGCAGTTCGGCCCGGTCCTCCGCCTCGTAAGCCGCTTGCTGCAGGGTCTGGATTTTCCTTCTTACCGCGTCTATGGATGTTAAAGCCGCCATACTGCGAACACTCAACTACTCTACTCCTACTCCCTAATGTATCGTTGTTTCCGTGGAAACGATGTCAGAGGTCACAATGAAGGTAGTATTTTTCCGGTAACAGTTTCAAAATAAAGCAAAACATAAATTGTAGGACGCCACACCTTCACAACACTGGCAGGTGCAATTGTGGTGTAGCTATACATTTATTTGATATTTGACATTTCCTTCATTTCCTTTTCCCCCACACACTCCATGACAGGCTACAGCTGCTAATTCAGATTCCTCTCTAGGCTAAAAAAGTAGGCCTAGAAAAATATGTAAACACTCAATCAGATCAGTCTATTAAGTTGGCGCCTGAGGATGTAGGCCTATTACTATATTTTGAAAATTCAACGAACAGTTACTTTAGGGCGGCTATCTTATTCTATCCATCCATAAGGTCAACTTATCCAGCCCATCTTTCCAATGTTTTAGAATTCAAATGAGTTATTATTGAGAATTTTACCAAATCATTGACAAAAAGCATATAGGCCAATAGGTCTATGTTTCAGGGAATTTCTTAAGGAAATTGTCTGTAAACCTTCACTACCACTTTTTGGAAAGATCTATCCCGTTATATCATTGATAAAATTGACTCTGATTTTTCTTTATTTTGGAAAGATGTACTGTTTGGTTTCTATGACAACAAAAGTAAAAAACATAAAGAATTATACTTAATTAATTTGGTGATAATTTTAGGAAAATTCCGTATTCATAAATCCAAATTTAGTAGCTCAAAACCTTCATTCGTAGCTTTTGGCAAGGAAACCAAGCAGTACATCAAGTCCATTTTTGATTCTAAAAACAAGAAAGCTGCTAAAACTGTGCAATTGTGCTCTATATTTAATTTATTTGTTTGAAACGCTCCCTGGCTATATCTTTTTTTACTGCGATGTTTAATATGTATTAATGACTTGTTTTTGTTGTGTTTTGTATTGTATCATAAAGATTCAATAAAGATTTAAAAAAAAAAAAAAACGGGGATGCGACGGATATAAAAGCAAGAGGCAAGATCAAGGCGCCATGTTATGATGAAATAAAATAATAAAAGTATGTCCCAATAGAATGCCTACTGCATCCTAACTAGATTCTTTTTATCTTCGGATGTGGTATGTAGAATAGAAAAAAGACAGAGTATGCGATTTGGAACGCAGGGAGAGTTTACTAGCACTGTTGTATTTTTGGCTGGCCCCAGTTAACCAACCACAGCGATCCACTTCAGCATCCAATGCGGAAGTGACAAACATTGCAGTAGCCACTACAGTAGCCACTACGAGGTGGTACCAACAGTGAGCAATTTTTCATTGACTCATTTGTTAAACAAGCCGTTTTCACAGTCTTATTAAACCTACTAGGGCAGTGCCCGTAGGAAGCAGTTAAACAAAGAAACATATTGGACAGAGCGGACTTGTGTGTGTGCGCGCGGTCGCGCTCGGGCTTTCAGTTTAGATTTTAAACGGATATTTTGTGGAAGCATCCGAGACCGTGCTGTATTATTACAGTGAAAATAGCGTGAAGTGCAGTCTTTACCACTAAAGCGGACAGGTGGAGCAGATGAGGGGTTGATGAGGAGTTGTTGAGGAAGTAAGGCTGTGTCGGTCTGCTTTGTGTGTGTGTGTGTGTGTGTGTCCCGCTCGTCAGAGGGAGGCGGGGTTTAGTCGGCTCTGTGCGCAGTGTTTAGCGGACAGGTGGAGCAGATGAGGAGTTGATGAGGAGTTGTTGAGGAAGTAAGGCTGTGTCGGTCTGCTGTGTGTGTGTGTGTGTGTGTCCCGCTCGTCAGAGGGAGGCGGGGTTTAGTCGGCTCTGTGCGCATGTAAGCTACTATTCGCCAGCATGATATAAATATGATAACTTCTACAACTTTATTAAGGATGAAGGATGAAGGATGCACACCTTCGTGCTGTGTTTAAGCAATATCCGGAAGCTCATGCCGATCTGACCAAAACTCAGAGAGATATGCGAGCCACAGACAGACACACAGACACACAGACACACAGACAGACGTTTCTTGCTTTATAGATAGATTTACCTATCTCTCTCCCCCCGACGTCACATCAATACCCTTTTTCGGCAAGAGGAGTGAGGCGTAGTGAAAATCTCTTAAGATGGCGACGAGCTTAAGCCAGGAGAATTGGATGCAGTTGGAATAACTGAGGTTTGCCCGGATGCTACTTCCATTTTATATAGCTACTATTTATGAGATAAACCGAGAATGAAGCGTAAACAAATGCGGGTCACAGAAAAAGAAGAAGAGGGACGAAAGGCAGGAGTTAAAGCTGCCAAAGCTATTGAGCTTTTACAGGAACCGCTTTGGAACAAGAGCAGCCTTCTACACCGTTTGCTCTCACCGCTTACGTTACAGCTGAAGCTCCTGTCAATCCAGTGGCTCTGGCTCAGCCAGCCATGCTTATGACGTTAATGTGTGTCAACAAACTTAAGGAGATAACTACTGGTGCAACGGAGCAGGATTGATCCGTGGTCCGTTTAGACCAACCCTCTCGGTTTGGGATGCATGTGAACCGCGGATATTGGATGATTATGCTCAAATAAAAAAATAGAAGCCAGCTGTGTGTTCACTTGATCGCCGATCATGTAGGCCTATTACAGAACAGTTAGTGGCGATCGGAGCGCAGAATCTAGGTAGTCTACTGACGAAAATCACACAACACATTACTTGTGTTTAGTAACAATATTTATTAGCTTAGGTTATATTTGGCTGCTCCACCTTAAGTCAGCCCAGCCAGGTCAGGATAGTTTAGTTTCAGTTTTGTTTTCATCTCCTTGTCTAACAGCTGTTCTGAACAACAGCTGATCGGGGCTAATTTGTAAATCACTGTGGATTTCTAAAATAAAACAACAAATGTTATTGAAAGCAAGTCATATTTGACTCGACTTTTATCCAGGTGTCCAGATAGTGACTTTTGTTCATCCGTTGTATGGAGTGTCTCATTATGCGATATAAGGTACATAAGACTGGTAGATGCAAGGGCCCCCAAATGACTGTTCAAACGTGTTGATAGCCTGTCTGTTGAGTGAGGCGACCACATTTT
Organism: Ammodytes dubius; assembly: GCA_026122265.1. Classification (NCBI taxonomy): domain Eukaryota; kingdom Metazoa; phylum Chordata; class Actinopteri; order Uranoscopiformes; family Ammodytidae; genus Ammodytes; species Ammodytes dubius. The sequence goes on from CM047524.1 coordinate 4,063,203, forward strand.
AGGATTGTTCAGACATCTATGAACAAAGCCTGGCGTTAGGGTGAAGTGGCTTTTCAACCATGGAAGGGAATAAAGTTGACAGAGGAGGGAGAGTAGCCTAATGACCAAAAAATGCCATAAATAATTAGTTACACACAACTGATACTGATTAGACGTGCAGTTCCTGTCACATTTTCAGCATTCTCTGGCACTTCTTCTGGCATTTCTGAATGCTAAGCAATATTTTGCAGTTCCTTCCATAAACCCATCTACTTTCTATAACTATTGGTTCGGACCCAACCACTTTTAGCATATCAAAAAAATCAGTGCATCTGTAGACCTATGGAGCTAATTCTGGGCCAAAAGTTTTGTTAAAGGTGAAGTAAGCGATTTATTTATCGCTCTCAGTGTTTCCCCTACCATTATACAGGCCTGGCGGGCCCGCCAGGCCAACGGGACCCCCCGCCAGGCCAACAGCAGCCTGACTTTAAAAAAATTAAAATTAAAAAAATCATTGATTCCGTAATAATCATTTGCAAGCGTCTGCGCGGCACTGTCGGTCTACCCCTCGTGTGCACCTGTCTTTACAACCTCTCGTTTGATCATCCCATCAGCTGATCTGTGTGTCTGCGTGTGTGTATGTGTTCTGCGCGCGGCGCGATGCGCGTGTGTATTCGGTGCGCACTTGTTAGACACGGAAGCCAATGAGCAGGAGCATGACTAGCAAGCAAACGTTGAACTAATGGCGAAAATAAAACCAGTGCCTGCTCTATGGAGATATTAAGGACTCAGTAACAGGGACGTTGAACATGAAAAAGTGCTGAGCAAAATTTAGAAAGTTAAAATCGCTACGTCGCCGTGGCATTATAGTGTTGTTTTTGGCGGCCTGTTTTAAGTTTAGTTTTAGTCTAGTCTTTGTGTCAAACTGTCATTTTAGTTTTTATTAGTCTTAGTCACGTTTCAGTTGACTAAAAGTCTTGAGCTTTTTAGTCTTCTCTTAGTCAGAATTATCTGGGACTATTTTCGTCTAGTCTTAGTCAACAAAAACTGATGACATTTAAGTCTAGTCTTAGACAATGACATTTGTATTTTAGTCTTTTTAGTAATGCAATTATATTTAACCAGTGATGCCGGTAACGCGTTACTTAGTAACGCGTTACCGGCATCGGACCTCTTTTTTCAGTAACGAGTTACTATCTCCAAACCAGTAATCAGATTAAAGTTACTCATCAAAGTCAGTGCGTTACTTTTTCTGTCATTTTCCTTAGTGAAACATTTTACATAACTGCACAAATGACTGCGATTTAATGTAAATAAATGTGCGCGCATGTGTCTCTAAACGCTCCAACTGCTCCTCTCGTCTTTTTGGTAGCGCCCCTCGTCTCTGACATGCAGCGTGTGTGTGTGTGTGTGTCTGTGTGTGTGTGGGTGTGTGTGCAGCAGCATTACGGCCGAGTCTAAGCTGAACTGTGGCGCAAAACAAAGTTTTACCCCGATGAAATATAGCGTCTGCTATGGGGATATTTAGGATTCGGGTACGGTGACGTTGAAGAGATAGAAGTGTTTAAAACTTGGAAACGTATAGTCACATGGCGACCGGTTGCCGAACACACCTTGTCTATCAACCTATTATTTACTATCTATGCTATCAACACATGAGACATCGCAGAAAAGTCAAATTAATGCATGAGAGTGAAGGGCCAAGCACGTTAACTTTAAAGACACTGCTACTGTCTTTGCACTTTGGAGGAATGCATTTATTTTCATGGGGGGAAAAAGTTTTTTTTTTATTACATTTTTCAAACCATAATTTTTATTATTTTGAAAACAGTATGCCTATAGGCTACTAGCCTACAAGCTTTATTTTATATATTTTCAATTATTCTTAATATGTGCATGTTTTTAAATTGAGATGAGTTTCAAAACCTATAAAGTAACGTTTAAAGTAACTTGTAATCTAACTTAGTTACTTTTAACATCAAGTAATCAGTAAAGTAACTAAGTTACTATTTTAAGGAGTAATCGGATTACTTTTTCAAAGTAACTGTGGCAACACTGTATTTAACCCAGTTAATATAGTACAACTAGTATAGTACAGCCAAAATCAAAATGTTCTTTAAGTCCCCCATTTCACAAGTCAAACAAGGTTATCTTATCTTATTATATTATTTTTACCTTATAGACTCAAGAATACATGAAATTCCAGACACGGAAGACGCTCTGATTGAATTTACATCATATTTATTTGAGCTACCAAACATGTAAGAATGCCGGATTCCTCAACCTGAACAGCAGTCTGGTGGAGCTCGGACAGCTTCTCTTTGTTTTTCAAAATCTCCTGTCTAATGACATACATTTACATAAAATAAATAGGCCTAAATAAAATAGCTTCAAATGACAATGCCAGAAAAAATTGACATTACATTCAAGTTTAATTAAGAGAAAAAAGGTTCTTGAATGCTAGAGCTACAATAACATAATAACAAAGTACAAATAAAATGTTTGTGTATTGCTTGTAAACTGACTGTTTTTGTTTTTGTAAACCACATTTAGTCCCGTTTTTATTAGTCAACAATAAAGCATTATATATTTGATTATAGTCTTCGTCACATGACCACCATTTACGTTGCGTCTCGTCTCTGTCACGTGATAACTGTTCGTTGACGACGATATTTTGTCATACATTTCGTTGACAAAAAACAACACTAAGTGGCAACACAACCAATCTTTATCAACAGCAGAGACAGCGCTGAAAAAACGGCATGCACTCGTTTCAGTAAGTTTACAGAAGTGCCTCACTGCTACTGCCTTTGGCATTCTTCTCAGAAAAGCATTAATTTATTTTCAGGGGACTTATTAATTTATTTGTTGTTTAACTGTTAAGTTATCTTGAAAACAGCTGGCCATAGTAGGCCTACAAGCTTTATTTTTTTGTATTTTCAATGCTAGGCCTACTTTATTTTTATGTTTTAAATTGAGAAATAGGCTAGATGAAATATAATGGTCAGAATAGGGAAGTTGCCTTATGTAGCACACATGTTGATAGGCTAATCATCTATGTTAATTAATTAATTTTCAACAAGGCTATTTGCATAAAAAATAAATTAAAACAATGTTTCAGTAGGCTAGCTTCAAGGTGAGGTGATTCAGATTATTCCAGAAATGAGTACTAGACAGGACCTGTCTATATTAGATCTTAGTGTTTATTGTTTTTTTTTATTGAAATCCACGTGTTTTTCTTCAATATATTACGTGGCTTGTGTCTCCAAATTATTACAGAAAATAGTTATAGGCAGGACATATGACAGTTGTTTACAGAGCACAGAATTAAACAGATTTCGCCTCTCAAAGTGCACCAGATTGATGTATTTAACTTTAAAAGGATAAGGTTTCTTCTGCAGGGGGATGCCCCCAGACCCCCTAAAAGGTCCATTCTCACCCAGCAGGATCTATCCTGATCTAAATCCTGTGAGAAACACCACATGTACAAACGTACTGATGAATGTGAAAGTATAACCCTATGCCCTCATTTTTAACGGGCTGTCAAAAGAGGCTCATTCCAAATGGGGTTCGTTTTGGTCAATTTCTTCTAGAAATTTGGTACGAACGCGGCGCGCATACTCTTTATCAGCTCTTACCACCGGGCCTAAAAAAAATTCTAGGGGAAACACTGGCTCTTTATTCATACAGTGATCACTTGTATAGTGTGCGCATTTCATAAAGCCGATCTCTCAGTCACCCACTCTGCATGTAATCGGCAAATAAACTTTTTGGGGATCCCACTACTGATAACCAATCAGAAGAGAGAACGCTACAAACCGGCACCAGTCTCACTGCCGGTGCACGTGCAGAGCGACAGATGAGTGAATGTGTATGCGCCTACAATGCGGAGCAGGTAAAAATCCTTCCCAATGTCTGTTTTGATGGTTTTTATCACACTTATGCAGTGTTGGGCAAGTTACTTCAAAAGCGTAATGCATTATTTATTACTTGTTACTGTCATTTCAAAGTAATTAGTTACATTACAATATTACTGTATTTGAATTGTATTACTTTTGCATTACTTTCACCAAAATAACAGGAAATATGGATGTTCTCAATAGATCTTCTTGTGTTCAATGCAGCTCATTACGCAGCAGGAGGTGACATGGTATGGCATAATGACTGAGCTAGGCTCAAGGCTAACAAAAGTATATAATATAGGCTAATGGTCACAGTTATGGCTTTTGGTGCAATACATTTTATAATAGAAATACTGTATCTTTAGGTATTTATATTAATATCAATAGAGCTAGAGCCTACTACTGTAGATTGTAAGAAAAAAAATTGAGCCTCAAACACTTGTTTCATGCGTTCTGACGACTTTAAAGAACAAACAAGTTGTTCACATCATCATCAACTTTAGCCTTTTTTAGTTGTTCCAAAGAATCTGCCTTATCATCTTGACATCTACTCTAAATTATATCTGACCATTATGTTTGTTTATCGTCTCTCTTGCGTGACATTTTATAATAACAATAGTAGCCTAAATATATATCTCCTTTGCTGTGCGCTGGGGAGAAACAGACACGCTGGCAACTTTTCTGGTATTAAATTGGTGATTGGTGGATGCAGCAGCCTATTTGAATGACATGCTGTCGGGCGGACTCTGCCCGGCGGAGCTGCTTGACTCTCGGCCGGGTGCGAGGCAAAAATAAATAAATAAAAGGACTCGGCGCGTCACTAGGCTACATAATAGCCTAGGCTGGCCTGATGTGAAACTTCTCTAACATATAGGCTACTTGCTCAGGCTCGCCAACATAAAACAGACGCGCACATAGCCGCGGGAACTCGCTACATTGATAAATACAAACTTCACCAATGTAATAGTGTTACATGCAGCGGAGATGGTTTTAATATAAGACTGTCTGCTGCGTCCATTGTTGGGAAACCCCAAAAGTTCCGTCTAGCAAGCAGTAGTAGTTGCCTTACATTGTTTACTGTTTTTTACAATAGTAGTAAAAGTTCCAGTGCACAAGTAAGAATTGTTAGCTATCATTGAAAAGATACTCTATGAAATTATCCTAAATAGTGAAGGTCGTTTTGTAACAGGGATATTCCATCACACCTGACAGGTTTCTGCAGTGGATCACAGGTCAAGGTCACATCCCACTTCAGAAAGTGACGAACATTATTCCATATTTTTCAAAAGAAAGAAGAGTTAAGCCGAATAAACCTAAACATTGTATTGTTTAATGGCAATACTGTTGAACAGTAATAGAAAAAAACCAAATCATACATATATTTGATATTATTCATAGGTTGTATTTCATTCTCTATGATTGGCTAATGCATCATGTTGTCTCACCAACATTTTGTGAAATTGGTGAATAAAAAGTGTTGGTTCATGCTTGTTTTAGTAGCTACTTTTCGTGAATGCAACACAACTGAGGAAGGTCCTCATTGCTTTGTTAGTCTGTCACTCATTATGCCCACACAAGCAAACTAAAGGACAAAAGTCTCAGCCAGAAAAAAAGATCTGAAACTGATAAAAATGTAATATGAATGTGAGTAAACATAAAATCTGCAACTGAAGAAATAGAATAAGAATAAGACTTTAAATATCAAAATTTATTTTAAGTGAAAAATGTAAATAAAAAAATATTCAAAATCATTCCAGAGTTGATTGATTCTACACTTCTTGTTATTTTAAATACATTGATGAATGTTGATTGTTGATGAAACTTTCACTTTCAACTTTCTAATTCCTAAAGAACAAACTTTTGTCCCAGAATTGGCTCCATACTGGACACCCATACAGGAGCGCCAACACTAGTCTTTTGATTCCTTCAGAAATCAGATTTTTGAAGAAGAGAAAAGGAGGTAAGTCATCATCAGTAAATGTATCTGTGTGAATAGAACACAGTGTCCTAAGGCAGAGATGGTGTAAACAGTAGCAGACTCCTGTAAGCAATGCATTGCTCCAATTCTTTTCCATCTTTGGTAACATCCCAGGAACACTGCGCACAGGAGGGTTCCACTTTTTCCTGTGTCACTCTGATATTTTGCACTATAATTGGTCATAAATGCGATGACTTTTAACTCACGGAAACCTGCATATATGTCGTACCTATCCATAATTAATGGTCTTCAGAGCAAATTCTGAAAGTAAGCTAAGAGGCAACATTTACCACTAACATTACACTGACCAGTTCAAGGTAGAAAATTCAACACTTTCAGTAATTTGTTTTATTTCACAAATTGGATTGGTCAACACCATGTTTTCCCATTTGAAGTGCTTTGTTGCAAAAGTTGAGCCACAATGAATGTTTGGTCGTGGACTAAGCCGTGTTTGTTTGTTCTGCGGTTGACACCTTTTGTGAAAAAGGAGAATATCTAATACATTTAGGTATACTGAAGGTTAATACTGCAGCATTATATACATTATGATTAACAGTACTTATTCTTTGTTCATAGAAGACAAATAATGTCTTGTTTTATTTGATGGTGGTTTCTTCTGGTATTTTTTGCTTGGGGTCTCTAGTGACCCTGTCGGTAGTTCATGTATGATAAATATGTTGGTAGGATGAGGGTTAAAGTATTTCCACAAGTACAGCAGCCCAACAAGCAGCAGCATATACACGACACAGGAAACCAAATCCTAGGTCAGGTTCTGCAGATTGGTTAGAATAGATAGCGTTGGCCTTGAGGTGCTGACAGGCTTTATGATATGTTGGTAGAATGTGATACTGCACATGACAGATTTAATACTGTCTCTGCTACTGCTCAGCACACTGCTAGCAGTGGCTAATGATAACGCTCTGGAGATTTAGCACAACCAGCCCTACATTTTACTCCTGAACATCAACTTCAAAACATTTTGAATTATTATTAGAGCTGGAGTGCGGTAATGGGAGTGTCTTGACACTTGACTGACAGTAAAAAAAAAACTGTTCTGTGCATATTTAAAACACAGAAAACTCAGCACTGCTAATGTATTGCACTAGTAATGCCAGCGTCTAAATTTACCACTGTGTTGTATTTCAAGTTAAACAGCTTGGTGCCACTTCTTATGACACCTTCAGGAGTCTGGGGAGTGATATGTGAAACATTTCAGAATGATAGAACATGTACTCAATGCCATGACATCTGTGTTACTGTTTAAGGAGGAGATTTGACCTGGTTGAGTACAATAGGTTAATGTGCTCTTAATATAGCTGTAATGTGAGCCCGGACATCAGCTCCTTTCACTCACATCTGTGGCCTTTTTCTCTGCCTGCTCCAACTTCTCCTGGGCATCCTTCAGCGACTCAGAGTATTTGTCCAGCTCATCCTCCACTCCTTTCAGCTTCTTCTGCAGACCCAGCAGCTCCTCCTCCAACTAGAAGACCAACACAGTACACAAACATCTTAGTTGCTTGAAAGCTTGTCTTTGACACTCAAACCCATAAAGAATATTGGTCACATTTGGAACAAGAATAATTGGAACTCTTTTTACTACATTTGATCATGGTCTGTATTATCTATGGCTCTGCTCTATCAGTGTTTCAGACCAAGATATTGCAACAACTCCTGTCTTTAATACAAGTATACTACACAAATGATTTCCTTTGCCAAATAAGTTTTAGAATAAATGAACGGAGGAGGTGGTGGTAAAAGTGGATGGTGGGAAGTACAAAGGTAGGGACTTTGACAGAGAACAGGGTTATTGTATTGTCTGCCAACTTGTCTTAGGTTTAGGCTGCTAAAACACTTCAATTTAAAGTAATGGTTCAGGAAGGATGGATGGATGTTTTGGTCCAATATTAAAACGGTCAACACATCTGTTCTTGTGCTTCAGTTCAGCAAAGTTTAAAATAATATATTCAGCCATCTTTCATCACCACCTTTAAAAATGGGCTGTTTTTTAAACCAGCTTTAGTTGACACATGCAACTAAATGTATGAATGTGATCAAGACAGTATTCAGTTTATCTGCACTTTTCTGTAACTGTCTGAACATCATTTTTAGAAGACAGTGTATCTCAACTGTGCACATCAGGAAAATGTCCTTAAACTATAGGTCAAAAAATGTCCCTGTGCCTGTTTATATTATTATTCCAAATCCTCATCATTAGTGTAAAAGCAGGATTTTACTGTTGGAGTAAGTTGAGGGGGAGCTCATTTAGAACTATTTTGTAATGGGCTGTAACTAATCATTATTTTCTATTATGAATTAATCTTTTAATTATTTGAATTGATTGATTGTTTGGTTTGTAAACATTCTGTCGTCAGAATGAACTAGAGTGGATGTTTCACTTTGGGCTCTGGCTCATTGTGACCACAGAATGTTTACAGAATTAATTAATAAATTAATTAATAGGAAAAGGAGTAAATCCTTACATTGTGTGAACAGTGAAATATTTTTGCATAAAAATAGATTTTTTTCCACACCCAATTGATTATCAAAATAGTTGTTTTAACCAAGAGGATAAAAACCTTTTTTTTTCTTTTTTGGCATTTTTATGCTTTATTGATAGTGTAGAGACAGAGGTGAAATGGGGCAGAGAGGGGAGTGACATGCAGAGAACGACCGCGGGCTGGAATCGAACCCGGGTCCGCTGCTGGCCGAGGCCCATGGGGGGGACGCCCTACCAACTGAGCTAAGGGCGCCCCCATAAAAACCTGTTTTAACAACCAGAATCTATTCAAATTAACCAAAAAAAAAATTTTTTTTTGTACATGACAAGATACATGCCTTTTGGACTCGTCATGCAGTGGCTCATTTCAAAAGATTGTTTCAGCAAGTTGCCATTTGCAACCACAGCTTACGGACTATAAAAAGATCATTTTAAATACTGATGTGGCCCAACCACAATGTCCCCAGGACAAAGGTCCATCCTATTTAACTTGTGACGGTCCGTCCTAGCCCGTAGCCATGTAAGGCTTTCAGTCACAAATAGCCACAGACAGCCCTGATCTTACAGTCAACATTGTTCAAACTCCTAAACCAACAGCCTTGCTTAGAAGGTGGGGGTCTTTAGAGGACACAGAAATAGACATGCCAGTATTCAAGGCCGACATTTGATTATGCAGGCATTGTAATAGCTCCTAGCTAGGATCCTCTGGTAACAATTGCTATGGGCAGTTGCATGGTTCAAAAGTTGTTCTATTTTTGGTTTACCTGATCTTCTCAATACAGGAGAGACTTGGAGATATGTTGATTGTTAATTGTATGTTATAGCTAAAATAGGTTATATTGTGAGTGAAAGAGTAAGCAAGCCGGAAATTTAACAGAAAGATAGAAACCTAGTAATTGATAAAGACCAATGTTTAAATAAATATAACTCAGTACAGAGTGCTGTGCTTTTACACATGGCTGTCCAAAGGATTTACCTTCGTTAAAACAAATCAGGTTTACACCTGACTGCTACACGCATCAGAAAACAACTACATTTGAGTTTGTTCCTGCATGATGTTACACACGCTGCTGTGTCAAATAACATGAGACAAGCAACATGAAATGATTAGGATTTAGGTGTTCACATCAGGCAGTTATGAACTGTCCAGGCAGTGCTATGATTTCCTTGACAAGACATACGACATCAGGATGTCCGTCCTGGGAGAGGATCCCTTCCTTTGTCAATTCTCCCTGAGGTTTCTAAATTTTTTAATCCCGATAAAGGGTTTTTTACAGGGAGTTTTTTCTCAGCCGAGCTAAGGGTGTAAGGGCAGGGTGTCATACTGTAAGGAATGTAAAACCCACTGAGGCAAATGTCTATTTGTGATATTGGGCTATACAAATAAAACTTTGATTTGATGACAGTTCTTCATGTATTGGGTAATTTTTTTCATAACCATATACATTCTTAATGCATGAAGCAAACATAAATGTATTCGGTCACGAAGATTGGACATTATTTTATTACGTATTAAATGACCACAAGATCTTTTCTCTAACAAACCTCATGACAAACTTGAAACTATGAGTCCGGCCATGGACTTTCAAGTCGGCCTATCTAATAATGAAATTCCCTCAAAAATAATAACTATATTTCTAGTTAAATAATTGTGACCAAGATACTTACTGAATCGTGCTTTTTTGTGTAAAAACAAACTTGTCAGTGCCTTCTAGTGTAATGCAGACACTGTTTCTAATGACCTTAAAAATATAATTTGACATTGCTTTACAGCAGCTCTTTATATTGGAACATGCTGATATAATATACCTGTGATATGCTAATTTTATCTAATATATTCTCAATGCTGAACTGGGAGGCACACATACTAGGAGTGGTTAGATGATCTCCATCAATAACTACTAACTAATGTTCAAGTGTAATTAACAGTTTTACTGCTCATGAAATTTAAGATGAGGAACAATGTGGGGTTTATTGTTCCAAGGTTCCTGAGTTGTTGACACCCTCCATGATATGCTCATAGGACAGTCTGATTAAATGCAACATTCCTTGGAATACACTGCCGAGAAAACAAAGCTGAGGGTTTTGTTTTTCTTTATTCGCTTAAAACCTTTGACAAAACAGTATTACAGACTTGCTCTATTCTGTTGTTAATGTTTTTTGTTTATGCTTTAGTCACATTTGAAACATAATTTTAAAACATTGCTTCATGAATTTATGTTAACGCAATCCCAATAGGCTATTGTCTCTTTAATTTCAGGTTCAAAATGTATTGCTCTGCTTGTAAGATGCAGTGCTTCTCCATCTTTCTCTAGCCTACCTGTTTGCATTTGTCCTCTGCTCCCTTCTTGTCCCCCTCCGCCTGCTCTGCCCGGTCTATCGCGTTCTCCTTATCCAGCTTCAGCATCTGCATTTTCTTCTTGATGGCCTCCATGGTTGCACGGGGTTAGGGCTTCTCAGCAGCGGGAGAAGTGTGGCTGTGTATCCGGACAGAGACAGAGGGCAGCGGGCTGTGGACGAGAGCGCGTGTCGGGTCTGCTGCTCGGGAAGAGCGTGAAGAAGGGATAGAGCTGGACGAGCCCCAGGGTTTTTTCATTGGGGATCCGCATGGGGACGTTCCCATATTTAGGCAACGAGAGTTCGCACTGTGTGCATGACGTCTGTGTTCAGCACCTTAATAAATCAGCTCTGTTTTCATCGATTTCATCACATTCGCATCTTGTTAGCCTTGGACACCAGTAAAGGAAATACAATGATATAATTGAACTGAGTACGTTTCCTTGAGTGAAACTGAGGTAGATTTGAGGTAGGCTACTTGAGGGGTTTTAATGCCACTTTATAGCCTACTACTAGAAATATTGTAGGCTACTTTTCACTGCACTTCATTAATTTGCCAGCTTTAGTCATTTGCCAGCTTTAGTTCCTATTGTCTATATTTCACTTTATCTTCCATCTTCTAGCTGCACCTGGCAAATAAAGTAGGTTTAAAGACAGGAGAAAGCTTGAAACGTAGTTTATACCAAGTTTCAATCGATACTTCTAATGGCAAAAAAAAAATGCTGTGCATCTATGAGAAACAGGGAGAACAAGTTGAGAATAAATACATAATTTAAAAAAAGATACTTTTCACTTTCATCCTATAAAGCAATTTAGTCCAAATCATGTTCAACGAGTATACAGATTTCTTTTTTAAAGCAATACTCCATGCAAAACCGATTGGTAAATTATGTAGCATAATTGAAATTAAAAAAGTACAATAGTAGCCACTTGAAATGGAGATGTAGCGTGGAATTGAATTTTCAAGTTGCACTTATCAAAACAAAAATGTCTCTTAAAATGTTTCATGTTGCCAAACTCAAATAATGGCCACTGGGGTTGGTTTGGTAGCCTACTTATTCAGTTGATGTCATAGCCAGAGGAAAAAATACGCTAAACACCTCAACTCCTGGAAAGCTTTTTGAAATGGGACAATCAGTCTCTTAACCCTTCCTTCTCTGCTCTCCCATCCCTCACCCTCGTCATCTCTTTACTGATGAAGGTGTGAACTGTGTTGCTTTATAAGTGTGGTGAGCAAATTTCAATTGTTTGGCTAAAAGCACCCGGTGCTTTGTTTCTTATTCTAAAGGGAGCGTATCCGTACAGCTTGCCGCTACGCACTGGGTGGTTAATCACAGGAGAGGCTGCACCAGGAGAGGGGTCTGTTAGTAGTGAGCACAAGCACTAGATTTCACTATATCTTCATTATTTGTCCGTGATTAATCAATAAAGAGACATGAGAGTTAGAGATTTCAGTGTGGCGCTGCAACGCGATTTGAGAAGCCTATCCCTCCAGGTGAGGGAAGGGGAGCGGGAGCCTTGTTTGAGACAGTTATTTGTCGTCATAATGACTGATAAACGGGGCTGAACCATCAAAGAAAAAAAAGAAAATGCAATGAAGAAAAGCTAAAAGGGAGAGTGATAGGACGTATACACAATTTCACGGTAGCGAACTAGACTGCAGTGTTTACTCCTAAATGAATGAGCCTACTAAAACAAAGTTTACTTTGCCTCACCAGCATAATCAGATGACCATTATTCATCTGAAATAGTCATTATTTACAACAACATAAACACATTACCTCATCGTGATCCATACTAACTGCCGTCTCTCGTTCATTCGCTTTGTGTGAGGACACATAATCTTTCAGCTCCGTGAGAGAGAGTAGTTAGGTGACACTGCTGCATCAACTCATTGCAATCAGGTGTGTGTAGCACTAACTGGCATTAGTTGATGCTGTGTCAATAACCACTCTCACGGAGCCGAAAAGAGTCCGGTGCCCTCACACTTTCAACACACGGACATGCACTATATTGCTTCCTGATCATTTGAATCTCGCACGCCCGGCACGAGCTAGAAAACAGCTTCACGACAGCTGGCGTCGTAAAAATACTACCGCTTTTGTCCAAAGGAGCCGCCAACGTGCCATGTTACTCATAGTGGCTTTAAGTAAGTTAGAATTAAATTACCAGTTGTAGGGGGCTTTTTCCCAGCCAACATCGATGCCAATGGTGACAGGACATGATCTGAGATGTATATATTATGGTATTTTGATGCATGGATTGCTGATGCCAATTTAGAATCATAAAATATCTATTCTTGTGTAGGTGCCATGAACTTGCAAAAAAGAATGAGTATTCTTTCTTGGTGGGATGCTGAATTCTCCAAACATCGACGAGGTTAAAGCCACTTCGAGTAACTTTGTCCGTTGGCGGCCCCTTTGGACAAAAGCGTAGTTTTAGGCCTGTCGTAAGTGTTTTTAGCCGAGTGTGATCTCAGATAACGCAATGTGTTTGTACGTGTGTTGAAAGCCGTGAGGGCACGGACTCTTTTCGGCTCCATGAGAGTGGTTAGTGACACTGCATCAACTAATGCGGTCAGTGCCACACACACCTGATTGCAATGAGTTGATGCAGTGTCACCTAACTACTACTCCTACGGAGCTGAAAGACTACGTGTCCTCATAGAAAGCGAGAGACGGCAGTTAGTATGGATCACGATGAGGTAATGTGTTTGTTGTTGTAAATAATGACTATTTCAGATGAATAATGGTCATCTGATGATGGTGAAGCAAAGTAAACTTTGTGTTAGTGCCGCTCATTCATTTTGGAGTAAACACTGCAGTCTAGTTCACTCCTGTGAAATTGTATACACGTTGCTTGGCAACGGCCTCGCCTCCTCCCGCCCGTCTATCACTCTCCCTTTTAGCTTTTCTTCATTGCATTTTCTTTTTTTTTTCTTTGATGGTTCAGCCCCGTTATCAGTCATTATGATGACAAATAACTGTCTCAGACAAGGCTCCCGCTCCCCTTCCCTCACCTGGTGGGATAGGCTTCTCAAATCGCGTTGCAGCGCTACACTGAAATCTGCGACCAATACGGATATGTGACCATAGAGCCTGCGTGCGCAAACCGAAAATCGGACTGGGTTTGCAACCAGACCAAACGCAGTAATACAAATTATATAAAAACGTCTTTCTTTGCACTGATGGTCTCGTTTGCTGTTAAAGGTAATGTATGACTATCAGAGGAAACATGGGGCTGTTTAAAAGATATTTAAATGTTACTCATAGCTGCTTTAAGCGATTTCAACAACTGTGGAGTCCAAAGGGTAACTGGGCGAGAGGACGATCTATCCATAAATGTATCTAAAATGCAAAGTATCCACCTGCTATCAAGCTTTTGATATCAAGTATTGATAAGTAAGGAATGAGACTGAAAACACCACTGAAAAAGCCTGGATTATCAAAGTTGGGTGTCAATCATTTAGGAGTCGGATTGCCTAGGGGTAGAAAGTGTTCCTCAGCCTGTTTGTCCGGCTCCCAAGGGACCTGTGTCTTGTCTCCGAAGGGAGAAGTTGGAAGTGACGGTGGCCGGGGGTGTGATGGGTCACTCACAAGCCTTTTTGCCCTATTTAGCCCACAATGTCCTCCAGGGAGCGCAGGGGCAGCCAATGATCTTGAATGGATTTTGTCTTTATAACCCCCTGCAGGGTTTTCCTGTCTTCGGTTGCTCAGTTTGCGTACATACGCCAATACACTTTCTACAGCGGAGTGATAGAAAGTCTGCAGCAGCTTTGTCTCCACCTGGCATTTCCTCAGCAGTCTTAGAAAATACAGTCTCTGCTGAGCCTTACCGATCACCGCAGCCGTGTTATTGTGCCATGTTAGGTCCTTACTGACATGCACCCCCAGGAACTTGAAGGAGGAGACCCTCTCCATGCAGACCCCATCTATCTGCAGTGGGGCGAGGTCACCTCTCGTCCTACTCTAGTCCGACACCATTGGTTTAGCTGTTGTTTAGTGTTGGTTTTGGGGTGAAAACAAACTAGTTTTGAAAAAACCCAGTTTTCACCCCAGCGAAGGATGACTCTAGGTTGTCAGTTTTTAATTTGTCTAATGGCCCGTAATAGACGACGGTAGTCGTCCTCCATCGGTATTGCTGAGAGGTCTGGCACTAGCTGAGCCTGGTGAGCTAACCTAGCTAGTCACCTTCACTCCCCGAAAGATTGTCCAGCGTCTTTGAAGTTTTTTTCTTGGTCCTCTATCTTTTAGAGCTTTATGCGTTTATTGCCATCGTCAAAACTCTTAAAAATTTAAATTGTGCCAAGGTGGAGGAGCTTTTTGCCCATCTTCCAAAATGGCCACAATTGAAATTTTCAAAAACAAAAAAAAGTAATCTGGTTTCTGACACTCTAACCATATTGTTCTATAGACCCTTGCCTTCAATTAAGATGTGAAATGACTCAACTTGAAATGAAAATGTCAAATTATCCAAAAACAGCCCCCAACTGACTGTTCTGCTTCAGGTGATACAGTGGACCTAGCCTGGTCCTACCAGACCATCGTACTTCATTTCATTTGTACAGAAGGTCTGGAATCGCTAAATTGACAAACGTTCACTCACTTGAAGGCGGGTGTCTGTTGAAGTTTAAAATATTGGATCTGCCCAGTGCCTCTCTGGATCTGCCAACCAATCGCATAACGTTTGGTCGTGAAGTATGTCATGCGCCAGCTTCTGAACTGAAACTGGTGCAAGACCTCAACATCATTGTTCTCAGCTACTCTCTCTGTTCGCTGATTGGACCAGTAAAAATCTGCCGGAGGAAACCCGGGAATATACCGCGGACCCAGACTGACTACTGAAGGGAAATTAAAATTGAGCGGAAGTAGGTAGGCGGGCGGTGCCAGGCAACAGTGGACCAGGCCCCCAGGAGCAGTGCCTTCTTCCTCAATCCAGCAGTGCTCACCAAGCCTGGTATCAAGATTGTTTTGGCTGGCTCGGGTGGTAAATTCCATACGAGCCCGGAAGCAGATATCCCCCCGTTCACTCCAATACAAGCATCAAACAGGAATGTTTCTCAGCAAAATAATTCTGGATATCAATCAACGGCTCATACTTATCTTAAGACCATTTACTAAAAAAATTGAAGTTTTCTCTTTTCAAAACGCCACCGCAAGCGTTTAATTGCCGTTTTATTTTCAGTTTTAGCTGTTGGCCCAGAGGAGGGGTGGGGCCTACAACTTCTAGCTTACAATGCTAGAGAACGAGAATACTTCTACATCCGGAATGTCATGCTTTAGGGGCATGTTAGGCACCCATGAGGCGGAAGAAAATTCTGATCCTTGTAGGTTTCTCTGCGCCAATGAGCAGCTTTTATAGGGATGAATGGGCGTCATGTTT
Source organism: Ammodytes dubius (assembly GCA_026122265.1). Classification (NCBI taxonomy): domain Eukaryota; kingdom Metazoa; phylum Chordata; class Actinopteri; order Uranoscopiformes; family Ammodytidae; genus Ammodytes; species Ammodytes dubius. Next base: position 4,079,278 of record CM047524.1, read on the forward strand.
CAATCCGGTATCCATTTCTTTATAGGCCCATGCAGTGGACTAATAATAATACCGTATTTCCGGCTAGAGGATTTGGGCATCTCAGGCCCTCTACCTGCTACTAAACCATCACACCTGTCTGTTCCACAGTCTGACAAGGTAGCAGAACAAATCTCTGCTTGTCTGGCTTCTTTTTTTTCTAACAGTCAAAGCTAGTTCCATGTTTTGAGCTGTTGGAATGAGGTAGGGCTCTGGTGTCAATCAGAACAAGTAGGGTGGGTATGAAACAGGTTGGGCCAGGGGTGCACACAGGAGAATGCACCGTTTGTCAAGAGCCCCATGTGGAACTGTCAACTTAAAGTCGAAATCAATGTCCTGATCATGAGGTCCTGACTTGAAGAGGGTCCTAGGATGGATGGATGGATGAACACGTGTCCAGTAAAGAAACTGAAACCCTTATCCAGGCCTATTCTATGTGTGTGTATGTGTGAGTGTGTGTATGAGTGTATATATATTTGTGTATGTCTCTGTGCATGTCTATGGGGGTGGGAGGGTTGGGTTCTTCTAATTTTCTTCTCTTGATTTTATTAGCTGTTTTTTTCTGTATTTTTCTGTTTTTATTCGTTGTAAGGCACTTTGAGCTACTCTTGAGTATGAAAAGCGCGATATAAATAAAAATGTATTGATATTCCTTTTTCTTGCACAGTAGTTATACATGACTGAGTGTATTTAGTATGCTTGAGGAAAGTCTCATTTGATGAGGAACCATTTCCCCTTGTGAACATGGTAAGAAGAATGAATGTGAAACTGATGCTAACGTGCACTGGAAACTGGCTTTATTGAATAGAAATCTGTTACAGTGCTGTAAACCAGCATAACATTATATACCAGTAAAATAATTCAAAATGTGAACAAAGGTTAAATATACCATGGAAAAGAAAAATAAAGCATTGGTCTAAGGTTGAATTTAAATGTTCTGACAAATTATTGAAATTAGTATTAAGTGCACTTAGTAGTAAATGAATGGCATCAGTTAATTGTACTTGACAATACATAATGAAGGCACTTTAAAAGCACTGCTTTACGAGGAACAAAGAGCAGGCTAACATGTCTGTGACAGTTAGAAATACACTGATTTCTTTGTGAGTAAAGTATTAAAGGAAAGTGTAGGGTAGACAAAACATTCTATATCAAAATAGAATTATAGGATTGAACTGTGACAGGAATTCTTTACAGAGTATAAAACACTGCATTTGGCATTAATATTGGCATAGAAAATACATCGGTGAAGTGAGCAATAAACACTTACTGTTGGACCCAAATACAGTCAGTATGATGTCAATTGTCTTGGATTCAAATATATGGCTTCATAATCTTTACACAGACGAGTCCCCTTATATAATTGAGGCCTAATTTCTACAGCTTCTTAAATCAAAAATACTGAAACAAAAATAGCAACTTATTTGAAAATACCTGATACATATCCTCATTTAAAACATATGTTTCTCCACTGTGTTTGTTTTTCTCAAATCTGAAAATGGCAACATTTTATTTTATTTCCTCATTTCTGATTTAAACAGTATGACAACATACAAAATATCAGTCACATGACCATAGATGTCTGCTTCACAATCACTTGCTTCTGAACTTGTGAACACACACACACACACACACACACACCCCACACACCTGCATAGATAATTTGCATAGAAGAATAAACTGTGTTTTCCTTTATATCTCTAAGAGCTATCAGTGAAGTTCTAACAGCCAAGGTGTGGAGTATAGGCAGGGCAAAGCCACACAGCAAGTACTGCACCAACTAGGCACAACTAGGATATATTGAAAAATATTTGATCATAGATAATTAAAGCAAAGATTTCATAAAAAGGACTTAAGGCATATATATATATATATATATATATATATTTCTGTATCAAAATTCATAATCAATGGCATTTTTAGGCTTTTGACTGTAAAGAAAATTAAATACAGAAACGGATTGAATAATAACCATCCTGGAGTCTTCTGTTACATTTCAACTGAAGCACGAAGCCTCCTCTCTCTACATGTAGCTGGGGGAAGGTCCTGAGCATTCCATCGGGCTCACTGTTCCTCGCCATCTTTGCGCAGCTCAGTGGGGAGGAACTTGTACTGCTGCTGTCTGATTGTGGCCAGCTTCTTCCTGGCTTCATCCAGCTCCCTCTCTTTACGGAGCATCTCCTCCTGTGCAGCAATGATCTGCAACCCCACACCACCAGTCAGTACACGTCGGATTAAATCTGGTGCTGCCCAAATTGGCGGAAAAATTTGACTATTGACCATTCACTAAACCCCTAACCCTTATTGTTAATAGCAATAGATTAGTAATCAATACTTGGAAGGTCTAAACTGCTAACATTAGCCCAATGACTAACTAGACTCCTGCCTACAGTAGTAACCTAATCCAGTGTTACTTCCAATACCATTATTTTGTTGAACAGTATATTTTTACATTAAAAAAATATGGTTTCTATAGTAAGCACTGAAAAAGGGTTTGAACCAAACAAAACGTGTTTAATTGCATTTGTACTTAGGGGTATCACAATCATGATTTTCAGTCGGTAATCTATCACACAAACTTTTTTTTCTTTCTTCGTTATACAGTATCTTTAATACCTAAGTAGGTATGTTTTTTCATGCAGTATTTGCCTAGCTTTGTTTATTTTGTCCCTGACTTACCTGAGCAATCCCTCCCACCATCTTACTGTTGACCACCACAGCCTGGTCGTCCTGAGCATCAAAGGCTGCTTTCTGGGCTGCCTTAACCAGGTTATCAGAGGCTCTCTTCACAGCATTTCCAGCAGCCTGCAGAAACATACCAAACATGACAGGATTCAAAGAAATAAAGTTGAGTGTGAACAATGGACGAATTAAATGTAGCTTTTTCAGTAATATTTACAAGGTTGAAAGTATCAATTGAAAAAAGTGGAATTTGATTGAAATATTTTTGTTTTGTTTGTAAAACTGAAGAGATCAAGGGAAGATAAGGTCAATTATAAAAGCACAGGGGATGTGGGGAATGTGGAAACAGACATGGAGACTCAAACAAGCAGACACATCGATGCATATTGTGAAAAGCAACTCCTGGAAGGGGGAATGAGCAGTCTGAGAGAAACCCATATGAGGGTTTGTTCCCTGCTCAGTGCCTTAGAATCACTGTAAAAGGCAGTGGAGAGCAGCTTGCTGTACTACACTCAAAGCCAAATATTTGTCTCATTGGGCAGCTCACACTCAACAAAGAAGAATTTAACCCTTTCCCCTTTTTTGCTGACATTAAAGGCCTGTGACATCACAGAAAGAGAAATGTAGGGTTAGACAGTGAGACCATAAAACACTCTTTCTGCCTTTTCACAGGCTAGGATGATCCGATTTCAATTTTTTTTGCACATTTATACTTCATAGGATCTCCGAGTTCAATACACCTTCATATTCCAACTGGTGAAGTAGGCCTTTAAGTCAGTGAGCTAGCACAGGGCCGTACACTGACATTAGTGAATTATTCTACTGGTTTATCTTTGGCTGTAATGTTACTGTAAGGTACCACTGATATGAAACTCCCGCCAGCAGCTGTATACAGAGGCCACACATTAAACTGGGACTGACACTGTGTGCTCCAGGAGTTACCACTAGGGGTTTAAAGATGCACGCCACTGGGCCAAGCCATTCTGCGGCTAGGATGGAGTGATCTAGTGTCAAAGGTCCTTGCTAAGACAAGGAAAATTGCTGCAAATGTGGATGTATTTGCATAAAAATGTTGTTGGCCCATAACACATAACTTGACCTATCGTTTTTTATGTGATAAATAACAAATGGTAAATGTGAAATAACAATTTTTCAGTTTTTTTTCTCCAAAAATTCATCATGGTCCAAGAGGCTTCTTTGTAGAGCACATTGAGCTGGACGTGTGTGCCGGTTTTGAGGTACAGCACATGTTATTGCAGTTTTGTTGTCCCCTTTTGGCCGGGCTCAAACCGCTTTGGTAAAATTATTGGTACACATTATGATGATAAGTACTACGTTTTGTGATGATTGGACAGTGCATCATTTCCACCAAGTAGAGCGGGTCGGGTCGGTCGGGTCAGAGCGGCTCAGAGCGGGACAGCTCACTTTCAAGAATCTTGGTGGTGTTTCCACCGCCAACCCTACCCTTACTGGTAGGGCGGGATTTAGGCTGGACTGCGATAGCCGCCGCCAGAATATGGGTCAAACTATCAGGCTGTGGAACAACTGTTGTCAAGCCAGTGGCCTCTCCTTTTTGCTTGGTATGGGTCAAACTAGCCGCTTCTTTATTTATTCCCCCCATGTTGTTCGGTGCAAGCCGACAGAGACAGTGAGCGAACAGTGCTGGCTGCGGCAGCTAGCCTACGTGATATCGTAGCATTGGGACACAGTGTAGCCCACTAATTAATGTAATGACGAGGAAAAACACATTTTTCGCCAAGACACAAGACTCTCTTCACTCTTGCCGAGGCTACACACGGCGGAAATTATTCTTTCAACTGACCAACGGACAGCAGTGTGTAGCTCCAGTCTTTTCGCGCCCCTTTCAGGCGGCTGGTACCCCAACGGAGGAGTACCGAAAAAAGGAGCAGCTTACAGCGGTTAAGCTCGCTTATATCCGTACCTTACCCAACTTTTGGCAAATGGAAAGCCAAAATAACCGGACTGAACCGCTCCGACCCGCTCTACTCGGTGGAAACGAGGCACAATGCCTCGTTTCCACCGAGTAGAGCGGGTCGGGTTGGTGAACGGGTAATGGCAAATTAGCAGCTAAGCCCTGACCTAACCAAATTTATTTATCAACGTTGGCCATGTTTTCCTTGACCGATCTTGCTCATTTGTTATATCAGTGATTCTTGAGAACTGGGACAAAAGGCGGGGACAAAATGTAACTGCTGTCATCTTGAAAAATAAAAATATTTAAAATTGTAGATGTTATTAGGAATTAAGAATAGAATGTCTGGAGCACAATTATCCCCTTAAATTTAATCTTATTATTATTATGTCAAATTTATGACACTTGTTATCTTCTCATGACGTCAAAAGTGTCCACAGAGAAGGTTTCAATCTTTCATATGCAATAAAACCTATTAAAAATGTATCTAATGATAAAAAGAGCTTTTTTCATCAAAGGCAACACTAAATAATCTCTCATATCAATAAAAAAAAATTCTACAACACATTCATGTTTTAGAAGGTTTCTAAGTGGGGGGACACTTTTTGTCACCACCGTCAGACATTAATTAAAATGTAATAAAATCACGCAATACGAGGGGCAGCTGTCTCCGTGAAGGACCTATTGTCACTAGCTGTCTGTGCAGAGTACATTAGAGTCAGACAGGCTCTGATAAGTGTTGTAGTTTTAGAATATTTTACATTACAAATCTTGAAAGTCATGCGTCACAACCATGATATGTTTTTTTGTTGAAGAAACGTTAAATATGTCAACACCGTCAGATGTCAACTCCGTCAGATTTCCTGTCTGGCGGTGGCGACAGGCGAATGACGGAGTTGACATTCAATGTGAAGGCATCATATTTGGGTGGTTTTCAAGTCATTATAATTATATCAAATACAGAAATAGGGTTTAGTTTTTCTAATACTGTATTTATGGAAACTCTCACAATCTTCTTTTGTCATGGATGATTCTTAAAGTACAGGATGATATACAAAATGAGGTGATTTGGTCTGAGTCTAACCCTTTAGAGCTAGTCTGATTGAAAGACTGTAATGTGAATCTTTGAATTAACGCTCAACCAATACAGTGTGTTCCAAATTATTATGCAAATGATATTTTTCCAGGATGCCAGAATAGCCTCCCATAACTGCTGTTTTGATGTGAACTGCCTCCCAACCTCATAGATCTTTTGCTTGAGGATGCTCCAAAGGTTCTCAATAGGGTTGAGGTCAGGGGAAGATGGGGGCCACACCATGAGGTTCTCTCCTTTTATGCCCATAGCAGCCAATGACACAGAGGTATTCTTTGCTGCATGAGATGGTGCATTGTCATTCATGAAGATGATTTTACTACGGCAGGCACGGTTCTTCTTTTTGTACCATGGAAGAAAGTGGTCAGTCAGAAACTCAACATACTTTGCCGAGGTCATTTTCACACCGTCAGGGAGTCAGGAACCCGAAAGGGGCCTATCAGCTCTCTCCCCATGATTCCGTCCCAAAACATGACTCCGCCACCTACTTGCTGACATTGCAGCCTTGTTGGGACATGGTGGCCATTCACCAACGATCCACTACTCCATCCATCTGGACCATCCAGGGCTGCACAGCACTCATCAGTAAACAAGACTGTTTGAAAATTAGTCTTCATGTATTTCTGAGCTCGGTGCAACCGTTTCTGTTGTGAGCATTGTCTAGGGGTGGCCGAATAATAGGTTTATTCACAACTGCAAACCTCTGGAGGATCCTGCACCTTGAGGTTCGCGGGACTCCAGCGGCACCAGCGGCTTCAAATACCTGTCTGCTGCTTTGTGATGGCAGAAATCTTCCTCATTATGCCTTTATCTGCACGAACCCGTCTGTGCTCTGAATCAGCCACAAAACTCTTCACAGTACAATGATCACGCTTAAGTTTCCGTGAAATATCTAATATTTTCATACCTTGTCCAAGGTATTGCACTATTTGACGCTTTTCGGCAGCAGAGATATCCTTTTTCTTTCCCATATTGCTTGAAACATGTGGCCTGCTTAATAATGTGGAACGTCCTTATTGAAGTAGATTTCTTTTGATTGGGCTCATATGGGAAACTAATTATCACAGGTGTATGAGATTGATTTCAATTATCCAAGGCGTCCTGAGACACAATATCATACATGAGTTTAATTGAAAAACAAAACATTAAATGTTTATGACACTTCAATCCAATTTGCATAATAATTTGGAACACGGTGTAATATGCTGTTATAAAATCACTGTTATTGATTATTCTACGTATTTGATGGTTATCTGGGTTTTCGTCACCACCGGCAGATATGTCAAATTCATAAGATATACTTGTCAACTCCGTCAGATATGTGTCAACTCCGTCAGATTTATATTATTATGATAACAATACATAATGATATTTCATAGTTGTTGAGGAATGTTTGGTCATATGTGAAAATCTAACCAGTCACCTAACATGAGAATGTGTTTTGAAATTTGAAACACATCTTGATTGCTGTTAATTTTAAAGTAAACATTCTATTACACAGTTCACCTGAAGAACATAGAGGAAAATCGATATAAAATATCTATAGTCATATTTTTATTTTATTTTTATTTTATTTTTATTTAACCTTTATTTTACCAGGAAGGTCCCATTGAGTTACAATAACTCTTCTCACAGGGAGTCCTGGTACCACAATGACACTATAATGCTAAAATTACATTCAAAACAAACATAAGAAACAAGCTTGTACATACAGCTTTAAAAAAAAAAAAAAGAATATATAGAAAAAATAAATAAATAAAAAAAAAAAATAAAATAAAAGGCATAGGTAAAAACAGTTGCAGTGTTCTTTTAGAGTGACTTAAATGTTTTTAAGGTACTGAGTGGTATACATTTTGAAAATATTTGTTGTGGCCTCTGTCAGTCTTGGTGAATACTTGTGTGTATCACAATACTTCTCATGGGTCTAGCATAAATTGAGGGAAAATTCATTTGTGATTTTGGTGTCTGACGGTGTTGACACAAAATAAGGAATGGCAAGGTAAAAAGCCCATTTTGATAAAAAGGATAAAAGCTAGGAGGTTGTATCAAAGTGTAGCTCAGTAGCTTAGTATATGTTGGAAACATACATGTAATTTAATTTGCCTAAACATGGGGTTTGTATTTTTTCAACATTGCACCCTGTTCTGTCCCGGTTCTCAAAAATCACTGATAGACATGTGTATGTCAGTCTCCTTAGGCTGTATTCCAAATGTGTTGATATGGTGAAAATCCAAAGGTTCTCAGCTGGTTTTCAAGTGAATACCAAGATACGTCACCAAGGCACGCACTTGAAAACTGGCGTAGATAAACTCTTATCTTTTCAAATGTTTAGTCTTCTATGTTTACCAAGAACAAACTACATCTCTGCTGTCAAGAATTGTCCATCCAAACCTGAGAAAGCACGTTGAGGTTTATAAATGTTCTTTTCTCTCCAGATAAACATTTTGAATTAGGAACAATGATTATGATCTCATTTTATAGCATTTTAATTTGAGTGAAATAACTGTCACTCAATTTGATCTCCTTGTTTTGTTGGAGCCCAAGTCCTACGCCTAATCCTTTGCCTATATCTAGAATTTTTTTAACTTTGAACTTTTGAATACTGAAGTATTTTTAAAAGCAAAAACTCTGGTACGTTTACTTATTTTACCAGGATGATCTATACTTTGACTTACAGGGGATGAACACTTGGTCCACCAATGCATGGGTGCAACAGTGCCAGAGAAGCAGCGTCCAAAAAAATGATAGAAGAATAAAAAGTAGCAGTACGAAGAATAGTACCGGTGTGTCTACCTGCTAATTAAGAGAGAAACCTAACGCGGTATTGTATCTGATATGGTAATATGCCCTTTTATACACAAATCAAGGAACACCACTCACAACCACTGATACTCCCATCCCCATCTTTCATGTTTGAAAACACACAAGATCTTCAAACCCAGTATACTTCTAAACAGGTGTTAGAGGCTGGTATTAGAATAGTAATAATTTTTTTGCCGCAATTATCCCGACTGCACTGACTGATGCTTCCATATAATTAGCAGGTAATGCTAAGCCCACATACTTTGAACCCATATCTATGTCGTCAAATATGGCCATGTGACACTTTCTGGCAGACATATCTGTATGTCACATGACTTAGCTGTTCACTTTCAGAATGGCTGTGCAGCAGTAACAGGAACCTAGCATGTACTGCATTGGGTTGACAGTTGGTGTCAATGCAACTTTTTGCATTGTTGCAATGTGTGAACCACCTGATGCCATCGGCCACCTTTCCTCAGATTTTCACACATTCACTTGAGAGACTGCACATTACTCAGCACTCTGAATAATTCCAACCATAAAAAGCAGCATGGCAGAGAGTGAAGAGAGCAAATGGTGTCAGTGTAATCATAGATCAGGGCTAGTGTTTCCAGCTCTCGGTGCCATGGGTGGACTGGTGGATTGTTTCCAGAGCCCCTGTAGACATAAATGTATGGGAATTACTGTGGTGGCAGCTGCAGAGCCAGAAGAGGAGGAGATAAGCCAGTGCTGATTGGATCAGAGAATATGAGATGGCTTGGGAAGGCTGATGTGCTTACAGCTAGCATACACACAGCCTGAAATAAAGTATTTTTGGGAGGAAGGGGCGGACAGGAAATACTTGTAGTTTCTGTTCTATTGATTGCATCTATTACATATAAAGGGGTATAAGTATATCTCAAGTTACTATCTGTTGCAAGTTCCCCCAACGTTATGGAAATACAAAACTACATCTGTAGAGATTTACGCCTTCAAAGATATTGAAATGCAGCTGTATTTAAAAGGCACTCTTACCTGTGCAAAATATAGAGCACATTAATCCTGATATAGCAGCTGCACAGATCCTGCAGCTCACCTGCTAGACACTCAAACTCCAGCCTATTAATAGACTGTGACATACTGTGTGTTCTCCAACACCCTCAGCTGCTGCAAAATAAACAATGTCATTGTTCCCTTTACAGGTAATGTAGGTCAGAGCCGTGAGTGAGTGAGTGAGTGTGAGTGAGTGAGTGAGTGAGTGAGTGAGTGAGTGAGTGAGTGAGTGAGTGAGTGTGAGTGAGTGAGTGAGTGAGTGAGTGAGTGAGTGAGTGAGTGAGTGAGTGAGTGAGTGAGTGAGTGCATGCGTGTGTGGTGTGAGTGAGTGAGTGAGTGAGTGTGTGCGTGTAGAGGCTAAGGCAAGAGGCAATAGCAGTTTGTAGTGTCTTTCAGATGCGTGCACACAATATGTATGTAGAATAGTGTGCGGTCACACATTGTGGATAAGGGAGTTGATGGATAAGTTATATTTATGAAGCTTAAGGTTCTCTAATAAGAACAAGACTTTCTGTCAGAAAGTAGAACCATGCACTACGAGTATTTCAAAGGGTAATGGACAAATGGTGGGAATGCTGAAGTCCTATGATTTCTTTATTTTATATTTTTGAAGTTAATGAATGTGTAGAGTTCAAATGAACTACCGAGTGTTTGCTCTTTATTTGAAAATCCTAAAATAAATACAATGGAATGGTGACCTGCGTCATACAGCTTTGGCCTGCTGGTGGCACAACAAAATAACCTAACGACAGATGACCTTAGACACAACTAATGCAGCCTTCTGCCATTTTTGTCTTCCTCTCTGTGCGTACATTTGTTTATAGGGGAGACTGATCTATCAGTCTCTGAGAGTAAAAGCTCTGTGCTTTATTTTACAGAGAGCTAAAGAAGATGTCCTGAAGTGCTAGAGTAACAGCACAGTACATTTAACAAACGGTAATGGGCATATGTGTGTGTGTGTGTGTGTGTGTGTGTGTTGTGTGTGTGTGTGTGTTAGACATTGCCATGCTCCAGTGCTGACCTGGAGCCTCTTCATGGTCTGGGAGTCCTGGTCGGCCTTGACCTTGCAGGCCACCAGCAGCTGGGCGGTGGAGGCTGCCACCTGCTTGGCTGAGGCGATGAGCTTCTCCTCACAGGCGTGGCCCTGCACTGCAGAGTTAGCTGCTTCACACAGGTTGTTGGTTGCTGCTGCAACCATTCGAGCCTGAGAAGCCCAAGACATTAACAGTGAGTGCTAGTTCAATTCAATTGAATAGATAGATAAAGATGAATGGGGTTAGACCTACAGCTGAAATGAGCCCCTGAGACCACTGTCCATCATCCACCGCATTTGCACGGATGGCTCCCACCTGAAAATACAGAAAACCTGGTTTAGAATCATAGTCTGTTTAGCCAAAGCATTCATGGTTATCAGAAACATAATATGCACAATAGTGCATGTAGTAAAGGCTGCTGGTTTCCAGGGATAAGATTGACATGGATGGGTAAATTAAAATAAAGAAGGACTCCCCAAAATATCAGATAGGGAAGGGTTGTCCATATGGTATACAGTCCCCTCCACTAGTATTGGAACGGTGAGGCCAATTCCTTTATTTTTGCTGTAGACTGGGAACATTTGGGTTTGACACCAAAATATGAATATGAAACAATAGATCAACATTTCAGCTTTCATTTCCAGGTATTCACATCTGGATCTGATACACAACTGAGAAGATAGCATTATTTGTAAAGGAAGACCACATTTTTAGGTGAGCAAAAGTATTGGAACAGATGGACTTAAAATAAATTAAAGTGAATAAGACTTAATATTTTGTTGCAATCCTTCGCGTGCAATAACTGCATCAAGCCAGTGACCGATTAACATCACAAAACTTTTGCATTCTTCTTTTGTGATGCTTTTCCAGGCTTTCACAGCAGCTTCATTCAGTTGCTGTTTGTTTTAGGGGTTTACTCTCTTCACTCTCCTCTTTAGCAGGTAAAATGCATGCACTATAGGGTTCAATTCTGGAGATTGACTTAGACAGTCAAAAACCTTCCATTTCTTGCCCCTGATAAACTCATTTGTTGTTTTTGCAGTTTTTTTGGATCATTATCTTGCTGCATGATGGAGGATCTTCCAATCAGTTTGGTTGCATCTTTCTTTAAATTGGCAGACCGAATGTTTCTGTAGTTTTCTGAGACTTACTGTGTTGTTGTCAAGATGAACCTTTACCAAAGTGATGAAAACGCTAAAGTTTGGAGAAAGAAAGGATCTGCTTATGATCCCAAACATACAAGCTCATCTGTGAAACACGGTGGAGGCAATGTCATGGCTTGGGCTTGCATGGCTTCTTCTGGGACAGGCTCATTAATCTTCATTGATGATGTAACACATGATGGCAACAGCAAAATGAACTCAGAAGTCTACAGTAACATTTTGTCTGACAATTTAAAGAAAGATGCAACCAAACTGATTGGAAGATCCTTCATCATGCAGCAAGATAATGACCCAAAACACACTGCAAAAACAAAAAAAGGAATTAATCAGGGGCAAGAAATGGAAGGTTTCAGACTGGCCAAGTCTATCTCCAGTGTTAAACCCTATAGAGAATGCATTTTACCTGCAAAAGAGAAGACTGAAGAGAGTAAACAAACAACAACTGAAAAAGGCTGCAGTGAAAGCCTGGAAAAGCATCACAAAAGAAGAATGCAAAAGTTTTGTGATGTCAATGGGTCACAGGCTTGATGCAGTTATTGCAAGCGAAGGATTTGCAACAAAATATTAAGTCTTATTTACTTAAATTTATTTTAAGTGTATCTGTTCCAATACTTTTGCTCACCTACAAATGTGGTGTTCCTTTACAAATAATGCAGTTGTGTATCAGATCCAGATGTAAATACCTGGAAACAAAACCTAAAATGTTGATCTATTGTCTCATTCATATTTTGGTGTCAAACCCAAATGTTTCCAGTCTACAGCAAAAATAAAGGAATTGGCCTCAATGTTCCAATACTTTTGGAGGGGACTGTATCCATCAATTTGGAAAGAATGACATTTGGTGACAGTAAACAGTGCTACCTTAAAAAACATCTAATGCGGTGTCAAATCTAAAAAAATGTTTATATGTTGTCTCTTTCAGTGTAAGTATGTCTAAACTAAGGGGTGCTCCAAATATTTACTGTGTTATTATATAACCATTTTTCGGGGGTTTTGTTATAGGGGCAAATTGTAATGAACAGCACTGGAGAACCATTTTTCAGTGGAGAGTGTAAATCCTGTCTGTAGTATTGAGAATGGACTGTATGGAACGTGGACTGTTTAGTTACTGAGACATACCTTCCCTTGAGCCACCAGCTCCCTCTGTGCTGCTGAAGCAGCTTTGACCAGAGCACTAGTAGCAGCTGCAATGGACTTGGCTGCCTCCAGAATCTGCTCCTCAAAGTTCAAGGTCTCATCTGCCTCCTGTTTACACAAGGAAAGCAACAGTCAATAAACACAGAGTTTAACGGGGCTGTGATGATCTGACAAGACGTATTCAGAAATAAAGACCAATATTTATAATGTGAACAGGGCTGTTCTGCAGCATTGGAAAAGCTAGTGTAGAGGGATATGCAAAAATTAATAAAAATATTAAAATGCTAACAGGGGATGTTTTATGGGTCAAAAGCAGTTATTCATGTTGTGAGCCCAGAAGACATGCACACTGTATGTGACCCTGAGAGCAGGTTAACCGGCTGAGTGTGAATGACCTTGGGTTTGGTCCTGGGCCTCAGCTGTTCCAGTTTCTTGGCAGCTGCTTCAATAGCTGCCGCTGCTCCCAACAGCTCATTCTCTGCAATGACGGTGGGATCCTCTGGGTCCACCCACTCTGTGCCTACAACACACAAACAATGAATGCCTTAAACAGCCACTCTTTTACACTCTTCAGCAGTATGTCTATTAGTTGAATAAAGTGTATTGATAACTAGAAAATCCCGCGGATTTGTACTTTTAAGTACGGGCTCCCAGTAAACTGTGAGCCCGTACTTAATTACTTATTATGGAGGGCCCGTACTTAATAAAGTTTTCAGTATCTTTTACAGTTCATTTTGAATTTCTGCTACTAATTCAGGTAGTTTGTATTGGCAGCATATTAAGCTGTGACGGTAGGTCTCAATGATCAACCATTAGACCTACCCTGCCTCAGGTCACATGACCTGGCTTCTCTAAGCAGTAGCTCCTCCTAGTGGGGATAGTTTAGCAGCAGTGTTAAACGCAGTAGGACAGAGACAGACAGAGTAGCAGGATAGGACACTGACTGCAGGAGGACGGGCTATTACTTGATATTGCATTCACTTTAGAAAAATAAATGGCAGTTTTTTCTGAATTAACTCGCATAATTTGATTATATATACACACAACAGTATATTCACACAAACAGCTTGTTTTTCTTTCTGCATTGACCATTTAACCAACTCAAAAGATGTTCAGTTTGAGAGCTGGATTTAATTGAAAACATTTGGTTTGAGTTTGTGGCATTGGGACAAACTCCCGTCTTCCAGTAATATAGATGGTATCGTTATTAGTTTTTCTCGCAGGTATCTTAAGTTGTAAAACGGAGCAGATTTTTATTTTTTATTTTTATATCAAAATGGCTCTAGGAAGTACAAGAAGTACTTTGTTCAGGGTAGAAATTCTTTCTCAATATGCTTCCATAGTCAGACATTCCTTCATCTTAGTTATATACACTTTTTATAGCAGTCGAAGAGAGCCTTCTACACTGTGGCTCTCACCAAGATTCATATCACTCCCTCTTTCTCTCATTTGCTTTAGATGTTATTCCGTTACTACTGTATATATTATGTTACTAATTGTATCATAATGAACATATTTAAATGCTTCTCAGTCCTATACTACTATTGTTGTTTTGATTGCTTTGCGTTACGTTGAAGTACACAAGGTTTTGTTCTTTTTAAGTACGGGTCCTCCGTAATTATTGTTCTTTCTAAATTTCAGCCCTGAAATTTTTCTAGCTGCTACTCCTCCCACACCGTTACACGCAGACATGCAAAAATTTCACACAACGTGCGCCCCAACCCCACGGGGTGTGCTATTATACAGTTTTTTGAATTTCCGCTAGGGGGCGCTGTTATTAAGCCCCGACTGAAAAAGTTTGAGAGGCCACGCCCCGCACACCGTAACTCCGATTGACTTGAAATTTCTCACACAGGTGTATGTTAGGGTGCTCTACAAAAAAGCCTCTTGGACCATAAAAAGTCTTCAGGGAATATTTCCCGCTAATTAGCATAAACTGAAAAACAGGGTGTTATCCACAACTTTCTATAATTTGACTGTATCAACACCAAATTTCTCACGAAGCCCCGGGGGACTATGACGCACGTCTGCGAAAAATATTAGTAGGCTAGCTTGGAAAACATGGCCGCCATTGACTAAAACGTTTACGCAGGGGCGGGGCTTATCTACAAATTGGCCATAACTCATTGACCATAGGTCCTATCATCATAAAACTTGCAGGATATGT
Source organism: Ammodytes dubius (assembly GCA_026122265.1). Classification (NCBI taxonomy): domain Eukaryota; kingdom Metazoa; phylum Chordata; class Actinopteri; order Uranoscopiformes; family Ammodytidae; genus Ammodytes; species Ammodytes dubius. The sequence goes on from CM047524.1 coordinate 4,094,339, forward strand.
GCAGAAGACATGTGGTAGCATGTCCCTGCAAGCGTGTCTAGATTAACCCATAGGGGGCGCCACAAATGCGAAAACCATCATTCAAAAATGATATGTTTGACAGGCCACGCCCCTTTCCCCTGACTCTAATTGATTTATTATTTGTTAGACGTGTACAGCTCGTGTTGCTCTACGGTAAAGCCTGTCGGACCACAGGGGTCGGCCGTGATTTTTTTTCTTCCCCAATTTACACGGGCGGCCCGTACTTTCAAAATCTCCGCGGGATTTTCTAGTATGTTTTTACACTTCTTTTTAAATGAACTTTATTGATTTATGGCCTTATTGATAAACAATGTTGTTTTTATCATTACATACTATGAATTTATGCAGCTTTGTTAACACATTGTAGGCTTATTTGCATTATTAGCCTCCAATATTCTGAAGAAGACTGCAGGAAATAGTCGAAACATGTCTAGGTACAAACTGTTTGCAAGAAACTTGGAGCAAGTTGTTCTGTAACAGTACACCCTCCAATGTATAACAACAAGCATTCTCTGTTGCCATGATACAGTAGCACCAGAGGATATGGCTAAGATTTGGACTAATATCAATTCCCAGAGCACCTTGCACTCCAATATGCAGCATTAGGTTAGGGTTACAACAACTACTACACAATACTCACTAGCTGCTGAGGCTAATTCACCTCGAACAAAATTATTTCGCTCTACATTTATTAGCAAACAGAAAAGGCAAATGCATGGAATGCAGTGCATACTTGCATATTATGACTTGCCAAAACCGCATACAGTACACAACGTCTGGCAGTGATGGGCTCTGCATGTCAGAGTCTATTAAAAACAAAGCTTGTTTGCTACTTTTGTAGTTCAAAGTGATGGTGGAACGGCTGCTGTGATTGTGTCCCACCTGTTTCAGTAATTGGAAATTATCCAGTTAAACTTCCATTGATATCACATTAATCTTGCATGTGTAACTTAATGTAGGTATTCTAAACCAAGCACTCCAGTATTTGGTAGAAAAACAAAGAAAAAAAAAAGTTATGTAAAGGTATTCAGCTTGTATATCAATGAGTCAGATACATTTCATATTTTCTGTTGTTTTTCCCAGTGTTATATCAGAGCCACGGGTAGTCACTCCTTCGACTGTAGTGTTTCAGCCGTGTCTGGCTTTAATAAGCTACAAAGTTGAATCTGAACACTTTTGACTCACATTCCATAAGTGAATTTGATGCTGGATTTGGATTGGCTATACTTCTGTTGAACCTACAGTAAATTCTCCTGATTAATCACAGGTCTTTCATCTCTAAGAGTGACTATGGTTGTCCTATTCGTGTCATGTATTGAATGAAGTCATGAAGCGACAGCCATGCATGCAGCAGGATCCGATATCAGCTAATGTCTTAAACTGGAGCGCAGGGTAATTCATCTGATATAAAGCTCTGAGGATGACGAGCACTCCATTTGACAGATGATGCATTCATGGAATTGCCTTGAGTTCAATGTAATTTGTAATCTACTCTTAAGAGGGGGATCTCAGAGCTGTGTGAAACTGTAGAACCCTACAGGGGATATTGACAAATGACTCATTTGCATGTAGTGCTCTAAATAACACCTGGTGACATGTCTGAAAGGTAGTGCCCATTGCCAACTGCCTTTTTTGATACTTCCGCTATGGGCACAAAGAAAGGATTTTAAGATCCTTTCTTTGTGCCCATAGAAAGCAAGTGTCTTAAAAAGATCTGTTTGAAAGTTGTCATTTTCATATTAGTAATGTACTTGAGTACTTTTTTGAAATGTTTCTTACGTATGTATGAAACTTTTGTATTGTCTAATACCACTGGTATTAAAAAAGAAAATAAAAGAAAATGGTCATGGTCATGGTTGGTTTTATCCTGAGAATCATCAAAGCATCCAAACACATTCACAATTTGACCCTGACACAGACATTAAGGGTGTATTCACACTGGGAAAGTCCGCTAGTTCACTTGCTTTGCTCCAGACCAAATAGAATTTAGATTTTTTTTGTTTGGTGTGGTCCACTTTCACATTGCCCTTTTGCAAGTGAACCAGCATTACGAAGCAAAACCACACATTATCTGAGGTCATTGTCATGACTTATTTAGCTGTTTATCAAAAATAATCACGGTCCTTTGGGATTGTGGCTTTTTCATACACGCTCGCCCCTTCGGTTCCAAAAATAAAAGCCCAAGATCGTCTGTCAGCTTTACAATATTTATTTTACAAAAGCAAAAGAAAACATGAGAGATCAAAAGCCTTTTCCACTAAATTAAACCAAAAGAGCTGTCACTGAGTGGTCAAAAAACTGTGCCGCTTCACGTTCATCTAATTACCTTCTGGCTTCTCGCCTAAATACACACAGGTGCGCACCGTGCGCTCATCAAGCCAACTACGGCATCAACAGCATGTCAAAAGCAAATTGTTATTTTCTAAATGTAAACAGATAAAACAAACAAGTAACTCAAATAACCATACCAAATTCATCTTGCATATTAAACCATTAATCAAATATAATATTAACCCAAAAATGGCTCTAACACATTCAATGGACACACATTCTGGGGTGGAGAGAAGCAGGAAGCGCGACGTGATTATAAAATTGATATAGCCTAATACTGGGTTAAAAATAATTAATAAATATGCCTACATCTAGCCTATAAATAAAATAGAAAAACATCAAATTATTGATGTTTCATATGGTTATAATTAGGGCTGTCAAATTAACACGTTAATTTTGATTAATTAATCACAGAAAAATTAACGCGATTAAAAAATTAACTCAGATTAATCGCACTTCTATAGTGCCCTTTGACCGTGCAAAAGTGTGCGCAGCTTGGTGAGCTGCACCGAGCTGCACCTGTAGCTTGCATACACAGCCCGCACGGGTGAAAGTAGAGAAAAGTAAAGAGAGAAGCAGAGGAAAGGGCGGGGCCGAGGGCTCTATGGACAGTTTATGGGATGCTTTGGGCAAATAAGCATGAAGGTAGGAAGACATCTTACTTTATTCTCCGCAGTGTCTGTGCATTATTGATTTAGTGGGTGCAACAAAATAGGTTCAAAACAGTATCTCTCAATCTTCCTCCGTGTGTCTCAATTTTGTTTGCTAGCTGTTTCGGCTCCTGCGTAGACGGACACCCGCCCCGTGTGTGTGTGTCAATATTTTTGAGTACGACGATGGTGAATGAATCGGCATAGGCATCTGTGGAAGTGCAGCGCTGTCTGTTGTGGAGACAGAAGTTACGAGAGACGGAGAGCGAGAGAGAGAAACAAAACTGTAGCAGGCTATACAGCTGTTTATAAACAGGTATAAAAGTGTCATAAAAGTATGCGATTAATTTAGATTAATTAATCACAGAGCCTGTAATTAATTAGATTAATTGTTTTAATCACTTGACAGCCCTAGTTATAATATGTAGGCCTATGTCAATGTCACGTTTTGTGGCTTGTAGCCTACGATGTGAAACATAATTTTTATTGTATGTCTGCTGCTGGAAGCGCGACTCATGAGAAGAATAAGCTCAAGCTGACACTCATGCCTCTATCAAATGTTACATATTCGCTCGAGGCTTCCGGTCAAACCACAACTAATCTTCTTAACAATGGCGACAACAACACTTTCCCATAATGTGAAGCTGACGGCGATTTAGGGGAAAGTGGGTGAGTTGTGCATTTTGGAAGTTGCAAAACCCCTTGTTTCTAGAAAACCGTGGAAGAAATTGGAAATGTGACCACATATTTAAGAAGAGCCATCCTGTAAAGAAGGGAGACACAAGGAATAAGATATAAGCACATTTAAGCTCAAAAAACTGTGTTTTGCCTTTCAAAGTAAAATTTCCATGATCAAGGTTTTTTGATTATTGTGTCTGAACAATTATAGACACGTTTGAAAACATTTGACACATGTTTTAGTGCTTTGGTATGCTACACTTTGAGTCTATATAGTTAGCACAATGTCAACCCTAAATTGCTGCATCATGCCTATTATCCAAAATTCTGGGGATGGGGTGATTTGTGCGCAAGGTGCCTGGGTGAGTTATAAGTAAGTAAGTAAGTAAAATGTATTTATAAAAGCACATTTATGACAGTTTGCACTGTCCAAAGTGCTGTACATAGTGCATTCAGTAGGTAAACAATGAAGGTACAATAACAATAACCAAAATAAAAGACGTAAAGCCCATACATCCACATAAACACAGATAGTAGTGCAGAGGTAAGTAAGTAGTGCAGAGGTTAATGGGGAGGAAACACCAGGGTGTACATATGGGTTTTGAGCCTTGATTTAAAAGGCAGAAATGTAGGGAATCACATTTGTCAGGTGGCAGTTGGTTCCACAAGCACGGAGCAACTAGTGCAAAGTACATTTCTGAGAGTTGTGCCAGTGGCATGGCTGTATACGCTGGTCACCAAAAGAAAGTGATTGTCTACAGTAGCTCAGAAGAGAGTGACATCTCAATTCCACTTAACGACACCACTGATGAGAGTTCAGATGGCCAGAAAGATGATGATGGTGACTTTGTCATTGTGAGCTTTGCAGGCAAAACCACCTAGATCTGCTAGGCCTTGTTTAAGAAAATGTACCTTCAATCTTTGTCAACTATTTACTTTATTTACTTTAAATACAACTTAAATAAGTGATTGTCTAATGGATTTGTCTTGAATTACAGTTTTTGAGATATATATAAATTGGCACAATTCACCCCATCTTATTTTCTCCAATGCACAAATCACCCCACCCACGTAGTGGGGTGATTTGTGCGACAAGACAACTTTTTTTCCGAAAGCTATATTTCTTAAACAGTTTATTCCAGATCCAAAGTTTTTATTGCCAGGGATGCACAACATCCTGAAATATATGTACATATTTGAGTTGGAGACATAACTGTCAAGGCCTCACTTTAAAATCACTTTGAGTAAAAGTTGCACAACTCACCCCACTTTCCCCTATATGAAAAAAAAAAAAAAAAAAAAAACGGCACAGTACTTCCTGCTATTGGGTCGGATCGAGTCCGGCCGAATACACACCACAAACGAACTGCAGCACAGTGCGTTTGGAAGCGCACCGAGACTACCTCTTCAGCTGGGTCTCGGAGCGCTTGTTTGGTCCGCCCCGAGTGCGATTGCTGTATTCATGTATTCATGAAAGATGCGCTCCAAAGGCGGAAGTGCACCTGACTTTGTTTGAACCGAACTAAACAAGGCAGGTGTGAATACACCCTAAGAGAAGAATCTAGGTTTGTAGTGCTGTCATAAGTGTTGTTAATAGGTAGAGGGTTAGCGTACCTTTCATGGCCTCAGCAGCCTGGATGAGCTCAGTGACAGAGCCGGCCACACGCTTGGAGTAGACGGCTAACTGTTGCTTCAGATCATGAGAGGGCTTCTGTATGATCTGTGGATGAAGGAAGAAATGTGTGACTTTAAATCAACCATTTTTATATCAACATTCTGTTATACTGATGCTGGAAACGTTAATGTGTTTGTAAGGCAGTGTGGGAATGGATCAAAGGTTATTGTTTTATTCAGCATTGTTTTATTTTCCAGCTTTGTTTTCATTTCATCCTTTAAAACTGAAGAAAAATATAAAAAATAAATCAATATTTGTATTATTACTGTAAAAACATTTTTGAAATGAGTGCTAATCTGCTTAATAAAAAATCCCAAGGCCTTGTGTAATGGTCAGGTGTAATGAAAGTTAGCTAGAACTAAACGTTGCTGGTATGGCACTTCTTTGGTTGTACTAAACCACTGTTATGTAAGTGCATGTAAACATCCATTTAGTTTGTCATGCTAGCAGGCCCAGTTCCAAAACAAATTGATAAAGTGAGTACATGTTGTAGTTTTTTTTAATTATGTAGATTTCAGTGATTTTGGAGGCACCAATGTGACAACAGCCCCATCACTTGTTAGAAATATAGGGGGGCGCCCTTAGCTCAGTTGGTAGGGCGTCCCCCCATGGGCCTCGGCCAGCAGCGGACCCGGGTTCGATTCCAGCCCGGGGTCGTTCTCTGCATGTCACTCCCCTCTCTGCCCCATTTCAACTCTGTCTCTCTGTACTATCAATAAAGCATAAAAAATATATCTATATATCTATATATATATATATATATACATACATATCATATATATATATATATATCTATATATCTATATATATATATATCTATACATAATATCTATATATATATATATAATCTATATATATATATATATATATATATAAGATCTAATATATATATATATACTAATTATATATTAGAAATATATATTAATAGATATAGAATCAACAATGTACAATATTAAGAAAAGAAACAGTTACCTCTATGAATTGCCTACAATTTATGTTTAGGCATCTATAATCTAGTATGAGTTTGATTGTTGTGCTCTAATGTTTTGGTTTGTTGGTCCTCAGACTGTACTTGGTGGACTTGCAGTATACAGGGTGAAGCAGTGTGTGACAGGTGCAGGGCATTAACAGGGCTCAGCCATACCCAGCTCAAGTTTATTCAGATGTGTTGTTCAAGAGAAGATACTGGCAAGGACTTAACTGCAAAGGAATGTATGCAGTGGGCAAGACATCCACACACCAACAGACTGATACACGCAGGTTCAAACAACACATGGGGAACACTATTCCCTGAGCTTCACTGCTCATACAGAATTAAAAGGGGGAAAACAAGAAATCTGCCATGTTTTCCGTTATACAAATACAACTCCATGCAGAAATTCAAGAGAAGGTTCATTCATTTGTAATGTTATCAGGTTTAAGAGGTAACAAGTTTCTCTGTGCTGTTTGTTCACTTGATAGCAAGACATGACAAATATCTATGTTAGCTAGCAAATGATCAGCAGGTTAGTGGTACTGGATTTCCTACAGAGGTCAATGACCAGAGAGACAGAGTGTGGACAAGCAGCCTATTTGTTCACCATTAGAGGGGGAGGAACACAGGCTCACATCACACCCACACTGCCAAGAAAAAGTCTAGCAAACTACCCTTGGGACAGTTCAATGTTGTTTTACATTTGACAATTATGAAATTAATCCTCAAATAAGCATACAATATACTTTAATATCAAAGTCAAATACAATATTTACCATTTTATTTTTGAGGGATATAAATCTCAGAGACTTATGTTATTTTCTATCCGAAATCTGCTCAAAACATTTGACCTGTTTCCAATGCCAAGAAGGAACTGTCAAGTTTTAAAATGTTGCCTTTTATTTAAAAGACGGCCTTTCATAATTTTTTTTTTTTACCTCTTAAACAACGTAAATGTAGAGATAGAATACTCAGCTGCGGCTCAACAATCATTCTAAGGTTTGCAGTAATTGTGCCGACACAATGTTTAAGAATAATATAGGAATAAAATATATTTATAATTTGATCACAATGGTCACTAGGATGATCTGTTTTGAACCAGGCAGTTAATAAAACACCATGCACACAGTGAGACACTGGGAGTGGAACATTGTCTCCTGTACCTGACAGAGGTCACCAAAACCAAAGAAAATACTCAAACAGACAACCACATGCACGTGGTCTGAGCGTCCTAAATTTAAGGAACAGAGAGACAGAGAGTCTAACCTCTGTGTAGACTATGTTAAAACACCTTCTTACTCCTTTGCTCTCTTTACTCTGAAACATGGGCAGCCCAGTGCTGCCTTATATTCAACCCCTTCTGTCCATGAGCATCTGTCAACATGACGCAAATCTGCAGCTCCGTTGTGATGGGTCGGATTGAGTAAAACATTCAACCAATGCAGCAACACATGTGTGCAGATCAGTCATGTGGTGTACTCACCGGCTCGCACCAACATCAGTGAGCCACAAGTTTAAAGGAACATAGACAGTGTTTGGAAAAGGAAAGTAAAAAGAGGTCATGAAAAACAGGGCAACTGATATCAGACACATCAGCCATTATTCTCTGACTCCTTTCACTGTAAGTTTGGTTATATGTTATTATCATTAAAGATACGACTGAATGAAGAATTCGAAAATGACATTTAAACACAGCCGTGGTTATTCAGTAGATACTGAAAAAGATATTTAGAAGATGGTGGAAGTCATGCAATAATCACAAGTACAAACATTAGTTCTTCAGTGTATGTATGGGTCATTTGAGAGGTGAGTTGATTAGAAACTGGTACTATGTATCCACTTTTATCCCATGATTAGTGGGATTAATATTCAGTGGAATGTCAAAGTATCAGCCCCACTAGGTGGTGCCACTGAGCAAGGCACCCCCAACCTGCTGAAGTGACACTACACCAGCAGTGGTGGGCCGTCAGGGCCAGCAGGGCCTTCTCTGCTGGCCCTGTCAAAATCCAAATAATATATACATTTTTTAAATTAGATTAATTTGTGTTTAAATGTGTCTGAATTTAATAAAAAATGTCAGTACGTTACAATAATAATTCAAATTTTTTGGGAATATAGTTATTTTTTGTGTGGCTGAGCTGGATTTCCCAGGCATCTAAACGCATCACAGCTATGTGGAGCAGCTGGACCTGCACTAGAAGTATTGCTAGCCTTTCATTGAAGCTGCCGTCTCCTATTGGATAATAACTTTGACTGACGTGTCTCATCAGCCAATCAGAATTTGATGGCATTGGGTAGTGACAGCCCGCCCCCAAGGCCCAGCGATATCTCAGCCGCTAGCCCCCTGTGATGTCATCAGCGAAGTTTGAAACTTCGGCAGGCTATTAGCATTGTGATGTGAGTGAACTACTGTGGCCATCGCTTTCACACAACCTAGCCTACTGCTCCCGTTGCCGATCTAGCGTGGCTTTTTAAAGGTGATCGTTTAACATAGTTTAGATAAAGTTTCAACAGGAATACTACACATATGGCGCTTTTCCACCGCACATGTAGCTCGACTCGACTCAACTTGGTTTGGTAGCAGCACGGGTCGTTTTCCACCGCAAATAGTACCTGCTGAACGTGGGCGGGGTCGTCGTAAGGGGCTGAAAGCCTACTCCGGAGCAAAGTAGCAAAGCAGAAATTACGAGCAGTTGTTGCACTATTAACTGAACCAACCGCCAAAAACACGGATGAAAAATGTTTAAGAAATACCCCCCTTGTATCTGTTTGCTAAAAGAAGTAGAAGAATATTGCTACGGGCCATTAAAAGGGATGGTTGTTATCCCGATGTGTGACTCTGCCACACAGTCAGCTGTAGGGATGCGTCACGTACATCCCTATGCACGTAAACACGGGCATGATAAAGTTGACTGTTTAGTGCTTGTTTCAGGATACGTGTTTTCAAATGCAAGCCGTGTCTCAGCCTGAATATTTTATTGAGGTAATCAGTTCAGTCCGAGGCTTGTAATGTAATCGCTCGCTATCATGTCTGTCCCAGCTGGCTACTATTTAGCCTAGCTGCTAGCTGCCCTACATGTCTCCTCTCGTATGATAAGTAACTTCCCCAACAACCAAAACTGGGTGAGCTTAGCGAATATATGGAAAAGAAATTCGGATCTGTGATGCAAATCAAATGAAAGAGAGCCAGAGAAGGCTGCACGCGGCGTAAATACACTCAAAAGTCCCGGAGAGTTGGGGAGAATAAACAACAGAATGAAGCCGGTAGTCTCTGGCCACTGATTGGCCAGACAATAGTCTCTGGCCAATCAGTGGCCGGCCGTCTGCCGACGTCACCTTTTAGCATCGGCTCAGCTCGCTTGGACCCTAGAGCGAGGCGATACCAAAAAAGCAGCCGCTACCAGGTACCAGGTACCAGGTACCAGGTACCATGAAATTGCGGTGGAAACGCCAAAAATGCGAGTTGAGTCGAGTCGAGCTGATTACCATGCGGTGGAAAAGCGCCAATAAGCTGGATGGGCTGACAACGTTTTTTTTGCGGCACTTCACTGACTAACTACGACGCAATGACTGGCTAACAGCTAGCACCGAGCGGAACAAGTTTCCGGTATGTTGCTGGCCGTGTCTGCTTTTTAAACCTGTGAAGGAACATGGCACATCACGGATTTTAACAGCCTAAATGGCTCATAGGATCCGAGGATGGATTTCCTCTACAAGTGATGGGTGAGTGTTACTTTTGGCTGTGTCTATCTGTGGTCGGAGTTCGCTACTGAAGGCCCTGACTGAAACCCCACGGTACGCTACTGTTCACCAGTTGTCATCAGATACAGGCAGCTGTAGTACAGGGCAAGGCCGTTTGTTACTAAATCAGGGTGTTGCTGACTGAACACAAGTATGTGCCTAATCGAATCATCAATTCTTTCCAATAGTCTAATGATTGTTGAACCCCCCCCTCCCCCCAACCTTTTGATGACATTTACCCAAGCCCCAACCAACCACAGCGAGTTCTACCAGCATCCAATGCGGAAGTGACAAATTGCAGTTCACCGGGGGTGGCCAGTAAGGGCAGGTGTCAAAACAGAGCAATTTCTCATTGACTCCCATGTTAAATAGGTCGTTTTCACAGCATTATTAAACCTAGGCCAGGATGATTGGATACAGTTGGAATAACTGAGGTCAGCCCGAATGCTACATCCATTTTATATATTATCTATGATTTGAACAAATGACAGTGCATTCTATGCTGCACATGTCCTGAAAATGACGATAAATCAACATTTACAGTTTCCTGTTTTTAAATCAGTTTATTTATTTATTTATTTTATATAGCCCAAAAAAAACAGCTGACAGGAGTGGCATCCGGTGGGGTCTTCTACTGCTGTAGCCCATCTGCTTCAAGGTTGGACGTGTTGTGCATTCAGAGATGGTATTCTGCATACCATGGTTGTAACAAGTGGTTATTTCAGTTACTGTTGCCTTTCTATCATCTCAAACCAGTCTGCCCATTCTCCTCTGACATCAACAAGGCATTTTTGTTCACAGAAATGCCGCTCACTGGATATTTTTTCTTTTTCGGGCCATTCTCTGTAAGCCTAGAGATGGTTGTGAGTGAAAATCCCAGTAGATAGGCAGTTTCTGAAATACTCAGACCAGCCCGTCTGGCAACATCAACATTGCCAAGTTCCAAGTCACTTAAACCCCTTTCTTCCTCATTCTGATGCTCGGTTTTAACCTCAATAAGTTGTCCTGTCCAGGTCTACATGCCTGAATGCATTGAGTTGCTGCCATGTGATTGGCTGATAAGTTATATGTGTAAACAAGAAATTGAACCGCTGTACCTAATTAAGTGGCTGGTGAGTGTATATTGACCATATAAACTCTTGTATGGTTTGAATAAAATCCCTTAAAATGTGATAAGCCTCCGCCTGAATTAGTTTATTGCTGGAACAGAAACAGACTTAAGCCTAGGTTTTCTCGCCCTCGGGGAGGTCAGTCAAATTCTATTCCACACTACGGCTACATTAATGATTTAGCGAACACATCTCATGACACATATCTCTCAGAGAGAATATATTAAATTTCTTCGCTGATCTGGCCACGGTGTCCGGGTACAGAAGGGATATAGCTGTTAGATTCTTAGGAAGGAGCAGTGTTGGGAATTACTTTATAATAGAAGTAACTAGTTACCAGGGAAAGTAACTATTTGCGTTAGCCTACTACTGTAAAAAAAAAAAAGTTGCTATATGTCAAAATTTTGATTTTTCTGAGCAGTTTTCACAAGTCAGTTGAAATGAGTAGAACAGACAGGTAGGCCTACTTGTAGGCTACATAACCTTCAATATGTATTGCACATCAACAGACAGCAAGAGGTTTATCCTGCACCTGCAGTACTTTGTTCTCAACTAAAGTAGTGGAGGAAACTGCTGAATGTACCGTGCTGATCTGCTATGATATATCACTGGATTCACTTCAGGCCAGGGGTGTCGGCTAAAACACCACTTCAGGCCAAAAACGTCAGACTATGAAGCATGAGACGATGAGAGGAGGAGTAAGGATTTATCCGCTGTTTATTTCCTTCTTTAACATGCACAGCAGCATACAGATCCCAGGAAAAGAACAATAGCAATATTCGGCTCGTGATGACACGCTAAACAGCTGTTGCAACCGGCGAATCGCGGCCGTTTAATAGCGTGCATAAATTATAATTTATAGAGATCGGGAAACTCAATGCATTTACTCACAAGGGCGATGCAAACACATTCAGGGAGAGCACGTTTCAACCGTGGATTGATAGGTGGTTACTGCGCCAACGTGCACGCTCGTCGCTCACACAACAGAGAGAGAAAGAAAAAGAAACTTCACTTAACAGGCGCTCCGGCTGACTGACGTGACGGCGCTAACTGACAGTTATAATGTCATCCACACACCGGTCTCCTCACTAGCAGTTTGTGTAGTATGGAGCCAGGGGTGCGTTCGGATTACACAGTGTATTCAATCAATTCAAAGTAACGCACCGCATTTAACGTTCAGTAACGATAACGGCGGTGTAACGGCGGAAAAAGTAATTAGTTAGATTACCCCGTTACTGAAAAAAGAACGGCGTTACGTAACGGCGTTCTTTTAAACGGCGTTATTCCCAACACTGGGAAGGAGGCAAAATTTACTATTTCACCTAAATAATAAAGCTTGTTAGTTAATCTTCTCCTATTTAAAAAAGTATAGGTTAAAAGGTGGAAAACAATCTAGTGATTAACTGAAATTTTGATTAAAAAAGGGTTAATTTAATTGAATTCTAATTCAGTCAGAGTGAGATCAAAATATGGGGAGATTTTCTGACAGGCTGCAAAAAGGCTAGCTCCCTTTAAAATAGAGCCTTTTTATATTAATAATATAGTAAGGTTTCTTGCAAAGTAAATCCCTTTCACACCGTGGAAATGAGTTTTAAATTAATGTTTATTTCTAATCAAAGAGGTTATAGGTAATGAGCACGTGATATAGCTGGTAAAGGTATAATGATAATGAATAATAAACTTGGTACGCTATAAATACGCTAACCGACACTGTTATTACATTTAAACACAGCCGCACCTGAATTTCTAGTGAGAAATCGGTTTAAAGATCAAACCAAATGAAAGGGTATTGTCAGGGAGGGCAGGAAGTAGAATCAGACGAGCCACGGGTGTGATACAGGTTCTAATGTAGCCATCTTTGCTTGGTAGGAGGCAGTTCACCTCTCCTACACGCCAAAGGGCTGTTGGTAGCTGGGAGTCAATGATCATCATGATGGAGTTTACCTGTAGATCTGGTTTGTCCCTTTGCCCTTTGTGCCTTGTCTGAAGTACTGGTAGGATTTGATGACGTATCTGTGAATGTCTCAAACGTCCACTGAGAAGATTGGAGTGGTGATAGGAGAGGAGGGGGAGGTTTTCCCATGATGAGAAGATTGGGGGTGACTGGATCAATGTCTGAAGACACATAGCCAAGTGCTTTGGAATTGAGGAGATCACAAAGCTGTGCACCGGTTAGTGCAGCACTTAGCTCCAATCTGAAGAAACTCAACTCTACCTGCCCTTTTTCATCTTCGGATCTCAAGTATGCAACCACACCATATGCCTGTTCAGAGGCATCACGAAAGATATGGATGTCTTGAACTGTGGTGTGGACATCCATCTCTTTGGAAGTATAGCAGTGAGGAATGGTCATTTGTGGAAGATAATGGAGTTCTTATTCCCTTTTTCTCCAAGCAGTTAGGAAATCCTTCTCCTTTCTCCATAGTTGTTGTACGAGGATCTTGATGATAACATCAGGAGTGTTGCCCATTGACGGATGTTGAAGCCCCATTCTGTAAGGGTAGCTCTCAGTTTGTCGAGGAGTATCTTAGCTGCTGCTGGTGAAGGGAAGCTTTGCAAGCAGTTATCAACATAGAATCACTGGGTAACTGAGTGTTTTACATCTGCATCCGGTTGGTTGTCTTTGGAGAGCATAAATAGCACAACAAGGACTAAATGTAGTTCCAAAGGGAGGGACTTGCCATGGTATACTGAAGGGGAATTACCTTGTTCATGCCACGCAATTCTGATTTTTCAACCGTCGCAAAGGAAAGTGTTAAACGGTTCTTAACTATTCCAGCATCCAATTCCATTCTCCCACGGGCGCATGCGTGAGACGAGCACAGAGGCCAAAGTTCCACTGGAATGCTCCGCTTGTCATAGCGCCTGACCGAACGCCTCTCCATTGAGAATGTATTACTAGATGTCAAACGCCTCCTGTCTCAAACAGCCTTAGTGTCTGGGATAAAGCCGCTGTCATGCATTCACCTTCTTCTCTCCAAGCCATGACATGTTTTAGGGACTGCTAGCAGATTTGGTAAGCTGCTGAAATTGCAACATTAGAATATGAGTAATGTCTTACCACCAGCACATGCTCCAGCAGTCCTAGATATCCAGAAGCACACTCATTGCCATAGCGCAGAGCTCTCATCTGGACGTCCTTGCTGACCTCTGGGTGGTAGGCAGCTTGCTGAAAGAGCGTACAGACAAATCAACATCTGAATTAAACACTGATATATCCAGCAGGCCATTTTCCATGGTAAATGCAATGTGTATATTGACAAAAATAGGAAATACTATGGTATTCCATAAGAAACTTGACATATGTCAATAGTTTGAACAATACATGTTTGGAAGGAACCTTGGCAATCTGACCCAAAAGTGTAAAAAAGATTCCAATGTAACTTTGTAAAGTTGAGAGAGGGATAAAAAATAAGACACTCTACCCTTAAAAACATTATTGTAATGTTGAATTAAGTTGATGAGTTGGTTTACTGATATCACCTCTTTATTTTTCTGGAGGACAACATATATTAGATCCACACTGTAGTTTATACATTAACCTTGTACCTTGCAGGAGTGCAGCATGTCAGCGATAGCCCTTCTGCTGAGGTTGGCTGTGGCAATGATGTCTTCCTGTCGACAGGAGTTCCCAGCAGCCACTGCCTTTGCTGTGGCCATAGTGATGCCTTTAGTCATGCGAATGAACTCCTCTGGTGTAGTTGTCTTTGGTGGTGGGTCAGAACTGCTGAACACCTGTGTGGGAAAACCATTTAAATATTTCTATTTCTTCTTAGATAAAAACAAAATCAAGGGAATTTGATGCTACAGGATCAGCGTTCCAAATTAATTGTTCTTTCTGAAGGAGACTGGTTTGAGTTAGTACTAGAGCCTCTTTTAAAAGGTCACATATTATGCTAAATGCACTTTTTAAATGTGTTCCAACATATCCATGGGTCCACGGTGTGCCTAGACTGCCAAAATATCCCAAAAAATAACAATCTCTCCTTTTCTCACTCTCCCCCTTTCTGAAACCCCCACCCCTCCCCCCCAATATACTCCGTTCAGAATTCTCACGGTTTATGACGTCATAAACTGCACAGCCACATCTCCATATTTTCTTCATATGTCCATGCTTCCCCCCCACATTCAATAGTATCCAGCTGCAGCCCCGGAGAACAATACTGAGTCCGGGCGGGAGTACTGAGTCGGGCCGGGAGTACTGAGTCGGGGCGGAAGAAAATACAAATAAATTCCGAATGTTATTTAGACAAATTATATTGTTTTGGCGATTAAGTTCAGGCATCACAGCTGGGTGGTTAGGGCAAGGGGATAGGAAGAGGTTATACTATATATATAGAACATTAGATTATGTTCAGGCATCACAGCTGGGTGGTTAGGGTTAGGGCAAGGGGACAGGGAGAGGTTAGAATATAGATAGAACATTAGATTAGCCACGGCGCTAGCTCCACTCGGCTAACGGAACACCGCGGCGGCCATCTTGAGAAGGTCACGTCAAACAATAAAAAAGACCGCAGTCCATGAGACCGATAGGCTACTAGCCCGACACAGTACTCCCGGCCCGACTCAGTATTGTTCTCCGGGGCTGCAGCTAGACTGTACTCCCCACATTAGCAGTAGTCTATGATAACCCCACCCCCCCATTTCTTATTGGTCCACGGCCCCGAGATCCTCTGGAAAATTTTTCCGAGCGACAGCCATGTTGCTTTCCCCGCTAAGCGACAAGATGCCCATAGTACAGCCTGAATGTTACATACACCAACACAGAATGCTTTTGCTCATACTCCACTAATTTATCTTAACCACAGCAGTCTATTAATGCCTCGTTTTTAATAACACAACGGATAGGAAGCTACCTGTGCTTTTTTTTAAACAGTGAAACTAAAATAATAGTTTTTATTGGTAGTTTTGCTTGACTGGTGTAGCTATTAGCTTTGGGACAAGCAACCAGCTTTTGCTCATAACACGCTGTTTATATTCCCCACAGCAGTCTGAAAATGACTCGTTTTTAACATGACAAAGGATGGGAAGATATTCCTGTAGAAATCACACTTTGAAGCTACTGTTTTCACTGGTTTAAATCGTCTGAGTCTTATTTTTAGCGTTAGCGCCCATGTAGCTTCGGTTGTAGCACCAAGTTTTGCTCCTAATACACTAACTTAGCTTTTCCCTGGCAGTCTAATAATGCCTCGTTTTTAATAACACAACGGATAGGAAGCTACCTGTGCTTTTTTTTAAACGGTGAAACTAAAATAATAGTTTTTATTGGTAGTTTTGCCTGACTGGTGTATAGCTATTAGCTTTGGGACAAGCAACCAGCTTTTGCTCATAACACGCTGTTTATATTCCCCACAGCAGTCTGAAAATGACTCATTTTTAACATGACATAGGATGGGAATATATTCCTGTAGAAATCACACATTGAAGCTACTGTTTTCACTGGTTTAAATCGTCTGAGTCTTATTTTTAGCGTTAGCGCCCATGTAGCTTCGGTTGTAGCACCAAGTTTTGCTCCTAATACACTAACTTAGCTTTCCCCTTGCAGTCTAATAATGACTCGTTTTTAACATGACAAAGGATGGGAAGATATTCATGTAGAAATCAAACTTTGAAGCTACTGTTTTCACTGGTTTTAATCATGTCAGGTCATGTCAAATTGTTAAAAGTATGGCTTAGCTCCAGGTAAGCACGGCAGAGACGGTGGGAGAGCCCCATGGACATATAAAGAAAGCCCGGCAGAGAGGTGGGAGGGGCCAGCCAGATCGCACAAATATAGGTCATCCTGAGACCAGAGGACAATCAGGGTATAGAGGCTTGCTACAATAAATGATCTGAACGGGTTTTTCAGCAAACATCTAAAAAAAATAAGTATTAGGGACTACTTAGACCATATAAAATTGACAGCAAAGTGCATAATATGTGAGCTTTAATGGTTGGAGCAGTGAAGAAGGACTTTTTACAATACTGTTTAAAACACAATATTTCCATTTAAAGTTAAACTATACAGAATAAAAAAATTCCTTTTTAATGACTGTGCGAAATGGCAGTAAAGTGATCTGCAGCGCTCACGGCCACAAGCAGGGGACAAAACAGCGGAGCGGTTATAATGATGGAAGTATTGTTGCACGGTTTATTTTATTTTAGATTAACTAGGGTTAGAGGGTTAGGGCTTAGAAATAACTGTAATAGATGTTAAAGGCCACGCAGACAGCTGGAAAAAGTCACATTTTTCAGTTTACATTGCTACCCATTCACTCATATGCCATATATAATGCAAATGGTTTCTGCTAGTAAATGTTACATATTGGACCGTTAAACATTTTAGATTTCTCACTGTCAGCTCCTGTTTGATGTGTTCAATTGTGGCCTCCAAAGCTCTGGTCCCCTTTGTGGCTTCATCCTCCACTGCCTTCACAGTTTTCAGAAGAGATGTTACATTGGTCACCATCACCTACAGCAGCCAAGTCACATCACGGAAATAGATTAGAGCGAGTGATGGCAAGACAGTGAAAACTTAATTCAAACCCAGTGCGACAGTATGCACTAAGATGCTGCGTTTCCTCCCTTACCTTAGCAGAGTTCTTTAGCTGCAGCATGCTAGGATCGTCATGAGGTTTTCCTGCTGCTGCCTTGGTGCTGCTGATGAGGTTCCCCAGAGCTTTGGCCACATCTTTCACTGCATTGATCAGGACAACCTGGAAAGGACACAAACTTGAAGCTAGAAACATGACATTTGGCCGAATGGCTGAAAACTGTGTGCTTCCCAAGAAATACGTGCCACCATGGCTACATGGTGGCAATATAATTAACATAAGAAAGAAACTGTTTTATATCAAAACTGTAAAAACACAGTAAGTCCTATTGACTTTGATTCAGCAGATAGTCCTCTACAAAAAAAGACCATAAAGGTCCAATGTGAATGTACTGTCCTGATGAGCATGAACTGGTAAAAAGGTACCTATTGTTTTTCATTTGACTCAATCAACACCATCAAAGGAGATACAGCTTCATGGGATGAATCTACAATTTCTCTTTTAAATTGCCGGTTAAAAAACATTGGTTGGTATGAATTGTGATATCTTCACAAATAGCGGGGCTTATAATAAATTGGCCATTACTCAGTAACCACTGGTCCAATCATCATACAACTAGGTGGATATCTGAAAGGAATACTTCACCCACACGGAACCCGCATTCTATTATTATGAAATCGCTATTATAATATAAAATAGAGGTTTTTCTTCGCTCAGTTTCCCTTGGCCCAGCTGTCCTGTTAATCCTAACCCTTACATGTCTTTCTCTTTCTCTTTCTGTGTGATGTCACACATGGGAAATGTAGGGTTAGACAGTGAGACCATAAAACACTCTTTTTGCCTTTTTTCAGGCTAGGATAAACAGATTTCTAAAGAATGTGGATATTTATACTACCTAGGATCTCAGAGTTCAATACACCTTCATGTTTCATAGAAGTAGGTCTTTAAGGTCGTGTTTGGGAATAGAACTAAGCAATAATTTAGAGAACTAAATGTAAGGGACGAGTTGGGAAAAGTTTTATCTTGTAAGCTGCTCCATGGATTGACATGAAATTTGGTGTGGACGATCTGGGGACATTCCTCAATAATCTCCTAGAGTTTGCTTTTATCTAGTCTCTTCCAGCGTACCAAACTTCAAGCTGTAGTTTGGTCTGGATCCAGGCTATTTAATTTCCAGTATACGGGGGAAAACTGGGCTGGCCTGTTTTTATTTCTTTGAACCAATCACAATATTCTTGGGTGGGGCTAAGCCCAGGAAACTGCAACGCGTCTTTTCAAAATAGTGCAATTTGATGTGGACCATGGACCTACTATAAAGGATGCAGGCCAACACCGTTAATGACGCCGGCGTGTGTGCACGCATGTGTGTGTGCAGCAACATTATGAGCTGGATACTATCAAACCATATCAAAAACACGCTTGCACTTTCTGTTGTCTCCGGTTCTGAGCTGAGCATGAATGATTGACTACAGCGAGAAAGGGAGGAGTTTGACAACGCTCCATCTGCCGGGAACGCTTTACAAGTTGTCTATACTGGTCAGAGAGACTAGGTATTGTCTGGTTAGATTAGGCGTGGCTTATTATAAGAAAACCTCAATTTCACCTTCCTAATTTAAAACTATATAAAACTGCATGTATGTTTTACAGAGCTGAAACATTTATCAGCACACCCAGTGAATTCTTTATCTCTAGCCTAAGGACTATCTCCCACAGTCAATCATCAATTATGCCCCAACTTCCTCCAGACCTTCTCTAGGTTGTGGTTATCATCTGTCAACTTGTGTTAAGAAAGGTAGAACAGTGTGTCCATAGTGACATGAAGTATTCTGTTAAAATGTGTACTGCATGCACAACATTTTGAACAACACATTTTTTTTATTTGAGTTCAATGCATATCATCCCATTTCTTGTAAAGACTGAAATAAGACCTACAGATCCACCAACTGGACTACACAATTCTTCTTCTTTTTCTTGGGATTTGCCTCGTTTTCACTGAGCAGCACAGTTCAGTTCGGTTCAATATGGCCCTGATGACATGGAGAGTGCAGTGCTCTAGTTCTAGTATATAATCAGATGCTCCACACTCTTGTACAATTGGTGGCATTTGCCACAAATGAATATCAAGAAGAAGGGAATTGTACAACTAAGCAAGACCGGGATACATTTTTTTGTGCTGACACCAAGTCCTCTTCTCACAACCCTGTACTGTCAACTCACGGTACACGGCATTGTGCCAATGTGTGGACCACAAGAGTGAGCTGAGGTAACACACTGCTTTTACATCTAGATTGTGTCTTGGTGGATCAGTTGACAAATGGTAAATGGAACAGAGCTGGAAAACTTTCAGCATGTTTTGTTGTGGTTGTGTTATCCGTACCTGGGTCTCTGGGTCTTCAGAA